>CM065479.1:21324788-21676441 GCA_032873175.1 Leptopilina drosophilae | reverse complement strand
TTAACATCATAACATCAAACATGGATGACAAGAAAAAGAATCCACCCTAAAGCACAGTTTATATTCATTACAGAATAATTCACCGAATCATCGATCGGGAGGTACAGGGTCAAGACACAATTAGATATTGGTAAAGTTCTGGTCATCAAGTCTTATGTTGAATTTCACAAATGATACAACGGGAAATCAAATGGTTAGAGTAACTTGAAGAAAAGCCTGGCACAGAAAGGGGGGAGGGGGGAGGGGGTGGGGTGGGGGGGGGGGGGGGGGTTCGAATTCGTATTTTATACTCTTAATTTTTTTATAAGTTATAGTGTAAAAAATGTTTTTGTAATCAATTTTTTCATATTAAAAAATTTTATAATATTTACATGGCTAATGAATACTAAAAAGAATATTGTATTCTAATTTCTAATGTTTCAAAATTACATTAATATACTTTGTGTACACTTGTGACAAGTAAACGTTTATCCATTTAAAATCAATAATTAATAATTAATCACTGATATTTATAAGAAAATTCAATAAATTATTCCGTTTGGAATAAATATTTGTATCAATTTTACAAAAATTTTCACGATGTTTGCATTTGCTATAGCTAATATAATAAAACAAATAAATTCAAATCCTAACCTAAAAATTAGATTTTTCTTGACGGGCTTGGCTATTTGGCCACACTATTATTGCGCAAACTTTTGGTTCCTTATAGTTGGAAAATAACTTAATTTATATGAATTAATTAGTTTCATTTGAGTATAGTTTAATTAAAATAAACGCTGTAAGAATGTGAATGAAATTATTTCGTCTCTCGATCACTAAAAAAAATTTAAACGTAATGTGAGGGATAACGGCGCGGAAATAAACAAAGAGGTAAATATATTTCGACCGATTACGAAAAAATAATTTAAAACGGGCGAGAGTAAGCAATGACACATTACTGCGCCCCGTTTTTTTTGATTTTATTTTAATAGGGGAAAAGGTTTAACTTGATTACTTGTATATTTTTACGGAAGATTTAATTACAAAAGTTGTGGGGTTTTTTGTAAATAATTCACAAGTTTCTTTTTTAATCAATATTTCTATGATTACTGATTAATAATTTTCTAACATTATTTTATAAACAGAAAATATATTTTATGTATTTTAATATTTTAGATTTCTACCGTTTCTATGTAGACAAAAAAACCTTAAAAACATTAATTTTATTACCGAAAATTCTTATTATTTTTATGTTTATTCAAAATCAGTTCAAAAATTATATTAATTTAGTTTTGAGTGAAAGTGAAGTTTTTTAAAACTATTATTTAAAACAAAAATTTAGAAATAATTTTTTTTTTCTTTGATTTTGATTTAGAAAAGCATTTTTTTTTTAAATAGATACAATAATATTTTTTTGTATCTTTTAATTTTAAATCTAAAACTGGGAATAAAATAAATATTGTTATTTACCTGCAGCTGTCCTTTATTTAATTTATCAAATACAATTTTGTTAATATTAATATAGAGTTTATTAAGATTTAGTTTCACTAAATCTACATTGACTTGAAAAAACTTTTCAAAGCCAAACATTGGCTTTGTGAGAAGTGTAAAAACATACTTAAAAATTTAGTTTCTTTACTTTTTAACGAATGATTATATTTAAAACGATTTTTAAATCATTTTTACTAGAATTTATTTTGTTTCATAGGTTTGTTTTATGTTATCTTTCGTTACATTTTTCACTATGAATTTTATTAAAAATATGTTTTAAACAATTGACTTAAAAGATTTTTATATAAAAGAAAATTTATAAATTATTTATTCACATTAAGTGTGATTATGTTTCAACACTTGAACAATTATTCATCGCTCTTATTTTGCCCGTTGTCCCCCACCTACGTATTTTTGGTGACGGGCGAAATCATTTATCACTCTTTTTTCGCCCATTAAATAAATTATTAAAAATAAATAATTTATTAAATAAAAAATAAATTATTTTTATCAATACACTGGCTAGACAATCAATTCTATTTTATTCCATCAATGCACTGTTGGTTGAATAATTAAATTTTACAATAGTATGTAATTATACTTTCAGAACCGAAGCAACGTACTTTTTGGACTGTGGAGTCATACCAAAAGTTTTATACTGTTAATACACAGGACGTTGTTGAGAGAATAAAGCGGTCACTGATTCCGCATTGGACAGATAATTACCTCAAAACCCCTATAGAACCAAATCCAGATCTTTACGGACCATTTTGGATTTGTGTCACGTTAGTTTTTTCAATAGCTGTGAGTGGAAATATAGCCAACTATTTCCAAACAGCAAATTCCGAAAAGTATCATTGGAAATACGATTTTCATGTCATATCCGGTGCATCCACATGTATTTTCTTATATGCTTGGTTGTTGCCTCTTGCACTCTGGGGTGCTCTAAAATGGACTGCAAGTCAACCCAGTACAGAAGGAGAATTAATTGAAGTACTTATTATTTTTATTAATAATTATTATAATAACTTTGCTCCATTTGTGTTAAAAAAAGTAACTCTTTTCCAGCAAGGGTTACACAAAATTAATTATGTTTTTTAGAATCATAAGTTTGTGTTGTACAAAGAATCTATTTTTATAGTAATTACAAATTTTAAAATTTACTTTATTTACAAATTGAATTGGGAATTTCGAAAAGGGCTCAACTTGAATTTATTTCTAATTTCACTTTTTTGTATTTTTTGCATTATTATATATTCATTGACGTTTTCTTAAAAGGAAAATTTCATCTGAGGTACTTTTAACGGAGAAAAATGTTTTACACATGTGTTTTCCTTTTACTTTTAACCTAAGATTGTTTGTTTTCTAACCTATTGCTGAATTATTTTTGAGCCAAAAGAAAAGTTATTACATTTTGAAATTAAATAAAAAAATAATTAAATTGATTCTCGATAGTGGAAATATTTAATTAATATATTTTTATGATTAAAACAATTGAATTTTTTTTAATGAATTTCGAAAAGGGCTCAACTCTGACAACTATAAATATCAATTTTCTCTAACCGACTTCAATTTAAGACAATTATTTTATAATTTTCTTATACAAAATAGCATCTAATTACTATGAAAAAAAACTGGACTCTTTTAATTAAAGCTGTTTGGAATAAAACGTTTTTTTTCTCTCCTGTAAAATTTAAAAAAAACCGAGTTGAGCCCTTTTCGAAAATCGCACTACAATTATATTTGGTATAAAAAATCGATTTTCTTTTTCTAGGAAGCCCCACAAATTCCAGGTCTTTTACAACTGTTATGCCTCTACGGCTATTCCTTGTCAATTTATGTGCCAGTCGCTTTTCTTTGGACAATACAGTATAGCTGGTTACAATGGGGTTTAGTAATTGCTGCTACAGTATTATCTGGTGGAGTTTTACTTCTATCACTTCTTCCAGTTGTATCTGGTAAGAAATATAAACAAAAATTAATATTTCTAATCATTTAATTATTTATTTAATAACTTTTCTCATATTTAATATAATTTAAAAAATTTTAAACTCAAATCTAGACAAGAATATTTTCTAATATTTTTTTAAAAACCAAAAAATAAAATGTATCTATTTTTCAACTTTCAGGAAGACATAAATATATTTACGTCTCTATAATCTTGGGCTTGCACCTTCTATTAGCGGCTGGCTTTATGCTCTACTTTTTTCACGTACCAGCAAAAAATGTAACAGAAAGTATTGTGACGGAAGCCCCAAAAGTTTTGACAAAAGTCACAAAAATTATTGCCACTCCAACAAACACCACACATTGAATATTAATATAAAAATTCTTAAAGTATGACTAGCCTATGAAATTAAGAATTATGCAAAAACTGAAGGTGTTTGCATTCATCTATTGTATAAACAATTTATTATTTATGTGAATTCTTATTTAGAAAACATAAAGTTCTTTATTTACAGATTGTTTTATATGAAAAGTGTGATTCTTTGATTCCTTTACAATTTTCAGTCCAATATGTTAATTAAAAAATTAATTGCATAAACTCGAATATATAAAGAGGTTCTTATTTTATAAAAGAAAAATTCTTTCCTGAAAGTTTGAAACAAATCGAAAAATATTAACACGTACCTTTAGTCGACTGAAATTTTAAATGAAAAATACATTAATTTTTCCTGGAAATAACCACTTTGATTAATTTTTTAGAGTGAGACCAAACATTTGGAAACATTGACCAAATAAGAACCACCCGAATAATTACGCATTATGTACATTGTAAAAAAATTTCAGAATAATTTCCTATGAAAATGAAGGAAATTATTCCAAATTTTATGGAAAAATAAGTTTTTCTTGCAAATCGTTAGAATTATTTCCGAAGTTTTGGAAAAAATAATTATTTTCAAAAAAAATTGGAACATTTTCCTAAAAAAGTGGATTTTACTTACATAAATAAATATTCGGGCGCACTATCATAAAAATATATAAGTTACCTCTTACTCAAAATTTTGGTCGGTTTTTCAAAAAAGGCACATTACTTTTTTGTCAATCGATTTTTTTTTTAAATACTCACAATAAGAAGTTCTTTAAAGAAAAAAAAATTTTTTTGGCCAAAACATTTTTCTAAAAATATTTTTAATTTGAATGTTTAAAAATATATTTTTGATTTAAAACATTTTATTCTTAGATATTTTTTTATAAAGTAAAGAATACTTTATGTATATATATAATTATTAGACAACAATAACTTTTCGAGAAAGAAAATCAAATAATGACGGAACTTGTGCAGTATTCAATTATGGGGGCGCAAGTTTCGTTTAAAATCACTTTACAGAACTCTATCGATCTCTCAAGCCCGATTTTGGAAATATTTATTTTAATCTTTTTTTAAATAACAAGTATTAAAAACTCGTAAAATATATTTTTTAGCTTCATTGATTAAGAACATTAATCAAAAAACCTATTAAAATAGTGGTTGATTGATAAAAAATTCCAAACTAATTAACTAATTAATTAACCATTGTTTAAATAATTAACTATTGTTATATTTTCATAAACTGTGCTTAGGGCATAAATTTTTAGTTCTTTATCAATTGCGAAAATTTTCAATAGTAAAACATGATGTACAAAATGATAAATAATTAAAAATTAATTAACTAAAACATTGTTTTAAACAATTTTCTATTTCCTTAAAAACATTTGCTTTTTTCATAAACTGTACTTTAAGTGCAGAAAAAGAATTAGAAATTTTCTCAATTGTGCAATTTTTTATAAGTGAAAATTGTCATCTACTGACAATAAAAAAAATATTAATTTTTAAGCTGTTTAATCATTTTATCTGTTTAACCATAAATTGCTTAGAACCGAATAACCTATACGAATATGAAGACAAAGTCTAAACTTTCATTTAATTTATATTTTGATAAAAATAAAAAAAATTGTTTAAAATAAACAATGTCGAAAAAGTACAACTATATATAAATCTCGTAAAAATACAGAAATTTTATTTATTAACTTTTCATTTATCATTTTTAATGTAATTATTCCAGAAAGGAGTTTTCAATTTCAATTTCACCCAAAAAAATTTTACTTTCAATTTTATCTAAAGAAAAAATTATCACTTTCACTTTCAATGAAAAAATTTTCACTTTTATTCAATGAATTTTTTTAATGAGGCAAAATTTTTTAGTTAAAATGTTCCCCCTGAAAATTTTAATAATATTTTTGTCAAATTGTATTATTTTTACCATAAAGAATGAAATTATTATATTTCTTATTTCAATTCAGCTTTATTTAACTTTATATGATTTATATTTTTTAAATTACTGTATTTTTAATTATTATTATTAATATTTTCGTTGTTTTTATTAGGACATAAATAAATTCTATTCTATTCTTATGGTTTACGATTATGTGCGTGATTTATATAATGCGTTCTGTGGCATTTTGGAAATGTGTTCTTGTGGTTGTTAAAGGGAATATTTTTCGTGGGAGTTGGGATTATTTTTCAAAACAAAAGAATAAATTTACGCGTTTTTATAGAAGAAATAAAATTTCTCAAAAAGGGAACGGTGGATTATTTTGATTTTTCATGGAAATATCTTCTTTTTTGTCATAGAAAACATTTCAAAAAAGAAATCTTGGTTGTTTTGATTTTTCATAATAATCGGTTTGCACTCACCGTGAATTGTTTTTATAACTTCATGTTATCACTGTTTCTAATTTTAAAATATTTTATTTTTTAAAATAAATTATTATTATTAAAGTCTATTCTAAACTTAATTTAGTTTAACCTTTCATCAGTTGCATCAAATTTTGTAACGCGGTTGAATACAGGTGAGCACTTTTCACTAATTTTTTATGTTTTTTAGAATTTAGGAACAAGCTCCTTGGAATAAAAGAATGGGTGAGGGAACTTCCCACCATGCGACAGACGGAAAGTTAATATTTTTGAAAAAAGATCAAAATAATTTAATATTAATTTATTGAATTTCGAAAAAGTAAACAATTAAACATTCATAGGAAAAAAAGGTTTTTTTAGTAAATAGTACAATTGTGTGGCAAACATGATGTGAAAATTTGGCAATTTCTGATCGACTCAAAGTTTGACACATAAACGAAAAATATATTATTATACTAACAATAATAAGTAATGAATATTAAAGAAAATGAAAATATTTTATTAACTTTCAAACAAATTTATTCTATTATACTTTTGTTATATTTCTTGGTTTAAAAACAATTTTAATATGATTTCGGAATATTAGATATTTATTCCTTTTCTTACAAATCGTTCAATAAAAAATAATAACAATGAATACTAATTTAATAAATTTTAAGATGAAGAGAAAAAACAAATTGAAATTTTAAAATTATTAAATTTAAAATATTAAAATGTGAAGAAATTTGTATTTAAAAAATTTCGAAACAAAATTAAAATATGAATGAATATTTTACAATAAAAAATAAAAATTTAAACTAGAGTGAATAAGGCGGAAAAATTCAAAAGGGATTAAAAAACGAGAATAATGAAAAGATAATATTCTCGTTTAAACGCTTCAAGAACCAACTTTTGGGTTGGATCCTTTGACGTTAAAATTTATTATAGCGCACTTTTTTCGCTTTTTCGAAAACATCACTCATCCCGAAGCTTTATTGATCACCTTAAGCATTAGTCTTTAGTGTTTGATTATATACTACAATAATATACAGAAAATCGTGGTACAATAATCGATGTGCAATTCGTTGCATCTATTATAATATTCTTCTTTCTTTCAAAATTTCATCATTACATTCTTCAATCATCGACGAGCTGCACATCGACAAAATAATCAATCAATAACATTACAATACGCTAAATGTATAATAATAATCAGCCCATTGGTATACTAAAAATATAAATATCAAATAGATTTTATCCCCGTGCGATATCCATGAACAATTTCAAAACTTTTTTTTTTAAGTAAATTGTCACCACAACATAATTCTAGTCAATTTGAAAAAAAACCCCATTCTGCTTTTTACGAATTTTTCAAAATCCACAAAAAGAAAATGTGTACAAAGATGAAAAGAATTTTAAATTAGTCAAAGTACAGTCAATTTACTTAGAAAAACAAGATTTTATTATAATTCAAGACAAAATTTTTCTGAAAAAAAATGTTCAAAATATTAAGGAAAAATAAATAATAATGTTAGTAATAAAATTACAATATATACAACTTAATTTAAATGTTTTTGCAGATTTTGAAAATTTCGTATCCAATTTAACTGCTGTTTCTTTGCTCATATAAATATAAATGAGTCTGAATACATTTGACGATACGTACAATACAGTTGGCAAAAATTGATGGTGAATATGGTGACGCCGCTTATTTATTTTTTTCTTTCATGTCGATCGTGATTAAACTATTTCCGAGATCAAACTAATTCTACTCTTTGTACTTTGATCGATCTCTGGGGATAATTTAATGTACGTCGACTTGCCGATTTGTGATTACTAATTTAATTATTAAAACATTCTTACAATTTCTATATCATTATCTGGTACCTTTTAATGTTTTATTCATTATTTATTGTAAATATAAATAATACCGAGCCCCGTACATATAATAATTGTTTTGAGAGAACGTAATACTTCCAAATTAATTATATAACGTTAAATTATAGTCGTTCTGGTATTATTTATCTTTTTTTTCAATTATCACGATTTTTCTTCGCTTATTAAGACGTAGTTCGAGTCTCGTAAGTAGTCATACGATTATGATAATCGAAAAGAATGTAAATTTTTTATTACTCTTAAACAAATTATTCTTCGAAATGTAAAACATTCTTTTAAATGTTAGATCTTTTAATTTAAAAAAAATTATTTGTTAAAAAACTTTTTTAACTTTTTGGAAAAATATTTTTTTCTACTGTTATTAAAAGAAGATCAGTTTCTAATTTTTAGAACGACTCTTGTAATGTCTAAATAAGCGACGAAAATGTATAAAGACATATTGAGGGTTAACGTTCAATAAAGGAAAACGAAAATTCTGCGTTTTCTCCTATTGCCTGTAAATCCTCAATTTTACACGAAAATCTTAGAAACATTCAACGTACATATTTTTTTAGATAACTATTGTAGATAGTGTGACTCAACGAATGAATGAAAATTAAGTGTAACAAAAAACTTATTAATAACGACAATATCTATATAATCAAGTTAAATTGATAATGAATACAATAATAATAATAATAATAATAATAATAATAATTACAGGTTACAATAATATTTAAACAATTACTTTATAAATTATTAAACGGTATGCGCGAATATGTTACATATGATTGTATAATCGTATAGCGCATTCTTTTTTTAATTCTACAAATGTATATGTATAAAACACCAGTCAGAAAGCTTTGCATTCTTTTTATCGTTATTGTTAATGGAACTTTGCTGTTTATTAAGATTTTAGATTATCTAACTTTGTAAAGTCTAAATGGGTACTGCTTACTAAGTTCTCTACGAAAAAAAAATCAGAAGATTCTATTTATTTGCCAAGGAAATTCCGATTAATCATATACGTTAAAAATATTATATATATGTATACTATCTAAATAAAATCAAGTCCCTACCCCAACACTTCTCCAGTCAAGTTTATTTAAGCGTTTGTTTTATCGGACTCGATTAGAAAAGCTAGGGAAAAAAAATAAATTTTCTAATCGAAAAAAATCGAACCCTGCGCTTTCACTTCCCTTGATTTATTAATAAAATTATGCTATTTTTGACATGACGATTTAATCAGTCAAATGTCAGTTTTTCACATTAAATTTTACCAAAGAAACAATAATTATTCTTTTAACATTTTTGAAAGCTCAAATCGAACCATCGAAAAATGAATGAATTTTTTTTTTCTTTCGTAAAACTTGATTGATTTTCAACCATTTTTCAAGTGGATTTTTTCCTAGGATAATGGAAAACGAATAATTCTGAACAATATATAATACACTAAGTGTAACATTAACTACTGAATATATAATTCTCCAAGATTTTTAAAACGCTTTCAGTGTAATTCGCGGGATGTGTACAATTTGAATAATAAAAGTTAATAACACTGATAAAACAGTCAGGACAATATTTTATATTAATCATACTTTAAACTCTTGATTGAACCAGGCCGCGCGCACAAATTTAAGTTTTAAAATATTTCCTTTTCATTTCACATATTTGTTTTTATTAATCAATGAGAAGATATTTAGATTTTATTTTATTGTTCTTACGTGCGATATAGACGAGTTATAAAATGTACATTTTTACAAGAAGGACACTCACGCAAATTGTAGTTTCGTTTAATTACATGTGGACGGTAAGCATATTTACCGAATTTCTTTTTGAGACATTCATATAGACATAGAAATATCCTTGGTACGCAGTCTAACTAAAGACCAATAATTTTTGACACTACTTTCTGATCATCAGTCTTATAAATAATCAGAGTTAAATGACATGATGTTATTATTCTAATCGATAAGTCAACGAAAAAAATCACTAGTATTCACGGAACAGAATCTCGATTCCCATCAACAATTAACTCAAAGGGGAATTTTATTTGTTATAAAATTAATAAATTATATTATATATTTGTGTGTGATGTGCTCTCAAGAAATGTATTAGATTTAAGTTGATTAAAAATTTACAAGTCATCAGTATATTATTTCTTTTCAAACGTGTTCCAAGAAAATTTAGTTACATTTCCAAATTCAATTTCACTGTGACTTTTAGAATCTTCAGGACATGTTTCTTATTTCAACTAAATCCAATTGTTTTGTTAATAATTGTGGACGTAAAAATTTTATCTTTCATCACGAATATAGTTTATGCTATATGAGAAAATGAAAACGAAACAAGTGTGATAACCTACGACAATTAGTTTAGTTTTTATTTATTTAATAGAGAATGCCAACCAGCGGCATATTAAAATTTGCTGATAATTGATGTTGGGCAAAAAATATGGTGAGGTTCGCACAATATATGTATATATTGGGCCCGATTCTCACAAGTAATAATATAATGAAAACCTATTCACTTGAATCTAGTTCTATGAAAACGCACGGAACACGTTTTAGTACCCTAATAAATCCAAAAATATGTTTATTTTCTCTGTATTTTCTTTTCCACTCTGATGCTGAATACATCTATCTCACACAATACATTTTACAATAGTATGCTATATCAATATACAAGCTATTTTCGTACAATATTATGAATATAATAAATCCCACTAATGATTTAATTTTTAAGTTCCTTGTTTTGATGCATAGCCATAAAATCTTATGTTAAGCTTTGCTGAGATATTGAACAAATTTTTCTCATCTTGTTTCATTGTACTGCACTCGAAAATTTCGAAAAAAAATAATTTTACAGAAAATAAAATAAAGAAACTAAAAAATATAATTATTTTTAAAATAGAAAAGCTATGTACATAAGATGATTTAATCCTCGTTGAACATAAATTATTATCAAGATCTCAGCAAAATTTCGATTAAAAATCTCATTAACTATATGTACACAAATTTTATTTTAAGTCAGATTTCAAGTTTTCTGTTTTTTTAAAGAGTAAATAACTTTTAAATTATAAGTTCTTATCACAATGAAAACAAATTTTTTTTAATTTATACTTATTCCGGAAAATCTGATTTTACTTTTTTGAGCATTTGAAAATTAATGAATCAATTTTAGAAAAATGTACGACTTTTCTAATTCGAAATTCTGTATTAGTTAAAGGAAAAATTAATAATTTTTTTTTGAATAAATAGACGTATTTGACATTTATAATCAGTAAATGTTGCACAAGGGATTTTCCTTCAAATCTTTTGTTATGTTCTCTAGACACACTCATATTTTTTTCATAGCTAAATCTATACAAAGTTTCGATTTTTTGACATTCACGATCTGTTCTAAAAATCCTAAAAGTTTTAATCTCATTGAGAGCAATCTCCCTCAATATGGAGAAAATGTTCATATATGAAGCGAATAGACTTGAAATCAGAAATATTGTACTTGAAAAAGTCGGCGAACAATGGAAAAATAAGAGGACCTTCCAATTGTAATGGAATGTTAGTATTAACGGATAATTAAATAAATCCAAAAACGGTAAATATTTTGTTCAATTAAAAAATCCCATTCCCTTCCAATTCTACTTTTCACTCCATCTATAGTAAGTGATTTATTTTCATTTATAAATCTACTAGAAAAAGTGTGTGCCCAAACCCGTGAGATTATTACTTTAATAAAGAATTTTTTGAGCAGATATTAAACACTGTCATTATCGAATCTATTCTATCAAATTATCTCTCACCGTTCACGTACATTCTAAGGCTTTATGATTAAGGTATATTTTATTGTTGGTTATTCTTTTATATTTATCATTATTTTCACTTCTTGCTTGATTTACGAAAAAATTTACAAACATTATCCCTCACTTAACGACGTTATTTTTAGTAAAATATCACAACTAGAACCAACAATACGGTTACAGTACTTTAATTATTATACACAGAGCATTATTAGCTTCATTTATAATTATTATTTATTAATTAATTAGGTGTGTTTTTTTTAATAGTAACTCGTTATTATGTATCGTAAATGATTTACATGTGACTGAGATGATAAACTCGCATTGGCAGACGTTCTTTCTCCCCCGAACATGATTCAATATCAATATGACAACATTTTTAGCGATACCAAATCGACTGATATTGGAATTTTTTTTAATAATTGCTGAAAATGGAATAATCTTTAAAGATTTAATTTGTATCTATAAAAATGTAAATTAAATCCGAAATAAAAATTGAAAATTCAAATGCAAGGCCTTCAATTTATTTCGAAAGATTAGGAAATTCAGACAAAAACGTCAGTCAACGGGAGACTTTTAAAAAACTAAAGTTAATCAGGTGATGGTTTAGTTAATATTATAATCTACCAGTACCTTTTTTGCGCGAAACTTATTATTACAAAAAAATTAATTAAAAACAATATTTAGTAAATAAAAAAGAAAATAATAATAAATAAAGCAATGTATTTAAAAGGAATTCATATTGATATGACTAATGGTAAGAATCTTAAGTTCTTTCTATTATGAACGCATAATATGTGTGTGTGGGGGTGTTTTATCATGTAGGTACTAAATACACGAATCAACGTGATTTCATGATAACATGTAACACTTACATTGATTGTAAACGTTTTTTTTTATTTTAATTCATTACCGATATCAATAAAAGATCGGTTAATATTTTCCAGCAAGTTATATTAATTTAATTATGTTATTTTTATATATGATAATAATACGGTTATTTGTTAAACAGGCACATCGACTTGGTTAGATATTATAATTGTAATAAAATGTTTTGTTTTTCTTTAATACACGTCGGATCTCATCATAAATACTTCACCAATCTTAACAATTTTGATGCTGAAAATTCGCCTTTCTAATTTTTTTTATACACATTTGCAGAGACTTCTCATTTGCGAATTTCTCATTCTAATTATTAAAAAATATTCAAAATCTTTTCACTTTCAACAGTTTTAGCCAAAAATAACTGTACTATTTTCACTTGATAATTTTTAATAACCATCTTAATTATTCTATAAGTTAAAAACAAAATCTATAGTACAATTAAATACATTTTTTCAAACTATGTTCAAAACTTGTTTTTTTACATTTATTTAATTTTCAAAAAAGTGTTAAATTTTGTCAAAACTTGTCGAGAGTGAATTTGTTTTGAGAAAGAAACCAAGAACGAATTATTCGTGAAATCGACAACTATAATAATTAAAAAACTTCTGCAATTACAGAGATGAAAAAGATGCGAACAAATTTACGCAATAGTTGGAAGATTGAGAATTTTATCATCGTAGAACTAACGTTGAGGCATTATTCTTAATTATTTTTTTTTATTATCAAGAGATGGGATTTCTTAGAACGTGTAATTTCCTACATAACGTATCTAAAATTTTTTTTGTATGTAATGTCTTATAATAATTTTATATTTATACACAAAAACGCAATCATCTAATAATTTGGACGCGTATAACTATAATTAATGTATCGTCAATGCCGTCCTTTATAATCTATTTCACTTTTATGTATAATATATTTATATATATATATACTTTTTCTTCATATATTTCAAATATTTAGCAAACAATATCTAAGCGTCATTCCGTTAAAATTTTAAATCGATGCGCTTATAAAACATCGACAAAAATTGAAATAATAGAAAAAGAATTATAGGAAAAAGAAGAATAAGAAGAAGAAGAAGAAGTAATTGATAATTAAAAAGTACTTCTAAGAATCTATATGTTCAAAATCAGTGAGGAAGAACAAGATTTAAATAGTAGAATGATTATAAAACATAATCAGAAAAAATTGTCTATTTACAGATAGAAAAACTAACTCCTTCCTTGCAATATGGAATTAGTGAAAAGATATTTAAACCAGTGAATATTTTCCTACCTCTCTTAGAAAGGTATTTAAAGCAAAAAAATTATAATATTAACAATTTTTAAGGAATAAAGTCTTCCTTTCACGATGTTCAATTTAATAAGCAACTAATAGTAAAAAGAAATAAGAATAATATTAATAATAGAGATAATAATATTAATATTAATGATAATTTAAAGTGCTGACAATCAGCTATGACCTATTGCAATCCTAATTTTACGACCGTTTATTATAATTTAACTGTTTCTAGGATGCAGTTATTGAAACAATTTCATTAGGATCAGACTTTATAATCTTGCGCAAAATGAAAATAATGTTCCAAGTGAACGAATTGCGCACATAGCCTAAACCAAACCAACAAATAGAAAAACTTTATTATTGGTCAAGTAAACTGTAAGTAAGAGCTAGATACATCATGATCCCGTTTAAACGTGTAAGAGTGCATCAAATATAAAACTATTGCGATTCAAATGTTCTGGCAATGCAATCGCTTTTTGTTTCTTTTTCTTTCTATTTACAAAAAATATATACATTATGAGAATAGCAACAGACCTAAAATTGTATATTATGATGATGGTTGTGGAGAAAAAAGTCTGTGATTGTTACTGACTTTTCTTCCATTTCTTTAATTCAAAGATTTTTCTCGCAATATTTACAAAAAAAGATTTGTAATATTTTCAAAGAAAATGTTGACTTCAACTTTCAAAATCTGTAACATTAACAGATATTTCCCTCCGAGAAAATAAAAATCATTTTCATTTTCATTTTCTCAGATTAACAATAAAAAAAATGTCCCTTACTGTATAATTATATTGTTCTTAGAAATAAACTTATGGAAAGTTTTTGAAATAAGACTTCTTCTCTCTCGAAGAAGAAAATCGATAACTATGAATGTAGATGAGATTAATGAATAAATAATATTGCTGTATTTTTTTCTATTTCTTTTTCTTGCTTTTAAATTCACAGCATAACTACAAAAAAGTTTTCAGTTTTACAGCCGATTATGACTCTTACATTAAAAATTGTTTTCTTTTTTCTTCTATGTACAAATAGAATAAAAGGAGAACTTCGTGCATATGTTCATTCCTTTATTCAGGATTTACTCTGATCTACTAAAACATAGCTTAAGCAAAACGAACAGTATCGTTAAAACTTTTTAATACTCTTTTGCTAAACACGCGCATTTGGTTGCGCCTACTAAGGGCGTGTTTCAATTTTTTGTTTGTTTCTTTTAAAAAGGGACTTAAAACTTTAAAGACTTAAAACCTAAAGCACTATAGACCTGATTTGCTGAACTTGAATCGTTACTGACCCGAAAATTATTGTAAACGGATTGATAAATCTTGCTCAAATGGCTAAGAACTCCGTTAACGAAGGGCAATACAAAAAACGTTTTGTGTTACGCACCGAACGTTCAGTTAAGAAGTACAACTTATACGTTGTATAGATATTACGATTTTAACGACTTGATCGTTCATTAAGGTACACCGTCAACATTGCGGATAATTTATTCTTTTGCCAGCATGCAAAATTCTATTTATAGAGACTTCATAAAATTCTTTTTTCTTTCATTGTCAAATTTGTTTTTCAGAAATGAAAAAATTCTGTTAAATTAAAATTGAGTTCTTTGCAACAAATATTTTGCTTTTCTTTTCTTTAATCCGGTTCATCGTGGCGATTCATTTTTTTCCCTTGCAACAGTGAAATATTCTCTTATCTTCATTTTGATTGGATTAATTTCTCAATGGCGAATAATAATTAGTGTTTTGTTTTGAAAATTAACGCGTGAAGCAAAGAAAAAGTTTAGGTAAATAATTCAATGATTGTAAATAATGAGAAATTTATAATAAAATTCCTTAATTTGTTTTGATGACTTTTGTGTATATAATGATAATAAGCAGGCAGTCCAAGTGGGATAGTCGTTGCATAGGACGGATTTATATTTTAACGTTTGGATCGAGAACTTTTTTTTCGAAAAAAAATTAGAGAAAAATAAAAAAAAACCGTAGAGTCAGCGCATTGAATAATCCCCCTGGTGATGATGACTACTTTCAAAAATTTTGTTTCTTTATCCTAATGTTTATCTTTGCTTTACGTCATTATTTTTATCATTATATAAAATGTTCCAATATTTCGAGAACAATAAATCATTTCCTTTTTCTTTCATCGATCGCTCTTACTTTTTTCTTCTTTTAAATTTAAGGAATCTTTACTGTCTACTCAGTAAACCACAAACCGGATGGTTGATAGTGTTGTTTTGCTGGAGAAAGAGGGGCCAGACCATAGACTGCAGTTGGTTGCATATGTGCAGGTAGTGGATGTGCAGCATGACTTGCCAGTAATGGTCTGGCTGAGCTGTGATGCGCTGGAGGTGGCAATGCACGACTAGAATCATACAACGTTAATGGTGACGAGCTGTAAAAAACGGGTAAAATTCATTAGAAATTGTCCTCAAACATCTAAAAAAGAGTGAAATAATCATTATTTTCGTTTTTACTATTCTAAGAAAAATTATTTATACTATCACTAAAAAAATTAAGGTACAGTAGAAAGAAACCTCAAAATGAAAAATACAACTTTAATTATAATTCATTAATTAATAGTATATTAAGCAACAAGGGGCTAAAGGCAGGCATTGTTTACCTTCGTAACGTAAACAATTTGTCTGCTCTGGCTCCGTGTTATTTACGAATTTACGATACTGATGCGATGCTGCTTATTCCAAAAGGCGCAAAATTGGCGATTTTAAATAGCAGACAACAGGTAGTAAAAGACCATTCACTTATTCGACTTTTATGAAAATGTCGTTAATTTTTATCTTTAGTCAAAAAAGCGCATTTCACGGGGAAAAAATAGCAGCCATTTTCATACGCTCGGAAAAGTGAATGGCTATATTCCCCGTCTTCTAATAGAGACCAGAGGCCATTTGAACAAAAGAAGGAAAGCATAATTTTTAAAATTTCTATAAAAAAATATTTCAAAACAAAAGAACAAACAAAAAGTGAAATCGTTTTATTGACAAATGAGACAAGACCTTGTGTACTTAAATATTTCTAAAACAAGCTATAAGAGTGCAAACTAAATAAATTTCAAAAATGTGCAATTTAATGTAATTCTAATATGTTCAAAAATAAAGTAATTAACTGTACTGCTTTATGTATACTTCCAACTCATAAATTACTATTTTATATTTTATTATCATTAAAATTTTCCTGACCCTAGATTTAAAATATTTACAAAAGAAATTACTTTTTAAAAATCGATAATATTTACGAAGTACTCAATAAGTACTCTCACTCACAATATTATAAATTATTCATTTATAAAAATAAAAATGATCAATTTACAAAAATAGAAATGATTTCCAGTAACAAATATGTTTTTAAACTAAAAACCTCTAGCTTTATTTTAGGACGAGATATAAACGCGCAAACATCCACGAGGAGACAGAATGTCTGTGTCAATATAGTTCTAGTGTCAAAAAGTAAATTAAAATGTCAGTAAAGAAATTGAATTTTAAAAAATGAATTATAAGGCAAAATTTTAAGACTTGAAACATTAAGTTGACTAAATATGACATTCGATTTTCAGGTTGATAAATTGTCAAAATTTAAAATACCGACTAAAATTAAATGCCTAATAAAATCGCCTACCTTCAATGAAAAGAGACTATCAGCATGCTTAGTCTTGTTATTCTACAAATTAATTGTATTTCAATGGCATTTAATAAGAAAATATATTCAAAAATCTAAATTTCATGCGATGCAATCCTTATTTTCTTATAAGGGTTAAATGAATTTTTAAAAAATTTTTCTTCATTTAAGAAATTCGAATAAAAAGTATCTATAAAACGATATTTTATCTGATATGTTATTTAGAATTGGAATTGCATCAAAGTAAAATTATATAAATTTTTATACAGTAAATTTATTTTTAAATTGGATAATGAAATTTCAACAACAATTAAAACAATTAAAATTAAACAATTAAAATTTTGAAATAATTCAACTTTAAAGTTGTTATTTTAAATATTCTTTATCTAAACATGCCAAAAGACTCGTTCACGGAAGTCTTTACAGCAAATTTATCATTTTTACAAAATTTTTATTTGTACTTTAAACATGACACGGTGTGCAGAAAGCGCAGATAGGATAGACAAAAATGTTAAGAAAAATTTTATGTATTTAAAAAATTTAAAAAAAAATTACTGTATTTTTTTTATTTTTTATTATGCAATGTAATATAATTATACTCCCAATGCTCGAACCGTAAAAAATGACTTTTACAGGAAAATATCAAAGTTTACAGAAAATCAGTAAAATTTATGAATTTTAATAATTTTTAAAAATTACAATGTTTTCTAGAAATTATAATAAAAAAAGCAATTTTTAAAGATGATTCTATATATAAGATTTCATTGATATTGGAGATCCTATACTTTAAGTGTTTTTTGACATTTTTATCCAATCTATCTTCGCTTCCTGACCACCGTGATGAAGTACCATAAGATGAGATTGTGTTGCTCGTTACGGATAAATTGTCTCATCGATTTATCTGCTTCAAATTAATTTTAAAATAGTTATTAAAACTTTTATTTATTACCAAATACAAATATTGAATTCGTTAATAAATGTATCAAATTTTAGATTAAAGATAATAATTTAAAAAAATAAATTGATTCAGCAAATTTACCAGCATTGAGCGAAATAACCCTGCCTTATGGAAATTAAGTTTTTCATTATAATTAAAGTTTTATTTTAATATTTAATTATTACCTATAATAAAAATAATAGTATAATTGAAGGTGCAGATCGAATAACTGCCGCTGTGTGTAGTCCCAAGGGATAATATTAGTCAAAAGGGTTGTTGAGAATTTCATTCCAAATTCTAGGACAATTCCAGGACATTTCAAAGACTTTTCAATGCCAAAATTTTTTTTTTTGACATTCTATATATTTTTTCTTTTTTTTTCTTGAAAATAAATACAAATAATATTAGTCAAAAGATTTTTGACTTTTTTTCTTCCTTACCTTATAGGGGAGAGTGGGGCAAGTGCAGGAAAAAGGAAGTTTGAGTTTACAAAGAATCGAATGAACGAATTAATTGAAATAACTCTCAGAATTTTCCATTAAACATACTTGAAATATTAATGGAAAACTCTGAGAGTTATTTCAATCAACTCGTTTATTCTTTGAAAATTTTGAAGACAGAAAATTGTTTCAAACATGGAGAAAAAAGATTGTTACGTTGACAAAAAGATTGTTAACATAGAACCAACAAGTTTATTTTGTTGCCCTAAGAATTCAAATTCTTTCCATAACAATAAATTTATTAAGGTAACAGAAAATTTGGTAACAACAACCAACAAAATTTGTTAGTTCTATATTAACAATTCTTTTTTCTCAGTGAAGATTAGGCATGTTTTCTAAAAAAAATGTTTAAAAATTTAACCCGACGTTTAAAAACTTCAATAAGAGAGTATAAAATTCTAGGACAGTTTTTTAAATTTAAGAACTTTTCCAGGACTAGTATCATACCTTACGACCACGCGCAGCGGAGATTATTCTATTTGCATCCTCAATTGTTGTTTTTACTAGTATTTAATTAAAGATGAAAATTTACTTTTTGTTTTCAACAATTAATTTTTTTTTTGAGTTTTGATTAGAACAACTCAAGAGAGTGTCAAAGTCTACTCGATTTTTCCACTGAAACTCTAATGTGTAATAAATTACATCGACTTTGACATCTTCTTAAATAATTTTAATTATCCGAACTATTTTTTGTTACTTACAGTGCCGCTCAATAACTTTTGCCCATCCTACAGCGATTGAAGGCTTTACAAAAAGTTTTGTATTTTGTTTACTATTGAAGTTACAAGCTCAAAAAATATTACTTGAAAGCTCATTTCCTTAGCTTTAAAACGCATTTTTTAAAATTTTTATACGATAATTTTTAAGAAAAATATGAGCCTTTGTTTAAAAAATTAGCCATTTTTTCAATTGTTAATATCTTAAAAACAATTGCTTTAGGAAAAAAATGTTAAGAACATAAATTGTTCCTTTCTCTGTACAGAATTAAAAAAAATTATTAAAGAAATTTTTTTGAAAAAAAATTTTTTAAATTATTTTTTGACAAAATTTTTTGTTTACATTTTTCAGATTTTTAAGTTTTTTGTGTAGAAACTCGCTTTTTACATTCACTATAATAATCAAATATATTTTTTTCGTATTTATTCAATTTTTCCAAATATTTTAACTCACCAATCATTTAAAGTTTTGATATAATTTCCGTTTTCAAACAATAAAATAAATCAATATCAGAACTTATTCAATAGATTAGCGAGATAAAGTTATTGAAAAATTTAAATAAATACGAAGAAAAATATGTTTGTTTGTTATAGTAAGTGTAAAAAGCGAGTTTCTACACAAAAAACTTAAAAATCTGAAAAATGTAAACAAAAAATTTTTTTTAAACAAAGGATCATATTTTTCTTAATAATTATTGTATAAAAAATTTTAAAAATGCGTTTTAAAGGTGATAAAACTAGCTTTCAAATGATATGTCTGGCATTAAATTGTGATGATTTCTAATAATGAAACTGCAGTTTCATTATTAGAAATCATCACAATTTAATGTGATACATGTATCACATTAAAAAAAACAAAAAAAAACGGAAAATTTTATTTTGTAATAACATTATTTACTTATTAACAAAATAATTTTTTTAATTTCGATTTTTTGTAATGTTAAAGATGAGGAAATGAGCTTTCAAATATGTAATATTTTTTGAGATTTGTAACTTCAATAGTAAACAAAATACAAAACTTTTTGTAAAGCCTACAATCGCTGTAGGGTGGGCAAACGATATTGAGCGGCACTGTAATTTTTCAATAATTAATAAATAAAGATCTATTTATCAAAAAGTAAAAGTGAATAATCTAGTCATTTAAAAGATTGAGAGGCAGATCTGAAGAAAAAAAATAGCAAAATCTACTAAAAGTAAAAAATGTAAACTGTACTATACTAAATTAGAATATGTAATATAATAATTGGTACACACATGCATGCATCAACTAGGTGTCTAGGTACCCACCCGGGTGTAAATCCCTGATAGGTGGGCACTTGTTGTTGCTGGATAGCGGATGGAGCCTGTGAAGGCGCAGCAGTTACATAAACTGGGGGAGGCACGGGATGGGCCCTCGAGCGCACATGCGTGTACTCTTGGTAAAGTGGTTGTCCCAGATGTTGGGCACTTCCAACAACGGGACCTCCAGTGGGACTTCGGCCTCCACCTCCACCCCCAGGACTCAGATGAGCTGGGTGTCCATGATGACTGTGGCTATGACTTGGATGTACCGATGAACCCACCACCTGGCTCTGCCTACAGATCCCAACAAATAAACAAAAAAACCATTCCCGATTAACCAACTCATGCTTTTTTATTTTTATTTCCCTCTAAAACACTCAATCAGAATTGTTTGACAAAAAACAATTGGAATTTCAATCTGTCAAACTTATTTGATTCTCGAAAAAATTAGAAAAAAAATGAACGCAGTAGGAGCTTCATTTCCTAATTAATTGCACAGACACAAAAAAAATGTATTTTTATCCGCTAAATTCGAATCCGAAATCAGAATTGTCAAATTGGTCTTTTTTTAAGTTATACTCAAAAACACCAAATTAAAAAATAAAAATAAACAAAATATGTTTTGTGCTGAATCTGAATTCGATGTCAAAATTTTGAGATAAACTTAAAAGTCGATTTAAAAACCGAATTAAAAAGAAAAAAATATAATTTTTTTATAACACTACACTAGTATATTTCTGTGTATTTTTACACGCTGAACCCGAACCCAAAGTCAGAATTGAATGATTTGCTCAAAATTTTGAGGTGAACTCAAAAACACTAATCTAATGCAATAACAAGAAAAAGTTGAGTCTCTTCACTTTAATTTGTTTTTCTTATCAGATTTTCCTCAATATCTCAAAATTTTGATCCAATTCTGACATCGAATTCGTGATACAAGTGAAAAAATATATATGTATTTCTATAACACAATAGTTTAGTGTCATAGCTAAAAATTTCCATTTCTTTATTTTCAGCACTCGGATCGTCTTTAAAGAGCAAAAAATTCGCTTCAATCGATTAAAAATAGAAAAAAGTCCTTTACTTAATTCAGTGTTGTCGCAAAGATTTGTATTAATCAAAACTTATATACATAACTTTGCTAAATAAATATTTACAAACTTCTTATTTCTTTATTCTTAGGAAATAAAATTTAACAAATTTCAACTTCTGAAAATTAATAATTTCTCAAAATTAAAACTATATCTCTTCCAAAAATTTAATTATTTTCTACAATTTTTAACTAAACTTTATCTCTAAATAAATTATCCTTATGAATTTTTAATCCTTTTTCAATTTCTTTGGAAATTTAATTATTTAAATACAAAAAATCTAATTTTTGTAATAATTTAACCCGTCAATTTTTCTTTTTAAAGATATTAAATTAAGGTAGAATATTTTCAAAAATTTTATAGAATTTTATAGAAAGTACACAAAGTTTTAAAACTGAATATAATTAAAATATGTTCAAAGAATTGAAATGTGGTAAAATTTTTTTTTAAATAAGTTAAATTTAGTAAAAATTTTGAAAAATAATTCAAAATTTGACAAATTCTTTTTAAAATAATTGATTTTTTAAAAATACAAAATAAAATTAATCAAATTTTTCCAAGAATTTTAATTATAAATGATTTCTAAAAATTTTTATTATTCAAAGGTGATTGAATCTTAAAAAATTGTGATAAAACAATTCTAAGAATTAGTTTTTTATAAATATTACAATGTAATTTTTCGAAAATAATAGTAATAAAATACTTGAATACATGATTTAGTTTGAATTAAATTTAATAGAATTTAAATTATTCAAAAACTTTTTAATTGTAATATTTGAAAAACTTAATTAGAAAACTTACTGCAAAATGAATTTTCAAAGATTTGTCTATTATAATTTTTATGCTAATAAAAGTCGTAACAAGTTATTATTATTATTCTGCAAATTACAAAATTTTAATAAATCCTGCGAAACAATTCAATTATTTTTTAAAATAATAATATCGTTGCAAAAAAATCAGAAAATGATTATTATTATTTATAAACTTTCACGAAATAATTACATTTTTTTCTTAATACGAGATAAAATTTTCCAAAAGTATTAAATTTATTTAAAAATTTTTAATAAAGTTCTTTCTAAAAATTTAATTATCTTCAATACAATTTCAATTAAATTCTTCAAAAGAATTGAAATTTTCATCGAAACAACAATTTTTTTTCAAAAATTTTGATGAAAATCTTAGCATGATTTCAATTATTTTCATAAATAACAACATTGTTCAAAGGATTTCAATTATTTTCAAAAATTTTAATAAAATACTTCGCAAGAATTCAATTACATCTTCATAAAAAAAAATTTTTCCAAGAATGTCAATAAAGCTTCAAAAATTTTAATTTAAATCTTTGTATAGGATTTCAAAATTGTCAAGAAATCCTTTTGAAATAACACTAATATTATGAACTAAATTACTTTTTATAAATAATAAAATTCTCCTGCGAAATTCAATTATTTTCCATACAATTTTAATAAACTTCAAAAATCAAATATTTAATTATAATTATTAACAGTTACAATTATTTCAGAAAGTTTAAAAATTTTTTGTTTAATTCTATTATTTTCAAAAGTTTGAATTAAAATTATTTTAAAAACTACATAATTTAAAAAAATAATTAATAATTTCTTTTTTTATTAACTTTTTAAATTTATCTAAAAATTTTTAGCAATTCTCTCAATTTTGACTTCGAATTCAAATTTAGCGGGAGAAAATACATCGAAATATGAGTGATTTTTCTGAAAATGATACTTTTAAACTTCAGTTTTTCAATTTATTTATTTACTTTCTTTTAAATTATACGGTTTGTTTTATTGAAACTACTTTATTTCATACATAAGAGTAAGTAATTTTTAGATTGCGAAAGAATAATTTTTAAAAATAGTATAGTTTTTCTTTTTTGAAGAAGATTTTTGTCGCTCCTTTAGATTAATTTCATTTGATTCGCGTATTTTTCAACTAAAAATTCATGCTAATATCGTTTTCGTAATTAAAAATAAAATTACACTGCTTAAAAATTAATAATTTGCATATTTTAACACCAAATATATTCAGTTCGATTAAAATATAAAATTACTTAAAGCATTTTATTTAATGGTAATTTTGGGTCAATTTTGTCAAAGCAATGCATTACAATTTTTTTTTTATTTTTTTCATTTTAATTCGATTTTTTAGTCGTTTTTGAGTATAACTAAAAGAAAGAACCAAATCGACAATTCTGACTTCGTATTCGAATTCAGGGGGCAAAAATATATAGGAATATACTATTTTAGTCTCTTGGACAAAACACATTTTTTTGTGTCTGTGAAATTAATTAGAAAAAAAATTTAGAAAAATTTACTTACTGCGAAATTTTTACAAAAAAAATCTTTTTGTGGATAAAGAAATAAAATAATAAACTTTAATTTAATAGTTAATTTAACTCTTTGATAGTAAAAACTTAAAAAGTAATATTGCACTAATCTTACTCGGAGAAAAATTGATGTATTGATATCGAATGGACTAAATATTTGTTTGTAATTATATCGCGGACTCACACTATAGAAATTATTTAAAATTAAAAAATTATGTGACCATAAGAATCTATATAAATAAAAGGTTGATCTAATAAATAGAAATTCTATTAAATAAAAATTTTCCATTATCATTATTTGAATTAAAATAAATAGAAATTATAATTAATTAATTATGAGAATATTCATGCGTGTATAATTATATTGAGAAACGTTTCAATACAAACCACAATATATTGTGGTTTCCATTATCTCTAATTTCTCTGAATTACTACAAATTCAAAATCAAAATTACAAATTAAAAAATGTAATACAATGTAAATCAATACAACTTCTATAAACTAAAATAATTACAAACTACTTTTTTAGTGCCATGAGCCAAATAATATTATAAAATCTGGCACTTCTAAATAATCAATAATTTAAAAAATCTACGTGCAAAATAATAATTGAAAACTCTATAAAGTCACACCATGCTTTTGATGTTATCATCATATTTTCATAAGTTCTAATATATTCTGTACTATATATAATTACTATGTTCCTATTGTTTTTATTTCTGTTTCTATGATTTTCGCAAATAATATCCTTGTATAATGGAAAAAGTGCATGCCAATTAAGAATGAACTCTGTACCTGTATTGGTGGACTGAATTGGCCACAGCCCATTTTTGATGGTCCCGCGTGTGAGCAACTGGTGGCTGAACGTACTCGTGTTTATAGTCGGACCGCTTTGTAGGCCAAGACACTCGCTTGTCAGCCCCAGTGGTGTATACGATATGCTGCTCTTGTAGATGGGGATGAGCGCTACTCGTCGTCACATACTAGAAAAAAAGTCATCAAGAAATATAGACGTTCTTCTAGAAAAATATTATGATGTAAAATGTCAAGAGTTAAGATGTCAAGAAGTGAAATAAAAGAATTTAAAAAATCTGCTGTCATACTTGATAAGTTGGTGGTTCCTTGCAAGCAGGCGCGTGACAGGGATGAGGAGTTATGTACTCAACACCAGGTTCTGGTTTTGTTGCTACATTTATCATGTTGTATTCAGACTGAACTTTTGCCAACAAACGCTTTTTCTGTGATTGTGAAGAGTAGCCCGAACTGTAACATAAAATAATTATATTTAGTACTTTATTATGTTAAGTATAGTAAAATTTCCTGTGAGTGTGAATGGGTTTTTTTTTATATTGTAGATGAAAAAAGAAACTTTTTCCAAAAGGTTTCATGTCTATATTTTATTTCTTCAGAATAAAGAGTAACAGATAATCATTTGACAATTTCTATAAGAATGTCTTAAAATTTCATAAAATATAAATTTGAACTTCTACAACATTTTTAAATTATTTTTTATTGTCGAACTTTTCATATGCATTTTTTGCAACACTGAACAACATTATGAATTTTGATAATATAGAATAGATTTGAACCCTAAATAATGTTTGAAAAAATTGACACACTTAAATAATATAAATCTAGAAAAGTTCAAATTTAGCCAGACTCCCCCTCTAAATACGGACTCTTTCTTTATTTAAATCTATCAAAAACAAGTTTGACATGCGTGCCGTTTTAGCTAAACAATTAAATTTTCAAAAAATACTCATTTTATGCAGATTTTAAGTATAATTTTTAAGAAATTGTTATGAAAAAAATCTGTAATTTTTTCATCCAGTAACCACAAAAAAATTTGTAGAAAAACATAATTTTTTATTAGTAAATTATATACACAGCAATCAGCAAAATTCTACTAAAAAATTAGTAATATTTCACTAACAATTAGTTCTATTCACCAATTTCTATTTATCAAAAAGGAAAAAAGTCGCCCATAAAAATAAAAACTATAGACAGTAAAATTTTACTGTTTGTAATTAGAATTTTACTAATTCAGATATAGAGGGTAAGTTTTTGGACAAATTGTAGTCTGAAAAAATTGGACCTCACAAAATCTTATTGTGAATGATTTTCTTTAACGCAACTCTGAATTTCTTAAATTAAAGTAAATAAATAAGTCGAAACTGCGAGACCGAGATCGAAACCACTTTTTTCGAGACCAGGACCTGAAATTTTTAATATTCATCGAGACCGAGACTTGAAATTTTAATATTTAACTTTAACTTATTCCTCAAAGAATTCAATTATTTTCAAAAATTCCAATGAAATTCTTATGTGAAAATTCAATTTTTTTAAAAATAATTTTAATAAATTCTTCGTAGAAATTTAGTTAATATCAAAAATTCCTCTAAATCTTTAATTATTTTTAATGTCTACTATTTCAATAAAATTTCACAAAACAATTCAATTATTTAGAAAGAAAATTTATAAAATTAGTTTCAAGAATTCAATTATTTTCAAATGTAACGTAATTCTTCGCAAAAAATCCAATTATGTTTAAAAATTGACAAAAATTTCCGTGAAAATTTTAATTATATTTCTACCTAAATAATAAAATTTTTCTCTAAAATTCAATTATTTTCAACAATTTTAATAAAATTCTTGTCAAAATTACAATTATTTTTAATAAACAAAATTTTCATCAAATTTCTCAAAAAATGAATTTTCTTAAATTTTATTAAAATTTTTAAAAAGCATTCAATTAATATATAAAAATTTGATGATAAAGTTCAATTATTTACACAAAAAAAATTTATTTGATTCAAATAACCGATTATTTGACTATTATCAAATAAATATTTACTTCAATCAAATAATTTTTATTTGATTCAATTAAATAATATTTGCTTCAAATAATGAAATATTTTATTCAAATACAATTTATTTAATTTAAATAAAAATTATTTGATTCAAGTAAATATTTATTTGATACCTTATAGTCAAATACTCGGTTATTTGAATCAAATAACTTTTTTCAGTGTAATAAAATCTTTATTTTTAGAGTTAAATAAATGAATTCCCGTAGAATTTTCTAATAAATAAATATTTTTGAATATGCGATATTCAATTATAATCTAAAATTTTAACTGAAATTTATTTTTAAACCAATATTTATTAGAAAATTCTACAAGAAATAAATTATTTAACTACAAAAATAAACAATTTATTAAATAATAATTAAATGTTTTTTAAAATTAAATTTTCACAATAAATTTTATCAAAATTAAAAAATTTTGTTTTTTTATTATTAAATATAACTAATATTTTTATTATTATTTATTGTCAAGAGACAAATTTAACAAAAATTTCAATTTTCGCGAAATTTGATGAAAATTTTCTATATTAAAAATAATTGAAATTCAGACAAGAATTTTATTAAAATTTTCGAAAATAATTGAATTTCGGAGAAAAATTTTATTATTTATAAAGACAATTCAAATTTTAAATGAAAATTTTGAATTTTGACAAGAATTTTTGTAAATTTTTAAACATAATTGAATTTTTGAAAAGAATTATATTGTTTTGTCAAAAATTAAATCGAACAGTGAAGTAAAATTAGATTTCAAGAATAAATACAATTAAAAAACAACAATTTTCTAGGATTTCGATCAAAATTTCCTGACTTTTCAAGGTTTTTTCCATTTTTATAAAATTCCCCGACATTTCCAGGTTTTCCAGGTTGCGTGGCAACTCTGTATTAGAAACACTATACTAAAATGAAGAAAAAAATTAAAAATTATTTATTTTTGTAAAAACTAGAAAGATTTGAAATTAATTTGTCAGCTGTTTAGCCCTAAAATCACTATATATTCTAAAATGTTCAAAAACGACTCCATTAACAGACTCCAGAACAGAAGAATAAAATAAAGAATTTACAAAGAAGAAAGAGTAGGTAGATTATTATCAGAGATTCCAATTTTTAGCTCCTCTCTACGTGAAAAAATTGAGCGTTAGGGTTTTCTTTGTAATTGTTTTAATAGTACGGTACGGAACCCTAAAAAGTAAATAAAAATGAATAAAAAAATAACATTTGTTGCATTATTTGTCTTTAGTTATAGAAATTGAAAAAATTCGTTTTTATGACCCAAAAGAGTACATATTTTGAATTGTGGAGCATTTGAAAAAGTTTATTAATAAAATTTACCTGATGTGATGCTGTGGTTGAGGCTCGTGTTTGATGTGTTGTGTCGACTGCGGATGATGATGCTGAGGCAAATGTTGATACAAATGAGCATTAACTCGACCTGGACTGGCTTCTCCATCACTGTCTCCCACTGTCACACAACTGATAATGTTTTTCCGTTGAGCCCGTTGTGATGACGAAGAATGCGAACTGCTGTGTCCGTTGATATGCAAGTGACTTGTCGAATGAGATGGTTGAGTACTCTGTATTGTTCTGGGTGTCGATTGTGTGCTGCACATCGAAAATGAATCATATTTATCAATATTGCAATATTGCAGATGTCAAAAAAACACATCTTTTTTGTTCCATGCATTTTTGTTTTGCAAAAATTCATAGTTTTAGGTAAAAATAAACCTTCAACCACTATGTAAATAGTCCGCAGTAGTATATCAATACTGAACAATGGGTTTTCAACATTTCTCTGAACCTTAGTTCAACTTGAAATAACCCATTGGACAAATTTGGTATACGTATGTGACATTGGACTTATGGTTGTCTTTTTCAAACTCCAAGAACATAAAAAGTTATCCTTTATATCTTTAAGATATTTTACTGCTCATTGGGTTTGATTGTCTTTTTACACTCAATATAGAATCATTTTAATGAAAAAATCATTAATTGTAAAATACACTGAAGCTTCAATAGAGTCCACGTCAATCGAAGATAGAGCTTGATGGGAAAGCAGTGAAGCAGGTAGAGGGGAGTGTTAAGCATTGCATAAGTGACGTACGTTTGACTTATTATTATGAGTTTAGAGCCGATTTCACCAACTTTGATTAAACAGTTAATTTCTGATTAGTGTTAATTAATCACACTATTGCGTTCCACTAATTTTTTTAATGTTGGTTAATGGTGTTTGAGCAGGAAAGACCTTTAAAAATGTCAGTCAGAACTTATGTTTTATTTCAAATGGATTTTTAATCACAATTTAAACAATTATCACAACATTTAAAGGAATCAGATTTTGTACTTTCATTTTCGTCTAAAAAACTGAATATTTATTCATGAATAGAATCATAAGAGATAAACTAGAACCATTTTAAATTTCGGAAAAATTAAAATTTCTTTTCATGTCTATACGAAAGATCAAACATTTTGGTGGCAAAATTTTGTCATTCCAAATTTTTCCTGAAGCGATTTCCAATCAAAAATATATTTTTAATGACAAAAAAGCCAAAAAAATTTTGTTTTGTTTAAACAATTATAACATTTTATCATAAGTAAAAAGTTTACTTTTCTTGTAGATTCTGAAAGAGGACGAAAAAATACATACAAAACACAATGTGTACATTTTTTTTCAGCCCACCGTCTTTGAAAATGATAAGTACAAATGTTAAGGGAAAAACGGACATTTCGGACGAAAGTGGAAGAGAATATTAGTTAAATTTGTGCATTGGAGTGTTACGTGAAAAAAATCCACTTATAATGTGTTTTTATATGCGTGTTTATAAGAATATAGAGCCGAATTTTTGATAGCAGATCCATATGAAAAAACAATGAACCAATAGGTGCTTAGTGTGCTTCTGGTTATTGTTTCTAAATGTACCTTCGAATGACTTCCTCACGGACAGGACGTCCATCGCCAGATAGACGAGGTGCCAAACTTTGACAGGCTCCGCACTGGCGATCTCCGCAGCTGTCAATGACATTTACGCATGATTCAAGAAATTTTTCGAACTTTATTTTATAATTCAATTCAATTATTTTTTCTTTAACTAGCATTTCATTTTTTATCAATTATTTACAACAATTTTAACAAAAATAAAACATTAAAAAACAAAGTAAAAAAAATTTGATTTGATAAATTCTGTATTGTGCACATTTCGCCTTAAAATAAAAATTTAATTTAATTTAATTTAATTTTATTTATTTTTATTAGCTTACCAATTTTTTTTTGTTATACTAACAAATTGTTAACTTAATAAAAAATAAAAAAAATAATTTTTCAATTAATAAAAATTTTTTGTAACTCAAACGAAAATTCTTGAAGAAATCTACATTTGTGCAGAGTCAAACATATGGTAATAACATTGTATTAATAGAATAGATGTAATTTGACAAATTTTGTTAATTATTAAGGACGGGTTTGCCTAGTTACAGGGTATATTATTATCTTTTTAAACAATTAACGTTTTTTATGCTTCATCCACACATATGTTGTTTTTATACTTTACATAAATAAATACGTTAGAATCGTAGGCTTAAGAATCTGCAAAAAAATTCCACAGCCCGACATTTGTTTAATAGCAAACACATACCTATTATTATTTATTGCTCGGTGTGATCTTGATACAAAATTCTTACGTTACTTATTTACAATTAACTGTTTAAACAAGGTTTACTACCTACAATTTTCGACTGATTTGAATGTTCTTTATTTAAAATTAATGGCAAATTAATGCTCAAGACATCCCTTGTGACCGATTTATAAATTTTCAATTGTTTATTATTTTTTTTCAATTAAGGTTATCGAATTATACTTTTTTTTTAAAAAAGCCGATTTAGAGTAGCTCATACTATTAACACTATTATACAGAAAAAATTTATTGGTTCATTTAGACATTTATAAGAAAGTCAATACAAGTTGATGACGGCAAATTTTTTTATTTATTTTCTAAATTAACTCCATTATGTACTGAATCGACTGTGTAAATTTTTTTAAAAATGTTTTTTTAATTTTTAATGCAGCGCCCACAGATTACATAAGCCTCTAATGCAAATAATCAATCATTGATATTTTTGTTTTATCACACAATGATTTTAAATCAAATTATTTATATTTTTATAAATAATAATAATTTATTACACTTTTTAATCACTACATATGAAACGTGACGCGATCTGAAGAAAGGGACCTTAGAAGCAAAAACTTATGGGTTAAGTTTGCAATTTTTGAAATGAAAATGCAAAAAGAGAATCAACTGTCAATATAAATCATTAATGTTAAGGTTTTCATTGCAAATAAGATATTTAATAAATACTGACTTTAATCTGCAGTAAGTAAAAAAAAACTTTTAGTCAACGAAAAAGTAAGACTAACATAATCTTAAAGTGATTTGTTTCTAAGGCCCCTTTCTTTAGGTCGCGTCATAATTTTTGTATGTATACAGTCGGTTCAGTGCATAATGAAGTTTATTTAAAAAAATGTCCATCACCATATACATAAAAAAATTAACATTAAAAAATGATTGTGTAAAGAAATTGTTAAAAAATTAAGTTGAATCAATTTTAAACCCTTCGTCTAAACAAAAACACACACAATAACAGAAAATATTTTGTTTTTTGATTTCAGTTTAAGCAGTCAGAAGATATCGTCACCTCCGTAAAAGTACTTTTTTGAAAGGGGTCTCAAACCACAAATTGCGACGGTCCTAATATTTAACATTTTTAACGAAAATTTTATATGTTACTTATTTTAAAATGTACTTTTAAATACTTTCTCTTTATGAAAAGTCAAGCTATCAATTACAAATTGTGTCATATTGAATTTGTACAAAAATACGGTTTTTTGGTGAATGTAATTTTTTGCTTATAAACACTGAAACACAGTAGCAATAATTTTAACTTTAACAATTTGGGATAAACGGCATTCTTATACCTGGTTATATTTTTCATCAAAAATTTTTTTTTAATATTCTCTAACACTAAACGGTAGAAAAATAGTTTTTTGTTTTTCAGAAAAAATCTTGATTCTTGATCCAAAAGTTTTAAAGATACACTACTCTACTTTTTATTTTGTTTGCAAGTTTTCTACGAAATGCGGTGCAAATTATTTCCTTTAAGAATAAATTAAATGTTTGTATTCAATTGCTACTAATAAATTGTGAAGTGCAACACAAATAATAAACTGGTGTTAACCTGGTGTGAGTGATATAGAAGAGGAAGCAGAATAAACTTTTCTTCGTTTTTTGCAGCTGGGAATTTTCAAAAAGTAATTTAGAATTCTTTTTCAAATGAGACCAGTGCCATCGGTGGTTTAGCTAATTCGAACTCAAAAGTGTCACGGGGCGTGATCTGATGTGTATTCTTAAAAATTTATAATGATAGATTCAATATGGCGGGAGATTTTTCTAAATATTGGTCAGATCCGTTTTCTGGTTTCGGATTCAATTGAAAATACCTGTAGAACCTGTTACGGAAAAAATATAATATTTTAATAGTGGAGAAAAGTTTGCTTACCATTTACCAGGAGATTCATCTTCGCTGTCGCTAATCGTGATAACAGAAACAGCAGGCGATGGAGTGTCGTGAATGGTAATTGTTTGCTGTCTGGCATAAGAGACTTGTTGATGCTCAGTGCTGTGATTGCTGTTGTGTTTCGTTGAGTAGTGATGGGATTGTGAAACTGGCTGCTGCTGCCAGTGGCCATTCGTTGGAGAATGACGTCTCATGTTACTGGGCGGAGTACTTTCTTTAACTCGCTTCTTCACAGGACTTAACTGCTGTGTTTCTTTCTTATGCTCGTGCCTGTGTTGTGACTGTTGTGGCACTGCGAGATGATGTTGATGATGCTTCGTCACACTGCGCTTGCCCCAATTTTGCGATGGATGCTCAACTAAAGTACTAGCGTTATAGACTTCTGCTACAGGGAACACTGGCCTCTGATCCTTCCCCAAAAACATAAAGTGATTAATTCATTTGCCTTTTTCACCAATTTTAAGCGTCGATTCCATAAATAAACTTATTATCAAATTTCATTTCGGAAAGTTCAAAAATGAGATGCTTTTTCCTTTTTTTTGAAGTGAAAAAAACTTAATAGTAACCACTATGGAATCGACTTTGAAAGGATGTATTTGAATTGAAGGATTTATATTACTACTTAATGCGGGAAAAGGATGTGATTTCGTCAGGAAATGCAATCTTCTCAGAGCGATTATGACACGAAAAAGGAGACTTTTTTTCCACCTTGAGACTAGAGAGAGATGAGATTTTTTTGGTAGTGCAGGAATTTGTTTTGACGTAAAAAATGCTTTTTATTTTAAAGAAATGTGATCGTAAGCATACCTGTAAAATTGCGGAACTATCAACAATAAGAGGTCGACCCCAGTCTCCAGCATCACTGAGAAGAGGTTGTTGTATGGTTGCATGTTGAGGTGGCAACTGTTGCCAGGACGGCACAATTGCTGCCATTTGTCGACTACCTCCAGGCCAAGATGTCTGTACAGCATTCTATTTAAACAAAAATTATACACCTTTATTCTCCTTTTTTAAATCAATTAAAATTGCTTTCCTACACTTTTTACGAAAAGAAAATTTTTTTTTCAAATAAATCCTATGCTTACGGTTAGTAACATTTGACGTCCGGTTTCCACCATTGAGACAGGAACTGCAGCGTATTGTTGTTGAGCAGCAGCTGCAGCAGCAGCAACTGCTTGTTGAGAGATAATCGAAGATTGAATCTGCAGTGGTGCCTGCTGAGCTTGCGGCTGCTGGAGATAAACAAAAAATTAGCAAATGAATAAGAAAAGAAGGGAATTGAAAAATTATCTATTAACCTGAGCAACTACAACGTGTTTCGCTGGACTCGGCATTGTTTGGTAACCAGGAGGTGGACAAAGAATTCCCGACACTAGTTGATGTGGAAAATCGTGAACTCCATTCCTACCACCATTCGATCCACTAGACGAACCACTGTATTGAGTCGCTCGGCGGCTGCTGTTACTGTATATTTGATACTAAAAAATAAACCAAATAATTAATATTTCACTTTTCACTTAAGGAATTACAGCGCATACTTAATTCATTTTCTTTAATTACCAAATTATCGTATCCATTTTGAGCAGTACGATGTTCCCGGACTAGTCTCTGCACTTGATTGCTTAATTGGTTATTGAATGTTAACGTAACAGCGCTGCCATTTGTCGTTGGCACAAAGTTGGCGACCAGAGAAGTCGGAGGCGCTGGTTGAGGTGCTGGTGGTGCTTGATGGTGCGCTGGACTCGCGGTGAAATCACCGGTTCGCCTGCAAACCTCCATCATTTGAACGGAGGCCTTTACATTATTGCAGTGAGCGTAATCCATCAAGTGTGCCAATGTCACAAATGCATGATTCAGTGCCTCTCCAGGTGTTATCCGACGCTCCTTTAAAAACAGAAAAAAATTTGATTACATTACATTGCTCTCAATTTAAAAAAAATATTTTTTCTTCCTCAAGAGAAAAATTTGTCAGCGAAAATGAATTAGGTATTACTACCTGGTCCATGGTGAGCATTCTCTTCAAAAGATCAATAAACTCTCTTCTGTCAGCCTTCTCTGCAAGGAGTTCGCCGCCCTCCAAATCGGTCGGCACATTTACCTGACCAATATCATCGAGACAATTAAAAATGTACTTTCTCGCTTCTTTTGACTTGATACCCGTTTCGGCCTCATGTTCCTCTGGTGTTTTCAATCGCCAAAACGGATACGTACCTAAAAGAAATAAAAATATTCAATTAACTCTTTTAAAAAAGCAGATTCGATGCAAATTGGCTCTGCTTTTGGGGAAAACTTACTTTCCTGATCCCTGTAGAAGAATTTAATAGTTTTGCTAGCGTTTGTGAGCATGTGCTCAGTTGGAAGGCCTTGCGTTTGACTGATGTAGCGAATTTGATCGTACTCTGAACTACCTGGATATAAAGGCCAGCCCAAAAATAATTCTGCAACGACACAACCAAGCGACCACATATCTATTGCTTCACAAAATGGAAGTCCAAGAATGATTTCGGGCGCACGGTAGTATCGCGATTGCAGATAAGTATTACAAATTGCTTTGGATACGTGAGAAGCCGAGCCAAAATCAATTACTTTCACACGATAAGGCTGTCGTACTGGATCAACTAACATGATGTTTTCCGGTTTTAGATCCGCGTGTATTAAACCCAATTGCTAAAAGTACAGACATCATAAAATTATTATCTTCATTACTTTACAAGCTCTTCTAAACAATGCACTGGGCAAAGAAAACGATGATGCAAATGTCATTTTGAGTTGGATTAACGTACGCGACACCTGTAGCGAAAAGTATGCTGATTTAAAACCAAAAGGATCGCTTGCGTTGATCCAACTAGAAATATAATTTGCATCAATAGTTTTCTTTTCCCACTGTACGTATTTGAATCTCCCGATTATAATTAACGAGAAAATTTCATTCGATTATAAATTAGTTATATTTCTATTAATAACCTTTCCAAATTTCAATTAAATTATTTAAACAAAAATTTTTAAATTTGTCAAAATCTGCAACTTAATTTTTTTCAAATTATTAACTATAATAATCTTCGTATTTACTCATTATTTCATTTTTCTGTCCCTCAGATTCTAAAGTTAGTTTTTGTGTATGCCTTCGTTTTTTTTTCTTTAGAAAATACGTTGTTTGCCAAAACGAAAATATGAAGGTATTTATTATCATTTATAATAAAATAATATTTGTAATTCAAAAATTTTTAAAATTTTAAAAATTTTTAAAATTTGCTCTAATATAATTCAGTTTTTTAAAAATAAAAGAATAAATTTTACTCAAAAAATGTTGTTACGTCTATTTATTTACGAATTTCTTTAATTTAAAAAATATTCGAAAACATCAATAAATTATTTTTCAAATAAATACTTATTTATTATTATTTTTACATAGGAATTAAGAATTTCAAAAATTTCAAATGCAAACCTTTAAGAAATTAAAAAATAAAATATTATAATGATTTTTTATTATGAATATTGTTACTGTAACTTCTAAAAACAATTATTTTCATCATTTGAATTTAATCATTATTTTCTAGACTTTTCACAAAAATTTTTCTCTAAATCAACTAAGTATTTTAAAATTTTTTTGGAAAAGTTCTTGAAGAATTGGAAGAAACCTTTGTTTAAAATTCAATTTTAAAAAATTGAGATTATTCGAAAATTCTTTGATTAAATACACTATAAGAGAAATTTTGGAAATTTTCCATAAAATTTAGGAAAGAAATTCCACTAGTTATTTAAAAAAATTTACTAACACAGATGAATAAAATTTTTAATAATATATACGTAATTACATTTTTTGAAGAATTCGATTAAAATTGTACAAAAAATAATTAAAATTCTTTGATGAGCTTTATTGTTTATGAAAATAATTGAATTCTCAAAACAAATTTATTATTTATAAAAATAATTGAATTTATGAAAATTTCTTATTATTTATGAAAATAATTGAATGTTTGAGTTCAGTTTTATTAAATTTTTTTTTAATAATTGAATTATTTTGTAAAATTTATTAAAATAATGAAAATCATTAAAAATGATGAAAGTTTTTAAAAATAATTTAATTTTAGAAAAGAATTTTGTTATTTATAAAGATAATTGTAACTTTGTCGAGAATTTTTCTTTAAATTTTGAACATAATTGAACTTTTGTAAGAAGAATTTTATTACTTACTTTGGAAAATAATTGAATTTCTGCAAACATTTATAATTTTTTTAAATTTTCAAAATTTTTAACAAAATTCAATTTTTTAAATATGCTTTTAACTAAAATTTGTTATACTTCCCTTATTTTTAATAAAATTAATTAAGTATATATTGACAACTAATTTTAAGAAGAATTTGAATTATTAATATTTTACAAAAATCTAAATTTAAAAAATGTTCTAATTAAATTAGTTGAGAATTTCAATTTTCTAAAATTTCAAATTGAAACCTTTTGAAGTTTATCTATTTATAAAAATTTTAAACACAACTCTTTTAAAATCGAATTATTTTTTAAATATTTAAGTAAAATTTTCATTAAATAATTTTTAAAAAGTAATAATTTTATGATTTGTTCAAGAATTTGTTATTTAGAATGAAATTATTGTCAAAAATAGAAAATATTAAGGGTTTTGTATTAGAATTCGTGGTGGTTTCATAGTTTATAAGGCAAACAAAAAAGACACCATAATTTAGAACTTTCTTATGAATTCTAAAAATTTAATTTTTTCCAGTACTTTGTCTAACTTTTTCTTGATTTTCTAATTATCTTAGAATATCTGTTTAATTATTATGGTTACAATAGTAACAATCTATATTCCAATTCATATGTTCTGATATTTATGAAACAAAAATTTGAATTAAAGATGGTTTAATTCTATTTTTTAAATTGCTAATTTTATTTTAAAAACTATGTAAGAAGTTAGTCGCGCGAATAGTTACTAGTTTTATAATAAAAAAGTACATTTATGCAGTAGTCAAAACTCCTACCTTGAGCTTGAGCAATGCAGTTAAAACTTGTTGAAGAATTGGCCTGATGTACTTTAATGGTAAAGGGGAAAATTTGTTCTGCTTGAGAAAATCATAGAGGTTCTGCTCTAACATTTCAAATACCAAACAAGTGTGCGACTTGTGCTGAAAACATTCATAGGCACGCACAAAGTTGAACTCATCCGCATTTTCCTGACTCAGTCGTGACAGGATGGAGACCTTTAAAAGTTAGATCAATAAAATTGAGCATTATTATTGACATTGAAAACAATTTTTTTCTCTCATTTTCAATTTAAAGAAACAACTTTTAATTTAATTTGAAATTATCTCATTAGCTAAAATTCTGTTTTAGTATTTTTGAGTAGAGAAAATAAAACATAATTTACCTCAATTTGACCTTGGCGCGCATAGGAAGGATGATTCTTTAGAATTTTGATTGCAACTATCTCATTTGTTCCTTTTTTCCAACATTTCACGACCTAAATAATAGAAAAGTTTTTAGTATTAGATATATTTATGCAGCAATTTTTTTAACTATCGTGATGTAAAAAAATGATGAAACTCACTTGGCCAAAAGTGCCTCTACCGAGAAATTCGAGGACTTCGTACTGGTTGGTCATGGAGTAAAGAACCTCGTGCTGCACCAGCTGATAATCTCCATCACCTTGAGGATTGTTACCACCACCTCCACCGCCATTTCCCGTATTTGCCACTTGCTTATTATGTGACGTCATTGTGCTTGGCTGTTTGTGTTGCTGCAGCTGTTGTTGTTGCTGTTGCTGCTGCTGCTGTTGTTGAGTGTGATGCTGAGAGACTACAGTGTTACCTGTTGTGTTGTTTGTATTGGCGGTATGAACCGCCAAGTCTTCACCATTACCCTCCCTCGACCAAGATTTTCTCTGCAAAAAATTATTGCATAAAGCAAATAATTAAATTAACTTACTTTTCGATTAAAATTAAACTTTAATCTAAACAGTAATTAATCCAATAATTTAAAAAATTAAATGAATCTAATTTAATTCTCATCCAATACTAAAAATGTATTTTTATCATGTGATTTACAAATTTATTTAAAAATCTGTAAGTTAAAAAAAGAATTACACTAAATTTGCGTCAATAACATTTTTAAATTGCAAATAGCGTCATAATGAAATATAAAATCTTCACACAGGTCTTCAACAACAGACTGATACTACGAACTTCCGGGAGTCATGTATCGTGCAATGAAAATCCCTGAGCATCAAATTGTATCTATGTATTCATATGAAATATGAAAATGTAGCCTTGACTGGAATCAATAATCTGCTACTATAACAACTGTAGAACTTATCTCTACACTCAATATAAGTGTGTCTATTTGCCTCTAGGAGACTTGCAATAAATTTTTGTCTATTCACAAGAAGCAGAGCATCTTTACAGTTTTATTCAAATGCTATTTCAATGAGTTGATTTTCATTTATTCAAACAATAGAACTCCAAATTTCACTTCAATCAAACGTCTTTTTATTCAAACAATAATAATATCAACTGGTAAAATTTACACTTATCGAAATGTTTTAAAATTTTAACGTTCAGTTAGAATTTATACATTGAATTAATTTATTAAAATTTCGTTTCAAATAAAATTGTCTATTAAATATAAAAAATGGCAAGAATTTAATTTATTCAATATTGAAATAAAAATATCAAGAATATATTTTGTTATCGGTATCATTAATTTTTTGGCTCTGTTTGATAACAAATTTTATTAAAAAAGCAAATCCTTGAAAAATTACAGCAGCTGATAAATATTATATATGTATAACAGTCACAGAAAATTATTATTCATGTGGGTGTCAATTTTATATCAAACTTGTCAGTTAATTCTTTTAAATTTATTATATTGTCAATTATTATTTTAGACCTCATGATGATTTAAGTAAGTGACAATTTTTTAAAATCTAATAAACAACATTTTAATTCCATTCAGATATTAATTAATTTCATTGAAAATAGAAACAAAATTTTTTGAAAAAGAAATATTTTGTGTTAAAATTTGAAATTTATCTGAATTTTGAAAAGTCGCTATCAAGTTACGTTACTGATATTGAATTTCACACTTTTACTTGGAAAGTCTCATTCACGTTTTGTCAAAGATTTCAGTATATTTCTTTCTGCACTTAAAGTGCTTCTTTCTTCATATCTTTTGTAGCTTGCTTAGCGTAGCTAACAAAAATGGAACGTCAACATCCAATTTTGGATGGACGTAACGATTCATTGGAGAGGATAAAACTGCAGCTGAGCTCATTGTATGTAAACCTAAGTAGAGATCGACCGGAGCTCTCTTGGTTTAAGTTTCAGCAGCTTTTTTACGACCTTGTATAATCAGAGGCATGTATTTCTATTCAATCTTATTGTAATAATCATGACGCTCTATTAATGACGCCAGACTCCTTACGCGTAACTAAGTAAATAAACTTTTGTAGCATTGCGTCATTCTGTGTTAGAAATTTATAAATTTCAATTATTGCTTCCAGTTCTCGGCATTATATCAATTTATAGTATGAAAAATGTATACACTTTTTAAAATTTCAGACCTTTTCATGATTTTTAGATAATTTAAAAAAATACTGAAAAAGTTGCAATGAATTTTAAGGATAAAAATTGTTTAACATTATTACTTAAAAAAGTTATAAGCAATTTTATAAACAATTTAAGAAATAAGAATTGACAATAATTGAAGTTGAAAAAAATGGTGCTTTTTCCACCGACTTTTAAACTGTTCTCTTAATAAATCTTCAAGATGAAAATTATTGACCACAATTATTTAAAAACTTTATCAGGGTGTCTACTATTTTTGTTTAACAAAATTCCCGATTACTTCTCGTTTTTTTTCCTGGCTGTGTTTTATTTCTTTTCCTGCTTTCTTTCTCATTAAATTTAAATTTGATGTCGAACATAAATAAATCTTTAAATTTTATGAAAATAATGCTTCTTAATTAATTTAACAACGAATTTTTCCAATTCATAAAAATAATCTTTTCTGTCCATAAATAATTGAAAAATTAATTATTCAATTTTATTAAAATTATATTGATAATAATTGAATTTCTGCAAAAAAATTTTACTATTTATAAAAGTAATTGAACCCTTCCAAAGAATGTTTTATTTAAAAAAACAATTCAACTCTTACGAAGAATTTTATTAAAATTTTTGACATTAATAAGCAGTAATAATTGATTATTTACTTAATAAGTATGGTTTGCTCAAGAAATAAACATTGTTTATTTGAATATTCATAAATTTTTAATTATAAAAATTGCAGAGAAGTTCGATATTTATAATTATTTAATAATAATATAATTTTTAGAAGCAAGAAATTGATTTAAAATTTTAAGAGGGACTTTATATTTTAAAAAAAGAAAAACGATTTTTTTCATAAACAATCGTTGTTAATTTGTACTTTGTTTACAACAATTGTTTATAATTTTATTGAAAAATATTAATAGGTAAATTAATGTTTCAAGATTCATTAACCCTATAGAATATAAATAGTGAAAAAAATGAAATCTTTACAATGTGGTCAATAATTTTTATCTTAAAGCTTCATTAAAAGAACAGTAAAAATGTCGGTGGGAAAAAAAATATTTTTCATCATCAATTATAATCAATTCTTAATTTGTTTATCAAACTGTTTTTAACATTTTTAAATAATTAAGTAAAACAATTTTTATCTTTAACATTCATTGCAATTATAAAAATAAGAGCCATATGTAAAAATTTTTTTTTCTCAATATTTGAGTCTTTCAAAAAAAGGAATAAAATTTTATCATAAGACGTCAATTTTATACTAATTTTAGTCATTTGTGATGATTTTAAATAATTCCTCCACCATTATGGATTTCGAAAAAATTAAAATTTCAAATATTGTGGATATGAAAGGTCAGACATTTTGAACGTAATATTTTGTCATTTAAAATTTTTCCTGAAGCAATTTCCAATTGAAAATATAGTTTTAATGAGCAAAAAAAGAAAAAATCTTGTTTAAACAATCTTACTTTTTTATTCTCAAGTTGAAAATTAAATTTTCTTGCAAATTCTGAAAGAGGACGAAAAAATACATAAGAAACACCATATGTAAATTTTGTTAGCCCATCGTATTTGAAAATGATAAGTATACAAATGTCAAGGGAAAAAACGGAGTTCTCGAACAAAATGGGTTAAAATGAAATGTCAGGAAATTATAAAAAGTGTTATGAAATACGAAAGAAAATTAAATCTCACATAGAGCACATTTTTAGCATTTAGGGTGTCTGCTATTTTCATTCAACAAAATTCCCAGTTATTTCCTGGTTATGGCCTAGTTTTTTCCCGGTTTTCTTTTCTCATAAAATTTAAATTTAAATTTGATTTCGAACATAAATAAATAATCATTTTAATTGAAAATTTGGAAAATAATTTTTTCAATTTTTTAAAAATAATCTTGTCTTTTTATAATTATAATTGGAAATTTTCTTTTTCAAGTTTAATACAATTCTATTGATAATTGAATTTCTGCAAAGAATTATACTATTTACAAAAATAATTGAAGTCCTTCCAAAGAATGATATTATTTATGAAAATAATTTAATTCCTGTGAAGAATTTAATTACAATTTAAAAAAAGCAGTGATAACTATTTACTTAATAAGTAATAAACATTAAATTTACTTAAGAAATGATAAATATCATTTATTTGAACATTCAGAAATTTGAAATTATAAAAATTTAAGAGAAGTTCAATAATTATAACTTTTGAATAATAATAGAATAATAGAATTTTTAGAAGCAAAAAATTGATTTAAAACTTCAAGAGGGACTTTATATTTTTAAAATAAAATTATAATTACAGCCACTAATATCCCTTGATTATTTTCGAAAAAAATTATATTAAAATTCTTTCAAAGAATTAAATTATTTAAAAAAATGTAAAGAAATTTCAATTATTTCAAAAATTTTCAATTATTTGTTTGGAAAAATGAAATTATCTTGAAACAATGGAATTGAAAAAGTTCAACAATTTTATTTTTCAGAATTTAAAACAAAATTTTCGAGAATTCAATTTTAATAAAAAATTAGAAGTGCATATCGTTTTTTTTAAATTAACTAATAAAAATTTTAATTATTAATCTTCGCACTAAGAAACATGAATTCAATAAAATGTGACTATAAAATCCAATTATTAATTAATTATTAAATTAAAATACTTTAAAAACTATATTTGTCAAAAAGTTTCTAATGAAATTCTTTAAGAAATTCAATTACATATTTTCAGTCGAATTTCACAATATTTCTATTAACTCCATAATTTTTTTAAATTTATTTACATAATCTGTTTGAATTAGTGCCTGACTTTTACTATCAAATTAATTCTTTTCAACTAATTCAAAGTTAGAGAAGAGTATAAACATCTATAAAAATTGAAATAAAAAGTAATTTTTTTAAAAACAAACTAAAATAATAAAACTTTTTTTAAATTTTGGTGAGAAAATTCCTGATTTTGTTCAAAAATCCCGGTTAATTCATGAAACTGAAGTTACCAACGTTGATTCAACGAAAAACTTAAAAAAAATTTTTCTCAGAATACAAATTTTCCTTGTATATTTTTAACCCAAGTAAACCCTCCAAACTCTAAAATAAAAAAAAACGTGGAAAAAGTGATTTTTATTCTTTTTTTTAAATTTTTTCCAAAAATCACGAAATTTTAATTAAATTCATAATTTCTCGCCTCGGTAGTAATTTTTTTCTTTTGATAATTGTTTATTTTAATATTAGACGCAATTTAAAAAAAAAAATTGTACGTTTCCTAATCGGGGAAAACAGTAATTTTGGTTTTTTGTCACGGATTTTTGGAAAATTCGTAAATTTGAAGTAATTTAATAATTCCTCGCCTCGGTAGTTAATTTTTTCTTTTGATAAATGTTTATGTTAATATTACACGTTATTTAAAAAATTTTAAGTAATTTCAAGTCGGGGAAAGAAGTGATTTTGAATTTTTTTTGTGTCACGAAAATTCCAAAAATTCCGAAATTTAATTTAAATTCATAATTCCTCGCCTCGGTAGTTACTTTTTTTTTTGATAATTGTTTATGTTAATATTACACGTTATTTAAAAAAAATTTCAAGTGATTCCAAGTCGGGGAAAGCAGTGATATTTATTTTTATTGTCGAATTTTTTCCAAAAATCCTGGAATTTCATTAAAAAAATCAAAATCACTGCTTTCCCCGACTTGGAACTACTTGAAATTTTTTTAAAATGGCACACGACATTAGAATAAACAATTATCAACAGAAAAAAATCACTACCGGGTCGAAGAACTATTAATTTAATTAGAATTTCGTGATTTTTGGAAAAAATTCAAAAAAAATGAATAAAAATCACTGCTTTCCCCGACTTGGAATCACTTGAAATTTTTTTTTAAATAACGTGTAATATTAACACAAACAATTAACAAAAGAAAAAAATGACTACCGAAGTGAGGAATCATTGATTAATTTGCAATTTCGGGATTTTTGGAAAATTCGTGACACAAAAAAAAATTCAAAATCACTTCTTTCCCCGACTTGAAATTACTTAAAATTTTTTTTAAATAACGTGTAATATTAACATAAACAATTATCAAAAGAAAAAATTAACTACCGAGGCGGGGAAATTATTAAATTACTTAAAATTCCCGGATTTTCCAAAAATCCGTGACAAAAAAACCAAAATTACTGTTTTCCCCGATTTGGAACTACTTGGAATTTTTTTAAAGGGCACTCGATATTAGAATAAACAATTATCAAAAGAAAAAAAGTACTACCGAGGCGAGAAATTATGAATTTAATTAAAATTTCGTGATTTTTGGAAAAAATTTAAAAAAAAGAATAAAAATCACTTTTTTCCACGTTTTTTTTTATTTTAGAGTTTGGAGGGTTTACTTGGGTTAAAAATATACAAGGAAAATTTGTATTCTGAGAAAAATTTTTTTTAAGTTTTTCGTTGAATCAACGTTGGTAACTTCAGTTTCATGTTAATTCCCGGTTTTTCCAGTTAGTAGACACCCTGAGCATTGTCAAACTTGCAGCAAAATTGCTAAAAAAATTGTGTACTATCTGAGAATTAGGGTTCTTAAAGAATCTGAAAATCATGACCTATTAATCTTTCCATGGAATGGTGCATTGTAATGATTGTATTGCCAGTAATGAAGAAAATATTGTACCTTCTGACCGCAACGTTGGTACGAATCTAGAAGTTTGATCGTCGATGTGCGCACCAAAGATTGTTGGATGGGACTGCTCTTTTGCAGCGCATTATTGTGCAGCGAGTTAAAAGCGGTGTTGGTACCGCTTACGGAATACCGTTGCAAACCAGGATTGTCCAATTGGTAGTCGCTGGTCGATTGGACCAATGCGTGTTGGATGACTGGTTGGCTCACGTTGTAATCCAACTTGCGCTTTTTGCTGTGGTGGTGAGCAATGTTGCTGCCGCTGCTCGTCTGTTGAGTTTGGATGAACATGTCACACATTCCCTGTAAAACAAAAAATGAAAACCATTAGATTAGTCAACTCTAGCCCTCTTCAAGTATAAACCCAATATTTAGCAGGAATTCATTGTCAGGTAACATTTGTAAAAAAAACATCCACGGGGACACTTGTATCAGCTAGTATTAAACAAATGAATAGGGGCACAATTTGTAATTTGTAATTAACAAATATTATTAATATTATTATTAATACAATAATTAAAACAAAAATTAAATTATTTCTTTACAGTCATCCCTGATTAATCTTTTCAAAATTAATACAAACTTGTAAATTAAAATTTTCAGTTTTGGGAGAAATAATTTTTGCTTCTAGTCTTTATTAAGCGATACCATCGTCTCTCTGTTTGCATGTTATTAATGTACCATCCACCATTTTCCGGCGAACGCTAATCTTGTAACTTCATTAAGCACTGCAGTGCTCATCTCCGTTAAGGTAGATTGAACTTCCTTCATATCTTCTCTCAGAGATTTTTTCAGGCGGGATTTACTAACTCGGAGGGAAAAATTTCCCACGGACAAAATTTTCAAAACATCCCTTTTTAATTTTTTAACATCTTATGATAAACTCATTAAACACAGAGAATTATTATTATTATTACTATCATTATTATTCAGTCAAGATAAGATATTTATCACTTTAAAAAAATTCTAAAAACTGTCTGTAGTAAAACATTAATAACGCTTCAGTTTCGAACTGAAAAGCGAGCTTAAAATGGAAGCCTCTTTCATTAAGTATCAAGATTTAAAGTTCTTTGTTCAACTACAATTCCATGGTTCGTGCTATTCGATGTTCCGATAAATGTTCGTCTTGACAAACTTGGTAAATGTCGATGCTCGATAGCGAGAAAAATGGTGGAATTTTAGTAAACTGACTTGGCCTAAAATGTGTCTTGACATGCGAGAAATAAACATCAGTCTGGCTCTTGTATATATAAATCGATCACTTCCTATATATGTATATAATATGTATATAATAATGATGAAAAGTTGAATTTCTTTTTTTATTAAAAATATTTGGAGGGCAATGATAGGGAAAAGAAGCGAACAAAAGATTTGTTATGTATATATATATATATATATATATATATATATATATATATATATATATATATATATATATATATATATATATATATTTATAGTGGTCAAGCATCATCGTCAAGCGTAGCAAGAAGAAAAAATACCTTTTTTTTAAAATGGGTCATCGGCAACGAACTATTTCACAACGCCCAATCGAGGTAAACAACAGATTTACCTATTTAGATCGAATACGATTATATGGTAAATTCGTTCAATTTTATCGGTTAGTGTAGGTATTTATATTGACTACGGGATATCCAAAACCTAAGATTTCAACTCTATACATTACGAATATAGCGTTCAATTTGCGACTTTCGAAGCACAGCGTGGTTGTATTGTATTTCTTATCTAACAGTATAATTATTGATACGGTGAGTCCACTACTTTTGTTCTGGATCTTTGACCACATTTTAACTTTTAAACTCTATTTTGAAAATTATCAATCGCATCTCCAATTTTGATTTATTAAATTTATTGAGTATTCTATATTGTATACTGTCTTATATGTATAGAAATATTATCGCAATTACGATAAAGCATATTAAATTGATTAAATCGTTTAATTTCAGTGAGCTTACATCTTTATTAATTCATATTTGTATTTTATACTCGATAAATAAATTATATAGACTGAATTTAAATCAAATTAACTTATAACATTCTATAACAATTCTTCTTAAAAAGCAAATAAAATAAATTTGTTATAAATTATAAAAACTATAATATTTTGCACGTATATCATATACTAATGAATGTGTAATTTTCATTTGAAAACGAATATTTCGAATAAAAAAATATTTAAAAAAAAGAAAAAAACTAAATGATTACAATTTTTTCTCTAGTTTATCACTCTTCACCTCATCATATGCATAAGCAGACTTGCATGACCTGCTCTAATTATAGTTACTCGTCAGAAATAGTGCATTGACGATCTACTTACACTGTAAATTACGACTTTTGATGCCCTAATACGACACCTATAAGTTTTATCAAAGAAAAAAATTTTAAAAAGAAGTATAGATTTGCGTAATTTAATATTTTAAACTTCTGATTGTGATTATTAAAGTTGACAAAGAAATCGCTTTTTTCCTGTAACTTTATACAGTTCTACTAAAATTACTTCTATATTTTTGCACGATATAAGTAGTCTTTTTAAAAAATAAATTGGGAGCAACAAAAAATATTTTTAAAAAATAGAAATGAAAAAAAAATAATATTAAAAAATTAAGAAAAGAAAACAAGGAAAGAGTATATTATCATTTTATATAGAGAAATAGAAAATCTTTTATTTTAATTGAACAAATTTGACAAATTTTTACGCAGTTATACTTCAATATTACAGACAAATTTTACTTTATTGATAAAGCTCAAGATTTTATTGCTTCAAAAAAAAAAAAAAAAAAATTAATTTTGCTTCATCGTGAAGGAACACAAGAATGTGATAAAAAATTGCTTCTTTTATATTTTCGTAAAAAGCGATTATTGTCATAATTTCATATTTGTATAGTTTTATTGAAAAAATCATAGTTTTCAAATAAAGAAAAAAGATTTTTTTAATAAGTTAAAGTTAAGTTAAATTAAATCCATAACGTTGATAAACGAAAAAAATTATTCACGTAGTAAATCAATTAAAAACGACGCTGCAATATTGACAAAAAAATTTTAGGAAAAAAGATTAATATTTATATTTTGATAATAATATTATTTTACAATTAAATATTAAATTAAAATAATATTTGGACAAATAAATAATAAATTTTTTTGTTGTGAACTTCAACTTCGTTAATATTTATATAAATGTTAGTTCTGTTAAATAACAATTTTAGTTCTTTTCAATATATGGTTAAATGTCAATTCTGTTGAATAATATGATATTATAATTGTTTGTCAGCTCAGACAAATAAACAAATAAACAATAAATTTTTCAGCAAATGTCTATTGCAAAGTTGCGTTGCAAACTTTCTGGACAATATGTTGAGCAATCTGAAAGTATAGGCGGTCTTAAATTAGTAAATAAGGAAAATTATTTTTTATTATTAATTAAGCGGACTCTTTTTACGTGGGCAAGATTATTATATCACAGTGTGGAAAAACGTAGGAAATAGAATTATCGAGTCGAGAGAAGCATCGAACTGAAAAATTACTCTGTAAAAGATTCACTGAACTCAATGAAAACACATGAAAAAAACCACGGGTCGATGATGTGGAAAATGCTTAATTTTACTTCTTATCTATATAAATTATGCTTAATAAGAAATTTATATTATTTCAATTCAAAACCAACTTCCTCTCATGTGTTTCACAATCTTCTACTGATCTAAGAACTTGATAAGCCTGCGACCACGCGTTAATCGAGTTTTTTTTTGCTTCGGGGAATCAATTATGCTTTTACATTTTAATAAAAAATTAACTGCGTAACAAAAATTTAAAAAAAAATATTTTACACGGAAAAAATTAGTCGCTGATATTTTAAGGAGGGGTAGGGTCTAATGGGTGAAAAAAAGGTTTTTTGTGGATTTTTTTTAAAGAAATGGTAAAAGTTTACATGTTATATTTTGTTGCATATTGTTAGTTACTATTTAAAGAGGAAGTTATAAAACTTTTATTTGGAAATATTAAGACTTACGCCGCTGGCGTTCAGGGCCGTAACGACGGAGGTGCAAAAAAAAGTTGAGACATTTTTCGATTTAATTAAAAATAATGATTCTATCAATCGGTTTCTAAATTAATTAAGGTAAATAATTAAATTAATTTGTTTGATTTATTTTTCAAAATTGTGACTTTTTCGACTTTTTTTTACAAATATTGCAACAAAATAGCATCATAAAATGCAAATTATTTCAATTTTTAAAGCGCAAAAATATCTATAAACAGAATCTTTCGAAAATTATTTTTCGATCATTTTTTAATTTTATTCAATTTTATTTTTTAATAATATTTAACCATTTTTTTATATTACATTTTTCAATATATATCTGCAATAAAAATCGTTTTAAATAATTGAAATTTTGTCAAACTTAATTGAAAATAATTTTTTTCAAGTATTTTGTTGCAATTTTTGAAAATCAACTTTTGAAGAGTTCATAATTCAAAGTTTTGAAAATAATTAAATTATCAAGGATTTTAATGAAAAATCTTTAAATATAAATTTTAAAATGAAAATTAATGAATTTTAGCTTTTAATTTATTGAAATTCAATATTTTCAGTACACACTGAAAAAAAATTTATTTGATTCAAATAACCGATTATTTGACTATTATTAAATAAATACTTACTTGAGTCAAATAATTTTTATTTGATTTTTTTTGATAAATAATATTTGTTTCAAATACTGAAATATTTTATTCAAATACAAATTATTTGGTTCAAATAAAAATAATTTGATTCAAGTAAATATTTATTTGATAATAGTCAAATAATCGGTTATTTAAATCAAGTAACTTTTTTCAGTGGATATTTAATTATATTGAAAATTGAAATACACATAAAAAATAATAAAATTTCATAATTATTTTTAAGACATTAGAAGAAAAATCGACTACAAAATTTTTAAATAAAATTTATTAAGAAAGTAATTTTTTTTAAACAATACAAAACTTCTTTTAAGAAATTAAATTATTTTTGAAAAATTATATTTTTTAAAATCTAATTCTTAAAAGCCGTTTATCATGATTTTTAAGATTTAATAATGTTGAAACAAAGTAAATAAAAATTTATAAAAATTTACTTTTTTAGACTTACATATTAAAATTTGGAGGAATTTATTATTAAAATTCTTTAAAAATTTGATTACATTAATTTATATTTGTTTAAAAGAAATTCCATTATTTTTAAAAGATTTTACCAAATGTCAATTGTTTGGAAATTTTAATATAGTTTATCATTAAGAACTATTCTTTCGAAATAAAAAATTTTTTTTTAAAAACAATAAGTGTAAGAATTTCTTTATTATAATTTTTTAAAAATATTTTAATTTTTAGAAATAATTCATAAAGCCCCTGGGTCTTTGTGCACTGGGGCCCCCAAGACCGTCGGTACGGCCCTGCTTGCAGACAAGCAATTTGAATAAAATTGTCAAGTCAAGTTGTTCGACTGCAGATTGAAATAAATTTATATTTTACTTTGCAATTAGCTAATAACTAATCTCTTTAACGAAATGCCATTAAAGTAAGATTGCAAGCTTAATTTTTTGATGAATTTCAAAAAAGATTACTAACTATAATTTGCCAACTAACAAAGATTGATATCTTAGCTACTTTGTTACTAGAAATTCCCTTCGAATATAAAGAGACTTAAAGAGAGAAAGGTAATGTGGAATAAAGAAGAAAATTTTAATTTAGGGTCATTTGGGGTAAATGTAAACAGAATATCTATTTTTCACCAAAAACGTCAGTCTTTTCTTTATTAAACGATAAAACTGTCGACATTTTTTTTCATGAACTTGTTACTTTACTTATCTAGAAATATTTTATATTTTTATATTTTATTTTATAGTACAAGAAAATATTAATGTATTAAGGAATGGAAAAACTAAAAAAAATCCTAGTAGGTGTATAGTAGTTCAATCAGTTGATTGATAATGCATCATGTAGGTGACATCAAAATTCAACTTTTAGAAAATATTTTCCAAATTATAGTTACAAAATATAGTATGAAGAGACCAAATCTTCTTTTTTTACGTAATTTTACATTGCCAACTAATTATAGTTAGAACCAAATTTATTCAATTATATTCCTTTAAAATGCAGTTCAAGTTCTAATTCGCTAATTAAGTTCCCTAATTTTTCAAATTCTTGGCTTAAATGTAAACAGTTTATCTGTTCTCGTTGCCTACACTTTCATACACTTTAACACCTAACCTGCATTACTCTGTTCTCTTAGCCGGATGTGACGCAATTTTACTATACATTTCGTTGCACTTTCCACACCTGCTCTCGACTTGGTGTAAAAGTGTACACTGTACAGTAGTGCAGGCAACGAGAACAGACGTATTATTTATTAACTAAATGGACAAAAGTCAAAGTCAACTTTTGTTATAGCTCTAATAATAATTAGATATAAATTATAGTTTGGATTTTCTAATTTTCTTTTATGGAAATAGAGTCAAAAAAATAAAAATCACGTAACTTGTATTTTCCATCTTTTATGTATATTAAGAGATATTGGAGGCATTGTCAAATAAGTAATTAAAATTATGTCAACTAATAATTACTAATAGATAATAATAATAATAATAAAGAATATAAAAATAATTTCAGTTAATGCTGAGTTCCTGAAATGTGAATTTTCAAAACTTATATATTAGCAAAATTAGATTTCAAGCTGTAGTGCCTATGTAAAAGGAAATATGAAATTGCAGTTAATTAGAAATTCTATAGACAACTTTTCCATTGACTCCAACTGTAGGAAGAAATATTGAGTGAATCAGAGCGGACGTTTAATCGATGAATAGAATGCAATATAGTGTGAACGTAGAGAAGGCGAATTTCAGTGTTTAATTTTTGGAAGGAAATCGAAACATTTCTTGTCAATGTTTTACTTTCAAGAAATAATAATAAATATAATAATCAGAAAACTAATAAATCATTTGTAGAAAGTAATGTATTGTTTATTTATTTCTGAAAATTTCGAGACGTTGTCCTAGAAATTTGTAGAAACAAATAGAAAACACATAAGGTTTCATAATAATTGTTACTATAAACATGATTTTCCAGAAGAGAGACAAATATTCATGATTTTTCTTGTCGATAGTCACGTGTAATTCAGTAATAATGACATGTGGCATTAAAGGCAACCATATAAAAAGCATAATAACGTTTGTTATTTAAAATAGCTCAAATGCACGTTTAATCACATTACAATACAGAAACGTTAACAAAAATATATATTGCGAAGCACGTTTACACTTGACCACATACAACTCTTTTTCTCAATCGTTAATATTGTTTGGAAATTTTCATTTCAAGTCCCGCATTATTAAAGAGAGATTTTATTATTTAATTTCAACATTGAAACATCGCGAGGAGAGATATTTTAATATTTATAATATATAAAAAAAACAACTTCTGAGACCATTTACGTTATGTATAACCTGATTACTGATTGCAATAACATTCTGTCAATTATATCCAATATTGAAAATTACAACATATTTACTAAAATTTATAGACTAAAAAATTTTACTCTTTTTCTAATTAATGCATAAAACATTCAATTAAATAATATACCTTTGTCAAAATAAATGTTTTATCTCTAAACAAGAACGTTTATAAAATTTGAACAAGACATGAACGGAAATACTTTACTTACATTTGTTTCAGGAAAAGGAGGGTTAACTTTAGTACTTGGATTTATTTCGACGATGGCACGAGAATTTGGTGACAAATTTGCATTATCATTAAATAAAATGTTATTTAAATAGTCAAGTGTAGAGTCATGTAGTGTGATTTGAGAAGAATTGTCACCCTCTGAATTAGAATATTGTTCCATGATTTTCAAGCAGCACAAAATTCACAACCGACCCGACGAACACAACCGAACTGACCTTAACGAGAGCCGAAATCTGTTTAATCCAGAGACAACCTAACCCACAAGTATCGTGGAAATGGCACCAATAATATATCTAAAGAGTAGGGAACTGAGAAAGCAATTATTTAAAGTGCGAGGTAATATTTTCATTTGTTCGAAAGAAGGATAACAATTATTTATTTTCCTCAAAAATTTACATTCCCTTATATTTATTGTCCATTTCGTCACTTGTTTTTGAAAAGTAATCTTGTATGTGGAATAAAAAAAATCAACATATTTATGTTGATTCTCAATCGTATTAGTATTTTTCTAATTCAATTAAAAAGTTAAGAATAAAATATTTTTAATAATCCCAATCACTAGTGTACACTTTTTGTTTTTCAATTTTTTTAACAACATTTCTGATAATTTTATCCAACACTATTTCATAATGTTACAAAGAAAGTTTTTAAAATTCGTATTCTGATACGGAATTTTGCGATATTACTTTGTAACATTACTGACACATTAGAGTAATCTTACGACGTAACGGCAATGTAACATTACTTTTAATAATACCTAAGGGCGGTACTGAATACTTTTAATTTTATAAAAATACATTTAAAAAATTAAACAATTTTTAAAAGTGAAATTTATGAAAAGAAGTAAATCTAAAAAAATTTTTAAAACAAATTTAAAAATTTGATTTTCGGAGGCATCACATTTTTCAATTTTTACAACTCATCAAATGTAATAGTCACATTTAATTATGAGAAAAAATATTCTTATAATATCGTTTTTTTATACAATACGAGATTGACGCCACACTGAGTTCATTTATTCATTATTTACTTCTTCCTCAAAAATAATAAAAACTGAATGACCAGGTTAAAAAACCTCCTCCCTCTTAGCGACTTGCTGACGATGTTGACAACAGTATCTACAAAGAGTGCAATTTTAGGTAATAAAACCATCGGATTAGATGTAAAATATTACAACCATGCGAATAAAAACTATTGATTTTGCTAATAGCTTTCAGATTTAGTTTCAAGAGTTTCAAGGATAAGAGCTGTTTCATGCAGGACTCTTTAAGGATAGGAAATTCCTTTGTCGAAGAAACGTATTTAGTCATATTGGCACAACCTCGACTATACAAAAGCTCATTGTCAGATCATCTTTCAAGACAGTGAACACGCCTCTGTTTCTGAAATTTATGTGCAAAGCCGATTATTAGAAACTTGGACATCCAAATGCTATTTCAATGATAACTTTTAAGAGTTCAACTAAATCGTCGGTCATATATATATATATATATATATATATATATATATATATATATATATATATATATATATATATATATAATATATAAATTTTTATTCTTTTCACAAGTGTCGATAAGTTAGGAAAAAGTTTAAATTTTATAAGGCGTTAAAATAAATTGTAATTGTTTTCAAAATTATTACAAGTAAATTATCCAAAAAGTCAAATATCAAAAGAATTATAAAACTTTGTTCTTTTCGAATTGTCATAAAATGAAGCAATTGTAAATTTAAGTTTCATGAGTCGAAATATATCATTGCAGCATGCAATTTAGAACACATCGCATCAGTATAAACAATTCTATAAATCAAACCGTCTAATGGTTCCCTATAGTTACGAGAGTAATAGACTATAGAATCCTAGTCGAAGTACTAATGTTAAAGTCATTAGGAAAATAAGTTAATGTATAGCTAGAAAAAATAGTCAAATTGACTAGGGCGTAATTTTTGGAAAATTTAACTTCTTTAAGCTATCCAGCATTAGGGTTTGATACACTGAAAAAAAATTTATTTGATTCAAATAACCGATTATTTGTCTATAATCAAATAAATATTTACTTGAATCAAATAATTTTTATTTGAATCAATTAATTAGTACTTGCTTCAAATACTGAAATATTTGATTCAAATACAATTTATTTGATTCAAATAAAAATTATTTGATTCAAGTAAATATTTATTTGATTATAGACAAATAATCGGTTATTTGAATCAAATAAATTTTTTTTCAGTGTATTTACAGGCTTGTTTCTTTATACCTTTCCAAGGGTATGTATTATATTTTGTTTATGAATCAATTTTTCTAATATTCGAATAGATAATTTTAAGAAAAGGTACAACAAAAAATAAATAAAAAATCATTTCAGCAATAGTGTGCCTGTAAATACAAAATTGACTGATATTAATCATTTTTTAAGGAATAATTTAAAAATTGGATTAATTTTATTGTATGTACTTATATTTTTAGAATTGTTTGGGCTCATAATTAATCCTATTGTCAACCTTATAATTATGTCAAAACAAATGAAAACTGCCTTTTCTCTAAATATTAATTAATAGAAAGTTTTTACAGAACAAAAAACCTCCCACCAACTGATTTGAAACTACTAAATATGAATTAGTAGTTTTATACTAATAAAATAGTGCGGATTCGTTAACCAATTGAATTAGTAACTGTTTTTACTAATTTTTAGTAGTTTTTTACCAATTATTAGTAGAAAATTGACTAATTTGAAATAGTAAAAAATACGTTTTATTAATTGAATTAGTAATTTTCTACTATCAATTAGTCAAAAACTACTAAAAATTAGTAAAAAATGTTACTAATTCAAATTGGTAAACGAATCCGCACTAATTCAGATTTAGACAATAATAATTTTACTATATCAGACAGTGAAGTTTTACTAATGTTACTGCTAACATTAGTAGTAATATTTCAGCTTTAGTAAAAGTTTAGTGGAATTCTATTAAATATTAGTAAAACTGGTTCATTAATAGTCATCCATAAAACAGTTTCACTAATTTATTTAGTGAATTATATGACTAGCAATTGAAGCGTTGGGTGCAAGAAGGGCGTTAGGCGGATAACGCCCGTTTTGATATTATTGAATGAGAATTATTACAATATCCTCTAGTTCATATCACCAAAAATTTATTTCGATATGAGACTTCTTGACGATGTTATGAATAAAAATCTGCGTGAATGTCACATAATTTTGTAATTTAAAATGTTTTTAAATAGAATTTGCATGTAAAAACAAGTGAAAATCGACACTTCATTATAAAAATTTGGTTAAAAAAATTTTCATTAAAAATGTCCATTTTTTTAGAATTAGAAATGATTTAAGGCTTAATTATTTTTTTTTAAATAAAGAAAATCACAAAGTATATCTAGAAATATTTATAAGTTAAAGTTATCGTGAGTTTAAAATTCAAATTTCACTAACGCCTAAAACATTGTGTGGTTAGGCGAGTGGCTGGGTGCAAAAAGGGCGTATAAATTAGTTTTGAAAAACATTATTATTAAATAGTTAATTGCAACTTTCTCTTAATTTTAAAATTGCATTTGATAGCTTAATAAAAGACTAATTAATTAAAAGAAAGTTTTTTTGATTTGAATGTACAGTTTTTGGGCAATTAAAGTTTAAAACTTTAACTTGAAATATCTCCGTTTATCGTTTTTTGTTATACGCCCTTCTTGCACCCAACGCTTCAATTAATGAAATTTTACTACAAAATTAGTAAAATTCCACTAACAATAAGTAAAATTCTACTAATTTTGAAAAGGGGAAAATTCGTTGGTGAAAACTACTTAAAATTATTAAAATTTTACTATTTCTTAGTAGAATTCTACTAATGAAATAAAACGCATTCGTTTACCAATTCAATTAGTAACAGATTTGACTAATTTTTAGTAGTTTTCTCATAATTGCTACTAGGATAGTCGTTCCATATGTAATTATAGTACTTTTTACTTTTTACAGAGAAAAAAATACTAAACTCTGAAAAATAAGACAATCTAGATACTGCTCAACAAATTTTTTATTATCATTTCAAAAAAGCCTTAAAATTTATTTAAATAAAGTAATAATATTAATTTAAGTTTAACTAAGTAAACATCATGTATGGACAGAATAAAGTTACTAATGATTCATTTATTTACTTTTTTGTTCAGAAAGAGGACCCCGAAGAGGACCTAAGATCTGTTTAAATAAAGTCAAAATAATGTAACAGTTAATTATAGGACTGTTAATGTTTATTATAAATTACTATCAGAATTTTATATCTCGATTATTTATGACATTTCCTACCAAAAAATGGGGGGTCGGTTTCGTACCACCCACTTTGAGAAAGTAGAAAATTAAAATTTTTTTTATTTTTAATGACAAACAGAATCCTCGAAATCTTCATATAACATATAGAAAAATAATTCTTTTACTGAAAAAAATTTACTGACTAAAACAAAGAAACACTTTTTAGCCTTTACACTTTAGTGTTAATTGTAAAAACTCTAATAACAATAATAGTAATAATAAATAATGAATGAAAATTATTTTAAATTTAACAATAATAATAATAATAATAATAATAATAATAATAATAATAATAATAATCAGTAAAAAGTGAGAACAAATAAAAAAATGTTTTAATTAAAAAGATCGACAAAAAGACAGAAACTATAAGAATATTTTGTAAAGATCAAACAATTTTGTGCCACGAAATGAAACAATTGTTCATTTAACTAATTGAATTTCTTATGAAATGCAAATCACTTGTGCAATAAATTAAGTAAAACACAGGAGTAATGCAGAGACTGTATTGATTATTCTCATCAACGTCGAGTACAATTCTGTATCGGTGACAGTTACAAACGAAAAACCAATTCAAGTGTTTCGGTCATGTTAATAATACCGGGAAAGGACTATTCAAATCAGTTCAATCGGAAACTTTATCTTCTGGTTAAACTGATTTTCAAAAGCAATTATTTTAGAAATCGCTTTATTTTCATATTCTCTCTTTTTGTCACGGTCAATAATTTTTTCCAAAGAAAAAAAATAATCAATATAATTTAAATCTTCACGTAATAGTGATATATATGTATATACAATTTATTGTCTGATGTATTATTTAATGTTAGAAGTATCTTTTTTTTATAACTGACTTTGCAGAGAAAAAAATTTTCGTTTTTTTATTTTCATCGACTACGAAAGAGCAGAATTAACAGGTAGATCTTTTATAGTTGGTACGGAGAATTTCGAACGCTGCGCTCTGATATCTGGGATGCTGGAATATGAAGAAAACCAGCAGGTCAAAACATGAGTGGAAAAATAGAAAAAGAATCTGAATACAAAGAGAGATGGTGGAACAGAATAGCGTTAAGAGGATTCTATGGATAAAGAAGATGCTCCTGGAACTTACACAAGTGGTGCTCAACTCGACATTTTTGTTTCCATCTTTTATAAAATTTAAATAGAAAAATTTTAAACGGTCAACAAGTCCAATAAACGCTTATCAACATTTCATGGAATCATGCTCTAACGCAAATCCGAGTATAAAAAAATCAAATTTTTACTTTATAACCTTTTGAATATTGAAAAAGCAAAAAAGAAAAAAATTTAAGTGTTTACAATATTGACGAATATTAAATAATTATAGAATAAGTCCGAGGGAAATGGACAGTTCAAATATTTTACAGACTTTGTAAAGAAATATCACTTATTATTTAAACATTTTGTGACTACTAATAAATGTGAACAACAAATTGTTGAAAAATAATAAAAATGTAAGTGTAATTCTTTTTCAGTTTTTTTCATGGATCAAAAATAATTTTAGAATTAAAATTTTTAAGACTAATGAAACTGAGAAGCATATTGTAAGTTTGTAAGTTATATCTTTCAGCATGTTAAAATAAAAAATGTTTTCTGATATAATAATGTGATTTATTTATAGATGATAAAACAATTGATAATAACAGAGTGTCTACTAATTTTGTTCAACAAAATTTCCGGTTTTTTTCCAACTATATACTAATTTTTTCCCGTTTTCTTTTTTCATCAAATTTAAATTTAACTTTGATTTCGAACGTAAATAAAACTTTACATTTTTTGAAAAGAATGTCTTTTAATAATAATTTTAATTCATAATTAGGAAAATAATTTAATTTAACAAAGAATTTTTTCAATTCTTAAAAATAATTTTGTCTGCTTATGAATAGTTTAAAAATTAATTATTCAATTTTATTGATAATATAATTTAATTTCTGCAATGAATGTTATTATTTATAAAAATAATTTAATTCTTGTGAAGCCATATATTAAAATTTTTGACATTAATAAGCAGTATTAATCGATTATTTACTTAATAAGTAATGAACATTCAATTTGCTCAAGAAATAAATAAATATAATTTATTTGAATATTCAGAAATATTAAATTAGAAAAATTTCGGAGAAGTTCATTAATATTATAATTATATATTAAATATTAAATTAGAAAAATTTAGAAGAAGTCCATTAATATTATAATTATTGAATAATAATATAATTTTTAGATGCAAAAAACTGATTAAAAATTTTAAAAGAGACATTACATTTTTAAAATATAATTATAATTACAGTGATTAACATTATTTATGAAAAATTTTCAATTATTTGTTTATAAAAATTCAATTACCTTGAAACAATAGAATTGAATAAAGAAGAATTGATTAAAACCTTGAAACATATATGATAATTAGACTGTCTCAGATTTTTAAACATTTGATTTCTAAACATTATTATTCGTCAGTCTCATATTATTAAAAAGTTTTAACATTGCGACGTTACCATGGTCAACTTCGATACATACAAAGATGAGGCGCTCTAAGCAAAAGTAGCTTGTACCTTTCCAAAAGTTTATGACTGGAAATACCTCATACAGAATATGGAATGAGATACAATAAGTACAAACTTTTGACTAGAGCCGGCTTGAGACTAAAACCTTAAGGTATTACACAATTTAACTTTAATTTTATTTGTAAAATAAAATTTGTTTTGCGTACATGGAGAAACTTTGTATACCAATTTTTGTTAAACCCACTATGTGTTTTTAGTAAATTGACTACTAAAGTAGGAGAAAAACTGTGGCGGTATTAATATTTCAGGTTCCTGAAGTTGTCATCGATGCTCAGCATCGAAAAATATTTTTTTGTACAAAACCAAAAAAAATCACTCAATTTTTCCCAAAGTTTTAAGTTAAAAAATACTGTTAAATAGTAACTTACTGCTTAGGTGAATAAAAGGAGTAAAATTAGTTGAAATTTGTTTAATAAAAATAAGGAAAAATACTTTTCGATGCTGAGCATCGATGCCAACTTCAGGAACCTAATATTTCGTACACTTTCAGGGTGTCTACTATTTTCATTCAACAAAATTCCCGGTTTTTCCCGGTTATGGCCTAGTTTTTTCCCAGTTTTCTTTTCTCATAAAATTTAAATTTGATTTCGAACATAAATAAATAATAATTTTAATTGAAAATTTGGAAAATAATTTTTTCAATTTTTTAAAAATAATCTTGTCTTTTTATAATTATAATTGGAAATTTTCTTTTTCAAGTTTAATACAATTCTATTGATAATTGAATTTCTGCAAAGAATTATACTATTTACAAAAATAATTGAAATCCTTCCAAAGAATGATATTATTTATGAAAATAATTTAATTCCTGTGAAGAATTTTTTTACAATTTAAAAAAAAGCAGTGATAATTATTTACTTAATAAGAAATAAACATTAAATTTGCTTAAGAAATGATAAATATCATTTATTTGAACATTCAGAAATTTGAAATTATAAAAATTTAAGAGAAATAATAATAACTATTGAATAATAATAGAATAATATAATTTTTAGAAGCAAAAAATTGATTTAAAACTTCAAGAGGGACTTTATATTTTTAAAATAAAATTATAATTACAGCCACTAATATCCCTTGATTATTTTCGAAAAAATTATATTAAAATTCTTTCAAAGAATTAAATTATTTAAAAAAATGTAAAGAAATTTCACTTATTTCAAAAATTTTCAATTATTTGTTTAGAAAAATTAAATTATCTTGAAACAATGGAATTGAAAAATTTCAACAATTTTATTTTTCAGAATTAAAAAAAAAAATTGCGAAAATTCAATTTTAATAAAACATTTGAAGTGCATATCGTTTTTGTTTTAAATTAACTAATAAAAATTTTAATTATTAATCTTCGCACCAAGACACATGAATTCATTAAAATGTGATTACAAAATCGAATTATTAATTATTAAATTAAAATACTTTAAAAACTATATTTGTTAAAAAGTTTCTAAAGAAATTCTTCAACAAATTCAATTACATATTTTCAGTCGAATTTCACAACATTTCTATTAACTCCATAATTTTTTTAAATTTATTTACATAATTTGTTTGAATTAGTGCCTGACTTACTATCAAATTAATTCTTTTCAACTAATTCAAAGTTAGAGAAGAGTATAAATATCTATAAAAATTGAAATAAAAAGTAATTTTTTTAACAAACAAAATAAAATAATAAAATTTTTTTTAATTTTGGTAAAAAAATTCCCGGTTTTGTATAAAAATCCCGGTAATTCCCGGTTAGTAGACACCCCACTTTTGTACACTCTAAATCTACTTTACTTATGGAGTAATTCCACGTGAAGTGATCTGTAGATTTTTCGATCTGTAAAATAAATTTTTTCTTCTCTTACTCAAAATTTTGGTCGGTTTTTCAAAAATAGTACATAACTTCTTTTTTTGTTAACCAATTGAGATAATTTTTGTTTAAAAATACTGACAATAAGAAGTACATTAGAGAAAAAAATTAAAAAATACTTTTTTGAACCGTAAAAATTTTTTTTTAATTATTGAAATTCAAATTTGTAAAAAATATATATTGGATTAAAAACATTTTTTTGTAGATATTGTCTATATAGTATAGAATACTTCCGGTAAATTTAATTATGGGACGACAACAACAACTTAACGATAAAAAAATAAAATATCCAGCGCGGCGTGCCGGGACACGTGCAGTATTCGCTCATGGCGGCGCAACTTCGTTTCAAATTACTCTACAGGTCACAATTTTTTACCAAAACGATTTTTCTTTTTTTCTATATATTTTCGAAATTAAATTCTCTATCGATCTCTCTAGTCCTACTTTGGAATTTTAAATTTTAATCTTCTTTTAACAAACAATAAGTATTGAAAAAATTCGTACAACAATATTTTTTAGCTTGATTGATTGAGAAAATAAATCAAAAAACTTATATTAAAATGTTAAATGCATAAAAAATAAAAAATTAATTAAACATTGTTTAAATAATTAATTGTTAATATTTTTTTATAAACGGTACTTAGGTCGATATAGAAATTACTAGTTTCTTCTCAATGGTATAATTTTTTATGAGTTACATATCTACTGATGAAAAAAAAATTATTTAAAAATTGTTTAAACAATTAAAAGTTATTATTTGTGTCAGAAACTGTACTTAGGGCTAGAAATGTTTAGTTTTTTCTGTATTTTGCATTTTTTGTAATTAAAAAGTTCGTATATAAAAGAAAATCAAAAAATTAATTATTTTAACGTTGTTTAAACAATTTATTTTGTTAACTTTTTAATTTATTGTAGTTAAAACTATAAATTCTTCGTTTTTCACAATTGTATTATTTTTTATAACTTGAACACTAAAGTATAATAAAAAAAACTAAAAATTTGTTAAATAATAACTGTTTAAACAATTTATAGTTTTTAACTTTTCAATTGATAGTATTTTGTAAAAAATAAATTTCTAACCCAAATGGAATTTATAAAAAAATGACAACAGTACACAGGAAAAACAGAATTAACAATATTTTTGTCAATGTAACAATTCCTTTTCTCCGTATATATTGTTTAAACAAAGTTTAATTAATTAATATTTTATTTTTTATCATTAGTAGATGTTTTACTCTTAAACAATTTCGCAATTAATAAAAAAATAAAAAATTTTGCCTTAAGTGCCGCTTATAAAAAATAACAAAAATTAATATATAATTGCCAATTATGATAATTAAAAAATATTTATAACACAGTTTAATAATAAAATGTGTACACTCGGCATGAGATTAGAAAGCGATAGTAAAATAAGTTGCATTTCTTAACTATTTTGCATATATATCAAGAAAACGTATAAAAATTGGAATTGAAAATCATCGAAATTGTCATACGTTTTTCGTCTGAAAGTACATTTCGAAATATTCTACATCTGCAGGGAGTATCGAGTTACCGTTTGCCAAGCCAGAAAATAACACAAGAGACGTTGAGCTTCAAAATGTTCCAAATTAAATTCCCACGTTTGTGATGTCAAGAGAGGGACGAATTTTCAGTAAGTTTTTTAGTATGTATCAAGTTTTAAAATTTTCCACAAAATGGAAAAAAAATAATTGGTAAATTATTTTTTCAGCCTTCTGCATTAAATACACCAAACTGGTATTTTCTCAAGATCACTATTGTTGCTCCAGTAAATAACTTATTTTTAAGTACCAGTTTTACATCTTTGAACTTATGAACAATTTGAAGAGAGAAAAGTAACTAAGAAATATATAAATGTTAACTCCAATTGTTTTATTCTAGTAATATTGCAATAAAAAGATTGAAATTCTTCATAAAGTTCAAATTTCTTCTATATGTAGAATACAAAATATAAAAGAGACGCTTATTGTCCTGCTCATGTTTTATACTCTCATGACTTGCTCGAGTGAGAACAACGTAAAGTTCAACGTTGAAACAATATTCTCTAGGAAATAATTGGGAACTCGGCTTTTAATTTTTCCACGATTTGAATTAAAGTACAGACCAATGCAAAAAGGAATGAGAATTTCAGTTAAATTCTTATATTAGTAACTCAACGAGAGTGAAAGCTACAAGTGACTCACAAGAGAGATATATACATATACATGGTTTTATTTAACATAAAGTTTTCTTAAAACGTAAGTTTTGCTCGATTTTATTGAATAAATATTTCTTGCATTACAAAAGTAATTTTGAATCAACATACACTCGTCAGATTGATCCGTTTCATACATGCTTCTTCAATATGGAGCCGTATACATAATTCGTCACGCGATTTTCAACATTTTGGGAAAAAAAATCATGTTCAAAATTTCAAAATCATGTTCAAAACTAAAATTGATTAAAAAGATTAGTTATCTTTTAAATTATTCAAAAATTTAATTATTTTTGAAAAATTACATTATAATATTTTGATAAACTATTTTAGAAATTTTTATCATAAATTTTAAGATTTAAATGTCTTGAAACAAAATAAATAGAAATTTTATTTTTAATATTAAAAAAAAGTTTTTTTTAAAGACACAATATTATAAGAATTTCTTTATTATAATTTTTTGATAAATTTGTTATTGTTAGAAATTATTACAATTCATAAATTTTACTCATTTTCTGTAAACTTCAATATTTTCCTGTAAAAAGAATTTGGTCAGGGAAAATAATTTTAATGTCAGTAAATTGTCAGGGAAATTGATAAACTGAATCTTGTGGCCGAATTGGGTTTTTATGCACTGGGGCCCCAAGACCGTCGGTACGGTCCTGGGCAAATTTCATCTACGCTACTATAGTACAATATTAAATGTTACTACAAAGTTTCATTAAATTTGGTGAAAAAACGTTTAAGAGGGTGATCACTTGGCGTGTTTAGACTTTAAAGTGAAATTTATGTAATCTAGAAAATTTCTTAAATGGAATTTCTTTTAAATAATATTTCGGAGAAATCAACATTCGACTAAGAAAAAATTCTTTCTAATATTCATTCTGTTAAAAAAGATTCTTATAAATGAAAATTTCGATAGATTAAAATTCTACGTAATGTAAATTCAGTTAAATAAAATTTGTATTATGAAAAAATGTCGTATAAAAATTCGTTTAAATGAAAATTAACAATTTTGTTCATTTGAACATTAAAAAATATAGGGAAATATCCAGACATACCTTTCTATTTGAATATAAGTTTTTGATATATTTATAAAGTATGTAGTTTGTTGACAGAAGTAATTCACATCAATGGTACTCTTATTGAATATAACTTTATGAGCAATTCCACGTGAGATTTACCTATGACCATTAAAATTCGGTTAAACATATTTTTTTTTAAATATTTATTGAAAAATAAGAAATACGTATTTGGAAAATCTTCTCTACATTATAAGGTTTAAATAAAAAAATCAGGTTCAACGTTAAAAAAATTAATTTGTTTATAAAAAAATTGTTTTTTCATACAAAATTCAAGAAACAAATTTTTTACATTTCTTAAAAGTCGAAAGAAAACTAAAACTTTTATTCTTTGACAACATTTTTCTAAACTCAATATTTTCAAGACTTATAAATCTATTGAAAATAGACCTAGGACTTTCAAAAACCAAAAATTTAGAAAAAAATATTTTTTCATAATTCGAAAATTTGGGCAATTAATAAAAAATAAAAAAAATAATTTCATTTTTTTATAAAGATTAAGAAAAAAATATGTTTAACCGAATTTTAATGGGTCATAGGTAAATATTACGTGGAATCGCAAATGTATTACAATATTTTTCATATTTATAATAATTTAAATTGATAACGTTGACAAACCTAAATGTTTGTTTAACGATGTACAGATGGAAAAAAAGAAAATTGAAAAATATTAGAGAAATATTAAAAACTGGTAAATTAAAGATGAATTTAAAATTTAAAATTGAAATTTTGAATGTTTGAAAAAAATAAATAAACGTATATGATTAAAACTAAACGTAATACATAATATAAATAAAAGAGAAAAAATATTTTCCAACACGACATTTATAATATTTGCAAAACAAAAAAAATTTTCGATTACAATAACGTGTGTAGGATCTTTCTCAATTTGTTTGTGAGTGGTATTGCGTCAGTCAGTTGTGTCGTTTCATCCACCTGTGCCTTTTCTGAATCACGTATCATAATAATTATCATACGTATATTATTTGTTTTAAAAAAATTAATAACTTCACCTTGAAATTTTTTTATATCTTTTATTTATAATATAGAGAAAAGTAAATTGAATATTGAATCAATATTAAAAGAACTGAAAATTATTTTAAAAGTAAAAAAAAATATAGTAGTAAAATAAGGTAAAAGCAAGAGAGAAATAATGTTTTTAAGTCATGTAGTATTTGTTTCAGTTCATTTCGTCATCCAAGCAACTTAAACTATTTTCTTTATCTACCAAAGGTTGTGTGCACTACAAAGGTTTCTCCCCACTACAGTGGGTAAAAAAAATCACAATTATAATGGCTTTTGGGGAGGGGAAAAAAGTTCGAAAAATAAAGAGTAACATATGTCACCTAAATGAAATCTTACCGCGGTTTGAAGGCCGATCAAAGGTCCGGTCAGTTTCCGTCACTATCTATCCCTTTTCAACTTTTATCCGTTCTTGTCTTTTAGACTGTGTGGAGCGAGCCTAAAACTGTTTCTCTGCTCTGATCTTGTTTTCTGAAAAAATCGAGTCCACAATATGCATCAATAATAACGGGAAAGATTTTACTTTCGAGGAAAATAATAAAATTTCTTCTACTCAGAAAATTGACATTTTGGAAAAAACGAATAAAAAAATATATGATTTTTCTACTTTTATTTTTTAAAGCAAAAGTAATATTTCAGACAAATTTTGTTTTCTGTTGGAAATAAAATGTTATTTCTTTTTTCACTGAAAAAAAATGAGAAAAAAATTATTTTCTTACTAATAATATAATAATATATAATACTAATTACTTTGAAAGGAGGAAAATAAACTTTAATTATTCTTATTGATTTTAAAGGACAATTATATTGGTTTATCATAGGCAAAAAGTGATTGTTTTTATATTCACTTTTTCCAAGCTTTCACAAAATTCTAATTTGTCGTTTATGACAGAATTGCAATGATTAACTAACTACAGAGTACTAAACAGCTCATGAGCACTCGTTCGAAGATCCTGTTTCGCTAGGCGACATCATTTTCCTCATCCAAGTTCTACTTTTTCAAAGCTTACTTTCAACAGCAGCTTAAGACTTATAGAAATAAAAAGAGAGATACAAAGAGATAGATAACTTGAAAATAGTAAGCAATCAATTTTAAATTCGTGCATAATACATTATTATCGTCTTTACAATCAACGTGGTTCTTTATTTTTTAAGTAAACTTTTTGTTCACTTGTACACTCGAGCATATTAAATGGTTTTTGAGTAAGCACTCTTTATAAATGAGGATTTAAAGATGCGTACGTCTCTCGTCATGCTGACTATTAATAGTTAAGTCTAATTTTCGAAATAATCTTTTTTCCTCTGTATTACAGTGCAGGCTTTCCATGCTTTCTAACTACGTGTAGATTTTTTAGTCTTAGTTAATCTGAGCTTACACCATTCGATTGTGTAATTTCATTTTCATTTACACTTAAGAGTTTGTTTTTAGCTGCCTCTTACAATAATCAAAAATGAAAATGAAAGCACTTCAAAAAAAAGTAACTTTGCATAGTCACATTTAAGATACTTTATTTTTGCAGTGAGTCAGATTCAAATTTAATGTCAAAATTAGAAAAATATTCATTATACCCTATCAGTTTAAGTATTTATAATTTCATAATTTATAAGGTCGAGTTGAATTCAGTATTATCAATTAAAAATTAATAATTTCTATTTAATTTTGTTTATTTAAATTGTTAATAAAATAAAACTGAGCAAAATTTCAAAAATATTATAGTTTATAAAATAAGGTGCGAGAAATTTTCATAATGTTTATTTGTGTAATTTATGTTCTTCAATAACGCAATTTTTACCGATAATTCTTTTTAGAAATTAATTAAATAAATTTGTAGAATTTCTATCTCATAATTACAAGTTTCATTTTTTTATATTTTAACAGCTAAAAAATGCGCGTGTAGTCTATTATTCTAATGTCGATAGATATTTAACAATAATACCTGTTAATAATTTTTACAAAAATTATGATTTGGAAATGAAAATTATTACAATTATTTTTATTTACACGAGAAAAAGGAATTTCTTTAAAAACCATAATTATAATAAAAATAGAAATTACCTATAAAAATTATTTTCCTTTTTTAAAAAAAAAAAAATAAAATTGTTTTCCTTTATTTCTAAAATATACTTCAAATTTGGTTAAAAAATTATAATTGTGGAATAGAAAAAAATGAGCAATTCCATTTTGTGTGGAAAATTTTTGTTTCCACACGTAGTTTTTAATAAAAATATGAAGTTATAAGTATTTCAAAAAAAAAAAAAAAAAATTACGAAAAGTACGTGATTTTTCAAGAATCTGTAGCTCTTTAATCTCTTTATGAAAAAATTTGGAAATAATCATGGTAGCTCATTTCAACGAGCACTTAAAGAAAAAAAATATTTGAAAAACATTTGAGTTGCAAAATGAAAATGAATAAACAAAATGTTACAAAATTTCATCTGGTACAATAGTTGCTTATCAAACTCTTTATTTCTCTAAATTACTATTTCTAAGAATAAGTACGAAAAATTTTTTATAAACAAATTATTACAACTCAAATATTTAGTAAAATACACTTTAAATCTGAATCAGTGAATATTTCAATGATTTCAATTCAGTCGACCGCAGTTTTCTTTAACTCATTAGTGGACTTTCACTGAGAATCGTATAACAAAATCCACTGATTGTCAGTGAAATTTCACTGATTCATCAAAGAAAACTGGGCCACTGAATATTGAAATCAGTGAAATTTTCGCTGATTCAGATTTCGAGTGTAAATTTTAAAATGAAAAAAGTTGTAATTGGAGAGAATTTGTAAGAATATCATTTTTTGTTAAATTGAAATTACTGTAAAGAGAAATACTATTTGCACGCAATGTCGTTCAGAAGAATAGTGTTATAAGGAAGGACCAGGCAAACAATCGGAAAAAAAGTTAATCCAATATATTATAATGTCGTATTTTAGAAAAAAAGTTAATGTCAATTTAATTTTCTACATTTCGAAAAAATTAATTAAATAAATGTTTCTTATTGACAGAAAATTGTAATTTTTATTCAAATGCAATTTTCAATCGTTTCAATAATGTTCAAAATTAAATTCTCCGCCTTTCCACTAAAACGAATTTAAAATTTAATTTGTCTTTTTCTTTTATATTACGAAATTTATGACATTGAATTAACTTTTGTTTTGACTGTTCGTCTGATTCTTCCTTAAAAGATATTTTATGTGACAAATATACCATACGTAAGATTGTTATTTTAATCGAGATTTCATTTCTCTCTAAATCTGAATCAGCGATAAGTATGCCACTATTTCAATTAGCGTATATGCACTGTGAATTAGTGAAATTTCACTGAATAATCAGTGAAATTTCACTGATTAATTAGCGCATATACGCTGATTGAAAATTAGTGGCATACTTATCGCTGAGAATCAGTGAAATTTCGCTGATTCATATTTAGAGAGTTGACAGAATTTTTGATTATTATTTAAAAGTCCATTATTTAGGAGAAAGTTTATTTTTTATCTATTCAGTAGAATAGCTGTTTAGACAAATTTTAAATAGAACAGAGGAATATTATGAAATATCTTCCTTTAGTCGAATTCTTATTTTATGAAATTATTATTTGATTTGTATTTCTATTCAATTGATTTTCTACAAAATTACAAAACTTTCATTTAGTTAAATTTTTATTTGATTGAATTTTTCCTTATCAGAATGTTCATATCTTAAAATTTTTATTCTAACTTTGACAGTTGCTTTAGAAGCTCAACCATTTATTATTATTATTATTATTATTATTATTATTATTATTTTAAAGATAATATTTTGTAGTGAAGTTTTGGTTGAGAAAGAGCTTTTAAATTTTCCTTAAGTTGAAGAAAAGGACAACGTCGCACAGTAGAATAAAAAATATCAAATCACGTTTGATTGGAAGCATTTAAAAAGACAAAACCTTTTGGAGGTTGTTGTTCAAACCTTTCCGATTATAGAAAAAGATAATAATAAATAATTGAAAATAATTTTTGTCCTAAAAAGTAAATTCAAAGTTGACTATGTTTGTAAAAAGTGTTTTTTTAAATCCCTCGCTTATTAGTACCGTATTTCATTTGCGGGTAAATCCGCTCACTAGCAATTGGAAGCTATGAACTGAACTTAAGATGAAAATATTGGTATACTAAACATTCATTATGTTAACAAATTTTTGTTTAGTTTCAGGAATTCAACATAGAATCAGAGGCAGTCGAGAATTTTTAAAGATATCAGAAAAAGAACGGTGTTTGAATTCTTAAGTTTTTCTATCAGTATTTGTTAGTTTTTTAGTCTCAATTTATTTGATGCTATTGATTGTCCTTTTTGGATAGTTTTGTTTAATTTCAAAAAGATTTAATTAAATTTATTGTGAAATGTAAGGAATACATTCGGGGTAAAGCCGGTCACTTAATTTTAAATTTAAAATAAAATAATTTCACGTATTATACTTTAATAATAATAAAATTTATAAGTTATTAAAACCAAAATTTTAGCCACATTTTACTTTCTCTTAATATGATATAACATTATTTAAATCAAGAATAACAGAACTGTAGAATGAAATATGTGACGAGCTCCGAAGAAAGGTACCTAAGAAGCAAACGAATTGTAGGTTATGGTAGTGTTAGATTTCTCTTGATTAAAAGTTTATTTTTAATTATTTGAATTTGAAACCAATTTTTATTGAATATTTTGGATATAATGAAGACTTGAAGAAAAATAATTTTTATTTAATATTTGATTTTCTTTCTGTATTTTTACTTGAAAAATTAGAAACATAACCTCAAATTTTTTGCTTCTTAGGTACCTTTCTTCGGAGCGTGATACATATTATTTCCAGCTGTTCGGGGAGAACTGTTGTTAATTTCTGGACAACTTATGTTGAATTTTCTTCAAGAATTTCTGAACTGTTTTAAGAATAGAAAAATGAGAAGTTAAGGAAAAAAATTTGCCTGAGTGAGTAGTCGAACTTGAGACCTCGAGACAGATCTCTCCGCCTTATCCTACTCGGCTGTTGGACGCGTTACGATATTATGGCATTGAATTATATTTACAGCCGCAACAGGCGCTGTACATCTGTAGGTTACGCTACATACAGTTTCCCCTCTTTATAATTCTTTTGAAACTATTCAAATTCTCTATCAATATAGGATCTATATTTCTTCGTTTAGAAGAATTACAAAACTGGAGTAGAATCGTTTGATGCGCAGTAAGCACTGCGCATGTATGTCGGTATGAGTAAGACTAGAGCCTAGCCAGGAAAAGGTAATGCCCCGACCGCTTATTTTGTCCACACCCGCTCGAATTATTTTTTAATATTAACATAAATTTGTTATTTTTTAGTTTTAATGTTAAAAGTCACATAATTATAATGAACAAAATTTCTATTAATAATCATCGCGGTTCTGCAATCGCAGTTTAAAGTTAGCTGTTGTTACTTGCTTTTTTATTTCCTAACATTTTACATAATTTTTATTTTTAAATACTTTTAATTTTTTAATTATTTCACTGACAATCATTGAATTCTTGCAAAGAACTTTAAAGCAATTTAAAAAATCCTAATTAAATTTCTTTGAAAAATTTCTATGAATTTTTTAAAAATAATAGTTTCTTTACTCGTTTTAATTGCAAAATTTTAAAGTCATTAAATTTTATGAACAATTTGTTTCAAGTTTTTATAATAATCGTAATTCTTAATAGGATTATAGAAAATAATTGACTTCTTTCGAAGAGTAGATTGAATTGAAAGGTTCCCGAAGTTTGGCATCGATGCTCAGCATCGAAAACTATTTTTTATTATTTTTAGTGATAAATTTTTTACTAATTTCACTTCATTCATTCACATAGGGAGTAAACAACTTTTTAAGAGTACTTTTTTAACTTTAAATCTTGGGAAAAATCAAGAAATTTCTTTAGATTCGCCCAAAAAATAGTTTTCGATGCTGAGCATCGATGTCAACTTCTGGGACCTGAATTGAAAATTGAATTCTTTGGTGAAATTTTATTAAAATTTTATTAGAAATAATTGAATTTTTAATGCATAAATACTAAATTTTAAAAAAATGTATACTAATTTTATATAATTTTTTTAAATTTTAGTATCTCCGATATAAAAACTTCATTTCATCGCATATTGTTTTAAAATTTTAAAATACTTTTATAAAATCTGCTATGACTGTCTTTCTATGTATGTTTAACTAATAGTGTTGACAAACTAGGAACCTAAAATTTCTAAAATATTACATGGGAAAAATTTTATACTAATATTTCATAAAATCTTTTATAGTTCCTTACAGGGAGATTGACAAAAATCGGTATGTTAAATTGATATGTTGTTACTAGAAAGAATATAGAATAATTTTTTGCAAAATTAGGAATCAATGTATTGTAAAAATAAGTACAAGAAAATATAATATCTATAGACTCATGAAGATGATAGTAATATTTGTAGCTGATGGTAAATAGCAAGAGTGTGTGTCACTGTAAATTGACGTAAATGCTTAAATATTATTTTATTTATTTAACATTCGTAAAAGCCTAACGCAATTACGAGGTACATGCAAGATTTTATTAAAAATTATTATTTTTAACTAATTCGGATTTAAAAAACAAAAAACAAAATGAATAAATTCAAATTAGAATTCAAAATACTCAAATTATTTTCAATAATTTATTATTTTATTACAATTATAATAATACAGAATAACAAAATATTTAATTAAAAATTATAATATATAATAATAATTTATAAAATGTATATTTGATGAAATTCATGGCCCAATCCCATTTTCATGAATTTCGAAAAATTTTCCAAAACATTCAACAAAATCTTTTTGAGATACATTCAAAGAATCAATGTAGAATATTAAATAACTTAAAAAAGAACTTTATACACTAAGATTAAGAGAAAAGTTAAAAATTATTTTATCGACATGTGTTGGATAACAATTAAGAAAGTAAAAATTAAACACACAGTATACTTTTCTCAAGTTATATGAAATAATATCAACTTGGGTATACTCTAGTTTTTCAAGTTGAATATATGATCCTATATATAGCTTTCACTTATTCTTTAAAAAATAATAGATTTCGTTCCGATGAACATCCATAATAACGGGTTTTTAATCTCTCCATTTTGAAACAACAGCTGTTTTATCATTTTTTTGAACCTGCTTTTAATTCTAAAAATTAATTTTTGTTATATTATATTCAAAACATTACTGCTGAATGACTGAACGATAATATTTTAAAATATTAAGTTTTAATTTGATAACCCTGCTTGTACAACATATAATAAATAAAAAAAAATAGAACATTTGAATTCGATAATTTTTAACTAACAAGTTTTTCAGAGAACAACAACTGTCTCTAGTGTAAGCCAAGTTTTGTTTTTGCTGTAGTGTTTGTGGCCCATATACAGGACAGTGACATCAAAAGTTAAGTGAGTGTTGTTACCAGCTTTTAAAATGATTCAAAGATTGAGCTTGCAAGAATATTTTTCCCGAGATCTGTATTTTAAAAGAACCTATTTATAAGAAAGTTTTATTTAAACAGCATAAAAAATACAGTAAATTTTTCAAGCCAACAGGATTAAAAATCGTTTCTCATCTTATGTCAAGATGCTACAAAAAACCAATTAATAATAAAATAAATTTTTTATGTTTAATTTTATTTTTTCCATTTATTTCTTAAAAAATAACATTTAAAAATTTGAAAAATTAAGTAGGGCTGATGACTTGGTACAAGTTTTAGCTTTTTAATGTTATATGAATGTAATTTTCACTAATTTTTGTCTTATTCTTGCGTAAAGCATAAAAAAGTATTATTTTCATTTAAAATATTATATTTTATCATTTTATAAACGTATTTTTAATGATGAATAAAGTAAAGGATTGATAATAATAATACTAATTTGAAACGAAATTTATAAAGAACAAAAATGAACACAAAATTTTGAATAATATAAATAATAATGATAATTATAACAACAATAATAATACAAATAAGAATGACAATAATACTACTTATAATGAAACCTGGTAAAAAGTAAAATATAGCAAGTAATTGTTGCATGAAATTATGTAATAAATAAATTAAAAATTGGATTGTAAAACTTTCTGAATTCTAAATTTTTGAGAAAAATTAAAGTTGCCTGTTATGAATAAGAAATAAATGATGAAATCTAGATAATTTAAGCACGATTGAATGAAAAGGGAAGGATTAACATTTAAACTTTTAATTGAAGTCCTCGATTAACTATTGATTCAGTTTTAACCAACAGCTAGTTAGGCGGTCTAGAATACGTTTACTATGAAATATTCACAACAGGCCTTTACACAATTATTTTTTTGTGCATCTTACTTTTTTTATGCACGAAACAATAAACGTATTTATAGAAAATTAAATTAGCCTTATCACTTTCGTACTCGATACGAAAAGGCCAACGTTGTTATATGTACTATACTTTGGCATTGAAGAGTGACTAGTGAGTGGTGTTGTCGACCATCAATATAATTTTACACCTTCGAATATGTACAACAATTTAAACAATTCCTCTCGTCATTTACAATAGTTTTGCTAACCTTGTGGGATGAAATAAAATAAGAAAGAAAAGAAATAGTTGATCACAAAAGAAAATTATTTAAAAATACGTTACTGTGTGCCAGCGTTTTTAGAGCCAATTGTAAGAACCGGGTACAATATGCTTACAGTTCCATTCTATTTTAGGAGATAAGAATCATCAGTCATCGGTCATGCAGCCCGGAAGATGCAAATTTCAATTACAATCTATCATAATATTCTCTAATTAAGAAATGACGTGCATTGATAAAACTCTCTTGTTACTTCCGACAAAATAAAAGAGACGAATCGAAGAAAATTCGTTTTCGTTATAAAATGTTTTCTAATTACCTCTCGCTCCTCGTACTGGATCTCTTGATCTTCACGTTCGATTGAGGTGTTGTGACACAATCATGATCTTTTTTCGGACTTTTGCAGCTTCCAGTCGAGCTGCGAATTCATTCGTTTTGCACGCCGTCTGGTTCTCAGTGACACCCAGCCATCTTGTGTGCCGCCTGGTTTTTCGACTGGTCGACCTGGTGCGCCGCGTCCATCCACTTTTACTCACAGTTTTCGCCACTTTTTCACGCACCTCACGACCTTGCATCCCGAAGAGACACATTTCACACTTGCATTTTTCTTCTCTTCCACGTATTTTCCTTCAATCGTGTGAACCTCACAGTTTCCCAAAAACGGGTAAACCACGAGTGATTATCCCCGATTTACCGAGACTTTACACATATTTCTTGTTTGATTCCTCGTCGCGCCACCGCACGTCTGCAATCGAGGAATCGCTCGGGCTCGACTAGTTGGTTCGTTCGGCTCGCACTCGGATAATTTCGGCTGATTTTCCATGAGACGCCTGCGCAATATTTCTTCAACCATCAGGACCGTCATCTTAAAGGGAGATTTCTGCGACAGAATAAAATTTTAAAATAAAACAAATTCAAAGAAAGAATTTTCATAATGATTGTCAGTCCGAACCCGAGGGGCTAAGAATTTTGGTGCAGGATTAGCGGTCATCGATTGCGCATTTCATTCAGCAATTTTTTTTAACTTTAATAAGCCGTTATAATTTTAATACATTAGAAAATGTTTAATGTTTTACCTTTGAAAATTAATTTTTACTCAAAAAATTATTCAAGCAATAGTATAGATATTAAAAATCATTGAAATTAGGAAAATTTTTTAAAATAATTGAAATTTTGACAAGAATTATATATATTAAAATTTTAGAAAACAATTATTGAATTTTGAAGAATTTTTTTTATTTATAAAGATAAAAACTGAGATTTTGTCGAGATTATTTTTGTAAATTTTGACCAGAATTTATTATATATATTACAATTTTTGAAAATAACTGAATCGTGAATTTTGAAAAGGACTCAACTTTAACAATCGTATTTCACTATCTTTTGTTATATAGAAGTGACCCTTACGCTTCTTAGAGTTGAGCCCTTTTTAAATCTCACGATTCAATTGAATTTTGAAAAAGAATTTTTTTATTTATAAAGACAATAATTGACTTTTTTTGTTTTTGAACAAAAAATTTTGGCAGAAATTTTAGACATAATTTAATTTTGTGATAAGAATTTTGTTACTTTTGAAAATAATAAAATTTTCGCAATCACTTGTAATTTCTTTAAAATTCAATTTTTTAGTGTTTTTTACTATAAAATTCATTAATAAATACATTATTTTTAAAAATTATTAATAAGTTATATATAGACAAATTTAACTAATTTTAAAAAATTTTTAATTATTCAACATTTTCAAAAATCGAAGTAGATTAAAATTTCTAATTAATTTTATTCAACATTGAAATGTTATAAAATTTCAAACTGATACCATTTAAAGTTCATCTACTTATTATGAAAATTGTAAATGCAACTCTTTTAAAAATGAATTTATTTTGAAATATTTATAACATTAAAATTATTCATTACATAATTTATTTATTGTACACTAGTTTTTCAAGATTTAGGATGTTATTTAAAAAGAAATGTATATTAATGTGCAATTAAATAAATAATTATTAATGAATACACACTGTAGAAAAAGGAGTTAAATTTTAACTCCTCATATTAAAAGATTTAAACTATTTAAATAAAAAATAAAAACTTTTAGTAATTTTAACCTTATGTTGTGAACTCAAGTACTTGTTTGCTTTATTAAAAATAAGGTTATTAAATTAATTAATTTTTGATATTTTGATATTTAATTAAATTCACTATTTTTTAATATATATTTGACTTTTATATAAAAATTTTATACTTAATATGTTTTTAAATGGATTTTTTTTAATATTCATAGGTATATGAATTTATAAATTTATTTAAATCCAATATACAACAAAAATTAAGTTTCTTTTTTTTAACAATTGCGGTCTGATTGATTTAAAACTAAATTTTTAACACCAATTGGAATAGACAAAAAATAATGAAGATATTTTAAAAAATGTCGTTGCCCTGTATAGCGCCTTTTGCCCTACTCTTCCCTACGTGAAGTTTTCCTTTAAAGTACTTGACTTTCAAAAGTAGGACAAAAGTTTTCAAGTATATTATATATTTTTTGTTAAAAAATATAGTAAAAATCATTATTTCAATATACTAACTGTGTAGACTACATGGAGAGAAAAAACAAGGCTTTTCATGAAAAATATTCTTGCAACCAGTTTAGGCCATTAAGGGCCTAACAGGTCAAAAAATCAAATCTCTCTTCAAAGATTCGTTACCCTAGATAAAAATTTATGTCAATTTTAAGGGCAATTTTGACCTACACGTCAAAAATCGATAAACAATTCGGTCTTCTCTTAAAATTTAGGTTAATTTTAAGAGCAGATTAAACATACACGTCAAAAATTGATAAACAATTTTAAGGGCACTTTTGATCTATGTCTTACCATATAGTTCATATTTTAAGAAATAGGTCAAAAGTGCTCTTAAAAATTGACCTTAACTCCAGTTACTTTAAACATACTATAAAGGGACCCGTGCAGAAATTGGACTTGGGGAGTAGTAAAGTAATAGCCAGTTTGCCTTATTGTTGATAGGGTTCTGATGGGGCAAATTAGTAAGTGCCTGTCTAATTCGGTAACGCTTGAAACATCAGGTTCTGACAGAACGATCTGACGAGGCAATAGCTCAGGCCCTGTCTATAACCTCGCTATTGCCTTATAGAACCCGCCAGTTGTTCTAGAAGGCTGGTGACGCTGCGCGCATGCGTGATTAGCTTAACCTCTTTGAATAAAAATATTTTTTACATTTTTCATGTAATAAAACTATTTTCATCACTATAATACATTGTAAAATAATGTTAATGAAACTGAACAATAAAAATTTTCATTAAAATCATATAAACAATTTTATTATTACGTTGAATATAATTTATTACTTGAAAAATGTAATTAACGTTTTTTGTCTAATGTTTTTTTAAATTTGATTCGATTTTTACGTTTGAAATAAATGTTTTTTATTGTTTCAAAAAATTAGAATTTATCTTATCTCGAAGTAATTTTATTTTTTATTTAATAATTTAATTAAGAAGATTAGTATAAAGATGTTAATAAACAATATAATTTAATATACCTATAAATTTTGGAATTTTTGAATCTGCAATAAATTTATACAAAAGTTAATATAACCTTATTCAATTCATTTTATATAATATAACATTATACTTTCTAGCGATTTAATAAAATGGTAAAATTATATTTAACTTTAGTGGACAAAATAAAGTAAAAATTGATAAAATGAATAAGTTGAAATTTATATAAAATTTGAGGTTAATTTTAAAGTTTATTTACTGATTGTACCGAAAATACTAAAATTGAGCAAATTATGTTTTTTTACGTCGAGAGATGTTTGATCACATCTTTTGATTCATCTGACGTAAGATTACATTTGCTTCATTTACAGTATATAAATTAAATACTGATTAAAAAGTGTGTTGATATATACGAATAGTTAGAAACATATATTTACCTTCCAAAAAATCAATGGAATTTTCATTGATATTAGAATGTTTTAATTTTTTTAGGTCTCGACAAATTCTAGTTCTCCTTCGTCCTAATTCACGTCTTCTTTTTATTTTTTCACTTATATCATTCATTATTGTCAAAATTATTGCTAACGTTGTTTACAACAGTTTATAATACGAACGACGAGCAAGTTGACATTTTTAGGTTATATGATTTTCACGTCATTTAATGTCTTATCACGCATGCGCGATTTCTGTTGAGCGTTTAATTAGGGCCTCTTTAAACTAAAAACCAGTCCCTCGCCAGATGTGAATAGTAAAGTTATTCAGAAAAACTGTTTAGTTTTCAATTAGAATCGAATTCGACTTATCAAGTCAGAATGTTCTAGACAGTACCCTCACAACGCCCTACTTTAAATAGGGACAAATGGGTCAATTTCTGCACGGGGACCTTAAAATTTGTTAAGAAATAGGTCAAAAGTGTTCTTAAAATTGACCTTAATTTTGAGGGCAGAGAGAATTGTTTATCAATTTTTGACGTGTATGTTTAAACTGCCCTTAAAATAGGTCAATTTTGATCTATTTTTTAACCTACAGGTTAAAGAGAGTATATAAATAAAGTCCGAATAAAGTCTTTACATTACGACAAAATTTGCGTCAAAGTTGACCTATTCTCGTGTAAAAAAATCTTCGGAGCTGTTCTCAGTCAGACCAGACTGATGATTTTCTATTCTGGTAGCTGTTCTGAAACTAGGGTCAGCAACTGGCCAAAAGTGTAACGCTAGAAACGGTCAGTCGCTGAATAGATAGGTTATGCAGACGGCTTGCCAACCGCAATATAGATAATTATGCTTTCTAAATATAATAAAGCAGCCCTCCAACATCCTTTATTTAAAAATGAGAAGATTATTTAAATTCAATGTTAATATAATAAAAAAAAGTTAATTTGTATTTGCAAATATGTAATAATCTCCAACTTTTAACTTTTAATCAAATTAATGTTTACGATACAAAATAAACACAAACTTACATAACCAAATAAAATTTGACACTGCGGGAAATGTAACATACGACCTATGGACTTCTATAGCCTAACACTCTAACCACTACCCTATTGAAGCTTCAGAATGATAAATTTTAATTTTCGATTTTACAATTAATAAAGAGTGTTTAACTGTGTAATCTGGTTAAATTATTATGTATAATTAAATTAAATTCAAAAAATTCTAATTTATGTTTCACATATTTTAATGAACTATCGTCAAAATGTTCATAAATTATCGCATAAATTTCCATAAATTACCGATGTTAATTTTTTAGAGATTATAGTTATAAATAGTTTTCTAAACTATCGTCGAAATGTTTATAAATTAATGCATAAATTTCCATAAATTACCGCAAAATTTTCATAAATGACTGAAATCCAAAATTTTAATCATCATTTTTGCTTTACATATTTTTATGAATTAACGCAAATTTTAATCTAATGTGTTTAATTCTACACACTTAAATTCTATATCAGAAAATTGTACACAAATTATTTTTAAGCAAGGAAAAATATTTTCTTTATTTTTTTAATTTAATTTTTAACCCTATACATTTTAATTCAACTCTGGAAAACTCTACAAAATAAAACTCAACACAAAAATTTTTGGCAACAAATATATTATTATATATTATATTATATTATATTATATTATATTATATTATATTATATTATATTATATTATATTATATTATATTATATTATATTATATTATATTATATTATATTATATTATATTATATTATATTATATTATATTATATTATTATATTATTATATATTATATAATATTATTATTATATATTATTATTATTATTAATTAAATGAATTCATTTGTAGAGTTTCTTTGTGTTTAATTTAATTGCGTAGAGTTAAAAAAATAATTTCATCTTATCTAAAAATAATATGCGAAGACTTTAAAGCTCATTTGTGTAGAGTTTTCCAGAGTTGAATTAAAATGTATAGGGTTAAAAATTAAATTAAAAAAATAAAGAAAATATTTTTCCTTGCTTAAAAATAATTTGTGTACAATTTTCTGATATAGAATTTAATTGTGTAGAATTAAACAAATTAGATTAAAAACTTTATATTTATTTTATTTTAATGTGTAGAGTTTTTTTTTTAAGAATATATTTGACTAGTTTTAAAATTTCTTAAAAAAATTATTTCATTGTGTAAAGTTTTTTGGTTTTCAATTTAACTGTGCAGAATATTAAAAATTTAATTTAAAAAATAATTGTTATTTTTTTCGTTATATTGCGTAGAATTTTTTTATGTAGTATTTAACCGTGCAAAATTAAATAAATTTTATTTAAAGTTACATTTTATTTAGTTCTAATGTGTAGAGTATTTATTTGTAGAATTTCTTTATTTAGAATTTTTTTAAACTTAATTTAATCAATATTTTTCCAATGTGTAGAGTTTTCTGGGGTCTAATTTAAGTGTGGAGAATTAAAAATTAAATTGAAAAAATAATTCGTACTTTTCTTCGTTTAAAAATACATTGTGTAGAATTTTTTAATGTAGTATTTAACCGTGCAAAATTAAATAAATTTTATTTAAAGTTACATTTTATTTAGTATTATTATTGTGTAGAATATTTATTTGTAGAATTTATTTATTTAGAATTGTTTAAAAGTTAATTTAATCAATATTTTTCAAATGTGTAGAGTTTTCTGGTGTACAATTTGACTGCGTAGAATTATAATTTAAAATAAAAATATTATTATTAGAATTTTATTTTAATTAAAATAAACTGTGTTAAATTTTCTGATGTAGCATTTAATCGTGTAGAATTAAAAGATTTTAATGATATATTTTGTTCTATTTAATTCTAATGTGTAGGACTTTTTTCTGTAGAATTTATTTACGTAGAATTAATCAAATTTATTAAATGTATTGTGTACAATTTCCTGGTGTAGAGTTAATTGTGTAGAATTTTATTTTGTAGGGTTTATTTGCATAGAATCGCTACCACCCCAAATGAACTACATTTCGCATTAAGTTGATCACATCTGCTTTTGAACGCATGTGAATATGTGTGCTATAGATTCAATAGCATTTTTTTCTCAGTGCATAAATTACAGACGTTAAATGTTTTAGTTCCCGTTTGTGTTTTATACATGGTTTTGTAAACTGTCGTCAAAATATTTATAAATCTCTCATAAATTTCTATAAATTACAGCAAAAATTTTCATAAATGACTGAAATCCAAAATTTTATTCATAATTTTTGCTTTACATTTTACATGCTTTCAATTCACAGTCATCGAAACAAATCGAAACAAGCACTATTCTTTGAATGTTTTGCAATTTTCTATACCTACACATTTATCTTAAAAAATAAAAAAATAATGTGCTTTTGGACAATCTTCTTCAGTGGAAAATATTATGTGTAAGGAATGTTAAATTTTAGAGATTTGTTGTTTAGTTTTTTAGATAAAGAATTAGATGGTTTTGATATCTTAAAATCGGTTCGGTACATTTCAAGAAAAGTGTCTAGGAAGTCTCTTCAAACCAGTATCGGTTGCCGCAACCTAAAAGTTGCAAAATAAATCATTTTAGTTATCTAAAAATTCTGACTTAAATCAAAGCTGGATTGGGATGCGGATAATCTCGAACAGACAAAATATACGGTCTGGCTTGTAGTTAAGCAGCACCAGAACCAACTAAGTAGTTAAATTTTTAAAATATAACTAAAAAATCTTGTGGTACCAACTACATTCTTAATTATTTCAACTATTTTTTTATGGTTATCACAAGTTTCTTAATATCTTATGGTGGTACGTATTGAAGTTAGGAGAGTAATTAGAAAGTAGTCAAAACTAAGATTTTTTTTTGTGTACCGTTAATAGAAATTGTGTTAAATAATAATTCTCATAAATAAAAGCTTGAGTATTTATAATTCTGGTAATGTATATGTAATTCGGGTTAATTTAAAATTGATGAAACAAAATTCGAAAAAAGGAAATTCTGCTAAAAGAAAATTCTAATAAATGAAATTCAATCATTTAAAAATTCTAACTAATGCACGGAAGGAAAGTTATTATCAAATTTTATTAAAGTGTGTTACAAATGTAAGACAAAATGCGACAAAGGTAAATTTTAATATCAAAAGTACTAATCATTAAAAAAATTATAAGATATTTAGTAAATGTTATATCACGTCTTAAGAACTGTTTACAAATTTCAATACAACTTTACTAAATTTTATATAAATTTTTTGAAGATTTAGTATTTCTGATATCAAAATTTACCTTTGTCACATTTTTTCTATAACTTGAAAACTATTTTTATAAAATTTGATAATAACTTTCTTTCTGTGTGATTTCTAGAACATAGTCATGCGTTCCTAAAAATTGAGGTATTTTTTAAATTATAATAATTAAATACATTTTAAATGAATTTGAAATATTTTTAATTATTATAATTTTTGAAAATATCTAAATTTTGAATAAGAAAAAATTTTGAGAATTGTGTTTTTTCTAAAAACTTAATTTTTTAAAGTGAAAAAAAATAAATTAGTATAGTTATTATTCAAAAAATTAAAAATATGAAAAAAAAATTTTTTATTTAATAATTTTTTCATATTATTTATAAATTTTTCAAAAAGTAAATTGCAGGTTTGAATTCCTGAGAAAAATTGAGCCCAGCTTAGAAAGATGAAAATTCATCAATTTGTTTTAATCAATGACAACTTTTGCGAATTTGAAAACTTGAATTTAACTTTCTCGTTAGCGACTGTCGATTACCCCCACTCCGCTGACTAATGCAAAAAAATATATAAAAATAAAAAGAAAAATATGAATAATTAAAGACTCAGGAATTTTTTGAAAAAAATAATCTCTCCTTCCTGTTGACCTACATTAATAGAACATTAATATATGTTTAGACAACGTTCATCAACAATTTTTCTTAAAATTTATTTTCAGAAAAATTCTTTATTTCATGCTACAGATGAAAATATCAGCGCTCCAAAAATTTGGAAAAATATGTTGCAGAAATATGTATCGAGAGATTTTGTTTTGAAATTTACAACACAGAAAAGAGTGCAAGATAAACTATTGTTAAAAAATACAGAATTCTTTAAGCCCCAGTAGCACAAAATGTTCCAGTAACATTGACAACATTAAGGCAATATTTGGTAATGCGGAGGCAGTATTCTCAATATTGCTGTAATATATTGTGCTACTGGGGAGTAATGAAAGGTAAGTTTATGTAATGAGCAAGAACATATGCAAATAATTTTTAATTTATTATTTACTTCTAATAATTAGGCGGCTTATTTTATTCTGTTACAGGAGTTTTATTCGCGAAATTAAGTAAAGATCGCATTCGCATAACAGGTGACAATTTATTATAATTATTGCGTCAAATCATATCTAATGCTGTTGATTGGGACGGCTTTAGAGTCTTAAGAGGGAATAAAACAGACTATCCAGTAAACAATTTATCATCAATATTAATTCATGATATTAATCCATAATCTATTAACAATTAATTGACATTATATTTGCAATGTTTTTGTTAAACTTTTAATAAAGTTTAAAACAAATTTGACGAATAATCAATTGTGAGTTTCATTAAATAAATAAAGTCTTTGAAACAATTCAAAAATACTAAGTAGATTTTAAAAAGCCTAAGACTAGATTTTGATTAGCTTCTGACTAGATTTTGATCAGCTACTAACAAGTGTTTATTCAGCCTCTGCCCAGTGGTTGATTTAAAAACAGGTTACACTTTTAGCCAGCCGCAGTTCAGACAGTTTTACCAGTGCCAAGTCAGTAAATTTTCGTTGTGTACTTCTGATGGATTTTATTTGTATTTTGCTTCATTCCGATGGGAAAGTTCTTATTTTTCAAATTTTGAGTCGACTAGAATTGATTTAAATAATTTTTGTTAGACAAATTGGATCCACCATTTTGTATTTTGAAATTCTAAGTACAGGTTCATAATCAGCGACGCCAAAACCCCCTGAGTAACGAATTTCAGAAGACTAAAATTGATTTAAACCATTTTTGTCTGCTACATTGGGTCCCGCCATTTTGTATTTTGAAAATTCGATTGGAGATTCACAATCAGCGACCCCAAAAACCCCTGAGTAACAAAATTTAAGCGAATGAAATAAATTTTATAAATTTTCGTCGGCCATATTGGATCCGCCATTTTGAATTTTGAAAATCCGATTGCAGATTTATAATCAGTGACCTCAAAAACCCCTCAATAACCAAATTCAAGCGATTAGAGTAAATTTTTCAATTTTCGTCGGCCATATTGGATCCGCCATATTGAATTTTGAAAATATGAGTACATAGTCGTGATGAGCGACCTCAAAAACCTATAAACACTAAGTTCTATTACATTTCATAGCTATTGCCTAAATCGGTGAAATATAAAAAGAATTGATTAATTTGTTCTCAAATTAGTGCCATTTTGAAGCCCGAAAACATAAAAAACGCTACAGTTATTTTCAGAGAGCATGTTTAATACATAAAATTATATATTAAATTAAACACATAATTTCAGAGGTTTCAGGCGTTAATGGGTTAATAGAAATAATTCTTTTTCTTATTTTAAAGAATTTTTTCCAAAGATATTGGTATTTTTTTATAATTAGGAAAATTTCATGTTTCAATTTTAATGTTTAACAAAATTGTTAATCAAATTCTTATCAAAAGTATGTAAGAAGTTATTCGATTTTTGAAAAATATTTATTAAAAATTGGAAATTGTTTTATCAGATTAAAATATCCTTTTACTTGTCAATTACTAAATAGAGATTTTTTATATAATATAAAATTATTGGCTTCCGTTTCCGGTACCGTTTCGGTGTACACGCGTTTGGAAAAGTTAAGATTTTTTTTGGAGAAATTTAAAGGTTTGAAAAAAGGGTGGGTAGTGTAGAGTGTTGATTGTGTAGTATAATTTGCGGTAGTGTAAAGAAAAGGTATGTTTGTATAGAGTGGTGAATGTATGAGTGATAAAAAAGGTAAAAAGGTGAAGTGTGTTTAGTGAGGTTAGGTTGCTTGAAGTGAGAGAGAGAGGAGGTAGAGAGAGAGTGGAAAAATTTTGAGCATTTGAGTGATAAGGTAGATTTCTGGAATGTCTGAGTTTGATTCAAGTAGTGATAGCGAGAATGAGAAAAAGGCGCGAGTATTTGAAAGGGGGATAGGAAAGAATGGTAAAAAGATGACGTGTGAGGATTGCATGGATTTGCTGGAGTTAATATGGATGTTGAAGGATGAGATGGATGAAGGAGCTAAGAGAGTGAAGGGAAATATGATGGATTTCTGTGAAGATGGGGAAACAAGGGACAAAGAGATAGGGGAAATTGAAGAGGGGTTAGAGAAATTGCAGAAAATGTGGAATGAATGGGATAGTAAGTGGAAAAAGGAAAAGGAAAGCATGTGGAGAAGAATGAATGGATTGGAAAAATTTATAAAGGAAGTAAATGAGGGATCTGAGAAAATTGAGGAAAGTGAATATGAGAGTGTAAAGTGGAAAGTGAGAGATTTGTCAAGACGAGTGGATGTAGTGGAAAATGAAAAAAGGAAAAGGAATATTGTGATTAGAGGTATGAATGTAGGTGTGATGGAGGGTAAAAGAGCAGTGGAAAAAGTGTTGGCGTGGGTGGGGGTTAATGTCTCAGTTGGAATGGTAAAAGCGTTAGGAAGGGGAGAATATGGGATACCAAAGTTATGGTTGGTGGAGTTGGGTAGTGAGGAAGAGAAAATGGATGTGATGAGGGTGAAAGGAAGACTGAAAGGAAGTGTAATAAGAATAGATGAGGATAGAAGTTGGAGGGAGAGAAGAATGGTATGGTTATTGAGAGAAAGAGCGTGGATGGAGAGAGCGAGTGGGAAACAAGTAAGAATGGGTAAAGAGTGTATTTGGGTGGATGGGGTAAAGTATGTTGTGAGAGAGGATACGGGAGGTGTGATGGAAGCGTGTAAAGTGTGATAGACAGGGATAGACGGGGAATGAGTTGAGAAGATTTTGCTTAGATGGATGGATGGATGGGTAAAAGTGGATGTCTGAAGGGTGTAAGAGAGGTGAAAAAGGAGTAGAAGGTTTTTTGAAAAAGGGTGGGCGAATTGGGTTGAAGCCAGCATGGGCATAGAAGGAACTGGAAACGGAAGCCCGGCACTGGCGATTTGTAAGGTTGAGAGCGTGGAGAGAGTTGTATGTAGGCTGAGTTGCGTTTGGGTTAAGTTGTATGAAGAGAATGTTTAGTTGTAAGGATTGTTGTAAATATAGGTTAAGATTATTATGTATGTATTTGGGAGTCTCGAACCCTACCTATTGTAGGGAGAGTAAATAAATAAATAAATAATATAAAATTATTATTTTAAATATAGAATAGAAAATCATTTGTTATTTATAAGTATTTGTTTATAATAATAATACTAATTAAGTTATGGATAAAAAATAAAAATACTAGTTAATATTCAATTTTACATTTTGAAAAATTGTTTTAATATATAATCTTTGTAAAGAATATATGAGGCATTATTTTTAAACTGACCCAGAAGAAAAGGAAAGGTCTTGGATTTTCTAGTTACTGTATTAAATTATAGGTTCAACCCCGCACCCCTGTCAAGAGGGTGGGGGCTTGAAATTTTAGCTTGAACTCGAACTTTCGTTTTTGAAACATTTAGTTTCTACTAAAATTATTTAATTAAAAAATATGAATAGTGGTTTTGAAAGGTTTTCTTGTGTACCTAAAAAAAGATATAAGACCCAAAATGGTTCGAGAAAATTTGTCAAAGATATAGCGTGAAGAGTAAAACTCGACCGTTCGTTCATGCACTACAGCGCAATCACTTAGAGCAATGATAGGCGTAGAGCAAGGCTATAAGAATTTTAAATTTACTTGTCTAATTGTAATGGGCTTTTCAATAAATAAATTATTTAAACATAACAAAAGTACTTTTTAGCATTACAAAAATCTCTCACTTCTAAGAAAATTAATATAAACTGAGGTTTGTATAATTACGCATATTCCTAAAAGAGAGACATTTTTTATTATAATTCTAAAAACAATCACCTAATTTATAATAAAATTTATTGACAATAATTGAGGGGCTGGATGCTATAATGTGTTATACGCCATATTAAGTAAATGGCGCGTAATACATTATAGCATCCAGCTCCTCAATTTTTTAATATATTTTATTCTTATTTCTAAACATTGAATAGTACGCAATTAGACTATCTAATTATTTAGAGATGTTTCTATACCCAGTAAAAAGAGGCATATTGGGCGAAATGCATTGGCTTATTGAGCAAGGCGTCTGCTCAATTATCCAACGCGGCATTTGGACAATTCGCTTGCTGGGTGTAAAAACATGATACATCGGATTGGCGTTGAAAAATATGATACCTCGGATTTGACTTGAAAAACATGACATATCGTCGTTTGAGTTGAAGAACATGACACGTCGAAAAAGAAAATTTTCTTTTCAATTTTCAGTTGATACCACTGACCGCTAATTTTAAAATGTGTCAAATCTTTGAAACTTTTATGAAACAAATGCTTTTGCTTCATAATATGTCAATTCAAAAAAGAAATAGGTTAAATAATTTTGTATACAGTTTATGTTGATTTGAGACATTTTGCTTCCTCGTGAGGAAGCTTTGTAGTCGTTTAATTTACAAAATTTTTAAAAATCCTTTTGACAAATTTTCTTCTATATGGGACTATGTTATATAAGACCCTGAACAATTGTCCGGATGTATGTATGTGTGTGTGTGTGTGGATCCCGATTTTTGTGAACACGATAACTCGAAGAGGTTTTAACGAATTTGGCTAAAATTTACCAGGTATATTTATCATAAAAATATCTCGAACTGGATTGATAGACTTTAAAAAATTCTCAGAAAAAAATTTTTTTTTGACTTTTTTCGAAAACAAATTTTTTTTCAACAATTTTTTTTTAAGTTGGTTATTGAAGTTAATATATAATAAAATCTTATTCTTTGCATCAAGACGAATCGATTGGTATATAAAAAGAATAAATTGTATGAGAATTTATAGAGTTAATCACAATTAAAGCTGAAAAATTCGCATTTTTTCTCAAAAAATGAGTTCTTTCCGCAAAATTATGTTGCTGTATAAGAAAACCTTACTCACTTATTTCTAAAATTTTATTCTTTGTATCAAGACGGATCGATTGGTATATATAAAGTATATATTGTATTTAAATTTATAAAATTAAAACCAATTACAGACACAAAATTTGCATTTTTCATAAAAATTCATTTTTTCTTAAGAATCATGTTGCTGTACAATAAAATGTTATTATTTATTGAAAAATAAATCTAAAATCTTATTCTTTGCATCAAGACGAATCGATTGATGTATGTAAAATATATATTCTATTGAAAATTATAGAATTAATTACAATTAAAGATGAAAAATTCATTTTTTTCAAAATTTTATTTTGTTCATTTAGGATTAAAACAAATTTTATAAATATTTTTTTGATTTTATAAATATTAGATCGTATTAGAAATTACTTAAAAATTAAATATACTTAATATACTTAATTATAATTATAATAAATATAACAAATTTTTAAAATTAATTTTTAATTAGATTTGAAGACAACAACATGGAAAATATGTCAATACGTGACAATAAGTTAGTGCTTCCTCCACGAGGAAGCAAATTTTTTTGCTGATCGTATAGAGGAAGCAAAATGTTCATGTAATGAACATCTGGATTTACAACTTGTTGTCGACTCTTGTTATGTATTTCAACTGATAATAGGTACATGATTGTAGGTTTCTTTTTTTCAGAAATAAAAAGAGCGAATTGTATTAATTAAATCAATTGGAAATTGGTTAGTATTATTATATTAATTTTTAATAATTATTTATTAATTCCATTCTTTACATAAACAAATTATTAATTATTTATTATATAAGGTAAAATATTTTTATAATTATTTTTATTTAAAATATTTTATATTTATTTACATTTATTATTTATAAATTAATGTTATACTTAACAATGTCTAATTGATTTAATTAAGTAAATTCGCTCTTTATATTTCTGAAAAAAGAAACCTACAATCATGTATTATCAGTTGAAATACATATCAAGAGTTGATAAACAAGTTGTAAATCCAGATGTTCATTACATGAACATTTTGCTTCCTCTATACGATCAGCAAAAAAATTTGCTTCTTCGTGGAGGAAGCATTAACTTATTGTCACGTATTGACATATTTTCCATGTTGTTGTCTTCAAATCTAATTAAAAATTAATTTTAAAAATTTGTTATATTTATTATAATTATAATTAAGTATATTTAATTTTTAAGTAATTTCTAATACGATCTAATATTTACAAAATCAAAAAAATATTTATAAAATTTGTTTTAATCCTAAATGAACAAAATAAAATTTTTAATAATAATTTCGCCTCGGGCCGGGGCGTAATGAATCCGCATTGAAGTAATAATTTAGATCATCAAATATTATTACGGTTCTGACAATTTTGGTTTCTATTGTATATTTATAACAAATAATATTGAAAATAAAACATATTTTATTTAAACTTCAAACATTTTCATGCAATTTTAAAATTTTAAAAAGTTGTAGCGAAATGCAAAATCCATTTACTTAAAAAATCTATTCTTCAGTTATTTTTATATTAAGGGTTAAAATTGGTTATCATTTTATTCATATTTTAAATATAATATGTTTTTCTTAATAAAATCTGCGAGCCAATACGCCCTTGTCAAAGTGATCCATTACGCCCTGGAGGTTTTTGTTGAAAATTTTGTTATTTGTAATCAATATCGTAAGTATTAAACAAAAATTGTCAATTGTTCTGTAAAAACAAATGTTTAAAGCTCAAAACCTGATAAACAAAATTTTTTTACAAGTAATTTTGAAAAAGATATAGCAAAAAACAAGGATTTCAAACATTTACTTTCGAGCGTCAAAATCACTTTTTCTACCATATATTTAACAATAATAAAGGAATAACAATGAAACTTGGTACAAACTTACAGTATACCAAGTACATTATTATTATTTTTTTCCCCTACTTTTCAAATTGTTTGTATACATTTTATTTTTGATCGCGGTTTTTTTATGCTCCAATCAACTCAATTCTCTACTGCTCCACGATTCGCTTCCGAATGATAGAAAATGAGCCTTATGATTTGGGATTTATCGTTTTGTACTATTTTTAGTGTTCCGTACCCGGTAGGAACCCTATTGGAACGGATACAAAAATGACCATGTACCCCCCCTAGAACTCACAGTTTTATACCTAGAGAGCTAAAACACGTATGTATTTTTACGCGTAGATTACAGGAAAAGTATAGCGAACGTGATTAGAATTGATCTTTATGGCGTTTTCATCGAAACACTAAAATCTCTTTTTGCAAGGTCGAAAATTCTTTAACCCTTGCTGGTTCTCACAATTCGTAACCTAGTGATCTGGCCTTATAGATTTTTATTTATTTTTTTGTGCAGATTTCAACAAACATACAAAAAAATTATTGGAGTTCATCTTCATATTTTTTACGAAAAACTAAAATTTTTTTTCGTTTTAGAAAAATATTTTTTCATCAAAAAACTCAAAGTTTTTAAAAATTGCGCCAAAAAGAGTGTTTTTTGCCCTAGCACCCACAAATTTTTATCTCAAGAGATGAAAATTGGTACACTTTTGTGTTTTCGCGTGCAGGTTACAATAAAAATAGTATAGAAATAGTTATAATTTATCTTCATAAATTATTCATTCATTATTTTAGCAAAAAAGTAGAAGTTTTAAAAGAGGGTTCGGAACTCTCGGTGTTAGTACGAGTTCTACTAGCACTTGTCCTGTTGTTTTTATATTTGTCACGAGTGACTGATTCGAGAACATGGATTCTACCGCTTGATACAATCTCGGAATCGTCTCAAGGAATTAGCTGAGGCGAAGTATGGATCATTCATCATCTACACTGATCACAAGCCCATCACCTATGCGTTCCAGAAGAAGAGTGATCAGTGTTCTCCTCGTCAGTTCCGACATCCAGAATTCATCAGTCAATTCTCAACCGACATCCGTCACATCTCAGGAGAAGACAATGTTGTAGCAGATGCCCTGTCACGCATCTCTACAATTGAAACCATCCTGGTCTACAATGCCCTTGCAGCTGCTCAACGTGATGATGTGGAGCTGAAGTCAATCCTGGAAGATGCAGAATCTTCCCTCCAACTCAAGTTGATCAGGATCCCTGGTGCAGATGCCTCAATTTTCTGTGACGTATCCACCAGGTCTGCACGACCTTACATCACAGAGAAGTTCCGGAAAGCAGCCTTCAACACAATCCCTCGCATCCTGGGGTTAAATCTACGGTCAAGCTCGTAACACAGCGTTACGTATGGCCGTCGATGAAATCGGATTGCAGGAATTGGGCCCGTAGCTGTCTCAACTGTCAGAAATCAATGGTTTCACACCATGTCTTATCTCCAATAGACAACTTCTCACCACCGTCATCTCGATTCGAGCATGTTCACATGGACATCGTAATCATGCCATCATCTGAGGGACATCGTTACTGTCTCACCATGGTTGACCGATTCACTAGGTGGCCTGAAGCAGTGCCCATGGAAAATCAGGAAGCTCAGACAGTTGATCGAGCATTCTACAACACCTGGGTTGCTCGATTTGGAACTCCACTGAGGATCACCACCGATCAAGGACGTCAGTTTGAGTCGTACTTATTTAAACAACTGAATCGTTTATTAGGTACGACTCATCTTCGCACAACAGCCTACCACCCATCTGCCAATGGAATGGTAGAACGACTCCACCGACAGCTGAAAGCAGCAATCATGTGCCATCAAACCAATCGATGGACGGATGTGCGATCAACTGTGCTGCTTGGAATTAGAGCAGTCTGGAAAGACGACATCGAAGCCACATCAGCTGACTTGGTATATGGTCAGTCTCCTCGCCTTGCGACAACTGAGCAAGTCCTTGTAAGACACGATTCTCCTAAGCAACCACTTCAGCAGCCCTACGACGGTCCCTACAGGGTCATCAGAAGGTTCGAGAAAACCTTTTTCGTCAACATCAATGGTCGTGACATCAATGTCTCGATAGACCGTCTGAAACCAGCTTACACTTTGGCTGGTGATCCTGAGGCCAACATCCAGTCGTCTCCAGATACCAGCAGCCAGGAGGCTGCACCCTCGGAGCAGCTACAACCACCAGAACGAGAGGAAGCTTTACCACACTCTACAAGATTGGGCAGACGCGTACGGTTCTCTGACCGCCTGCAGGGTGGTTTTTCATAATCGTTAATCACTAGCAAGGGGGTACTGTAGCGGCTCTACATTTTATTTTAAATAATTTTGAAATATTTTAATGAAATTATGTAGTAAGAATTTCATAAATCTAGTATACTTTTTCGCAATTCGAGATTAACGCGTAGGTACTGACTGGCCCTTTTCTTTGTGCCTAATGAGCTTTTAACGTTCCTTCTTTGTCATCCCGACTCCCTGTCTCCAACCTTACCCTTGTATTACGTGTTAGAATGAGTATTTACGTCATATTGGTCTAGAAATTAAAATGCATTTTTAATAGGGTTTTAATGTACTTTCTGATATAAGAAGCACAAATCTTCTTTGCAACAGACAGTTCAACCTCGAGAGCATTTCGACAAGAACCTACGTAATTCTGCGGGTTATTAGTTCGTCTAACTTAAACTACCTTACTTTTACCAAGTTTTGTAATTTCTTTTAATTCATTAATTGATTAAATAAATTGTTATTTGTTGAATAATAATCGTGTCACATCTTCTTAAAAATCCCACAACTTTAAAAAAAATTTTGAAAATCACTCTTTTTTGTGGTCGAAAATGTATGTAACCCTTAACCTTTTTTTCTAAAATAATTATTTCTCAACAGGCTCTTAAATGTAGGCGGAGGAAGCAAAATTCTAGAACGAGATCAACAAGCGAAACTTTCTTCTTTATTGATCTCGTTTGATTACAAGAAATCTCATGATGATCTACCGGCTCCTCTGAACCTAAGCTCATTCAGTTGGGGAATCATCAAAAGCTGTTCACCTACCATTCACGCAAATCCCTCCAATAATGTTGGATTTGTCTCGGGACTCAATCTCGGAAAACTAGATCTAATTAAGGTTATTGACCCCCTCTCTGCACTCATTTCGAGGGGTAAGCAAGTTCTAAGATCTGGTATTAACCAAATCAGAGTCGAATGTGAACACTTCAAAAATGCCAAAGATCTCGTCGCCTCAGTCGTCCTTAGAGGTAAGGAATATAAGAACTTTCTAGTAGAAATTCTTAAATTAGATGTAAATATTATCAACTATGTTGAGTTTTTAGGAGGATTATTAACTTATGTTGAATTACCTATAAATATTAGATCAATGAAAGCAATAATCAACATTGAAAATAATGGTTTCTTTTGTTTTCTTTGGTGTAATTATAGCAGGTGTATTTTAGCATTTCAAATATAAAAATACGGTGATATAGATATTGTATTGAGGAATTTGAGAAAATTAATAAATTATGTATCAATTTTTATGTGGAAGATTGTGATAAAAATGGAAAATCAGAAATGAATTGTTTCTCTTTATTTGAGTAAAGAAAAATCAGATTTTCCAGTAATTCATCTTTTTGTTATTGAAATATTTGATTTTCATGATAATGAAGAACATTTAACGGTGTTTAATTGTCTCTTTTTCTCGATAATGTGCGACTAAAAGTTATCACCCAACAAATACGGCACTGATCGGTTTAAATGACGCAGAATTGGTTAACATTTATTTTCTAACAAATTTCCCTCTGTTTGCAGGCACTTTTTACAAAATATGACAACTTACATTTGACACAAATGTTTTTAATTGTCTGAATTCAAAAGATTTTGTTGATCTATGTAGAAACACGGTTGCATCACTGGAATTACCATATCAATGTAATGCGAATCCTTTTGACAGCTGAGCCTTTACGCTCCCTGCTTGCTTCTGCCCTCTACTGACAAAATGGCTGTAACACACGTCTTGCCGCCTGTCATTACATTCCTTATGTAATTCCAATCCTGAAACCACGTTTCTGCATGGATTAACAAAATCTTTTGAATTTGGATAATTAAAAATGTTTTTGACAAATGTACGTTGTCAGATTTTATAAAAAGTACTTGTGTGCAGAGAAACACTAGTTTGAAAACGATTATTTACTAATTTAATGTTATTTCAAACAGGCAGTGCCGTTTTTCTTGGTCGATAATTGTAAGTTGCACATAACCTACTAATTTCTAACCGTCAAGCACTCTTAAATGTAAACGAAAGTGAAGTTGATAGAAATGAAAGAAATCAATTTATCATTTGACACTTGTAAATAATTTATCTCGTTTAAAAAGTTCTTATGTTTCACGATATGCACATCGTATTTTATTATGTGATAAATGTCTTTGTCATTTTGCTATAGAGAATTCTTTTGAAGAGCATAGATTGTCATGTGGAAAAGTCATTAACTGTAGGATAATTTTACCAAAAAAATATAATATTTTAAAGTATAAAAATCATTGTTATAAAGAAAAAGTACCGTTTGTTGTGTATGCAGATACACAACGTCACAGCGTCTATTGGAACCAGTAAATGAGTCAGTCACTAACACATTAGCTGATTAAAAGCACATTTCGACAAAGGTTGCTTATTATTTACATTGTAGTGACGATAACACATTATATAGAAGCAATCTTTATCGCGGACAAAAATGGCATCGAATAGTTTTTAAAGGAATTAAAATATATCCCATGAAGTTAATGAATGTTTAAGAAACATTGTACCAATGAAGACATTAACAAATCAAGAAAAACATAAATTTTAAGCTGCTGCAATTTGTTACATTTGTGAAAAATATTTTCTACTAAATGTTATTAACCACTTCACTGTCAGGGCGTTCCAGACTGGCAAAAACACCGAAATGGCGTTTTTAAAAAAACTCTGTTTTTAAAGAGTGTACACCACATTTAACTTTTGTAAAGGAATATTTCTATAGTTTAGACATCAGAGAACAAGATTATCACAATAAAAATTTAAGTTTTTGTGATTTTCAACGTTTTTCCGAACGTTTAAATCGTCTATTTTTAATATTTTTTGACAAATGGCGTTCCACTTTCTTTCAATTTTTACACAATAAAACTTGTATTTTTATTGAAAAAAGATATTTACATACAATATTATAATATAATAATATAACTATTAATAATACATATATAAATATAAAATATATAAATAACTATTGGGTCAGACCATTATATATCGAATAAAGTCGTTGCGACCTAATTTTAGAAAAAATTGATTCTTTCAGAAATTATTCTTTATGATATCTAGGGAACGAAACAAAAAGAATTATGTAAAAATATTTATTATTTTTCTCAAAATATGAGTGTAAAGTAGAGTAGGTGCGGAAAAATGTCACTTTTTTAGCTGTTAGAAAATGTATAAAAAACATTAAAAAATGCTTCAAAACGTAAAGAAAGTTATTGATTCTTGTTTAAAATTACTTGATTAATTAATCAGTATCCAATAAACTAGTCAAAAATTAAAATAATAGATAAAACATGGTTTTAAAGTTGGTCTGCCAAATAACCTAATTTTTGCAACTTTTATCAATGAATTACAAGAAAGTGAAATTGTTAAATTAAAAAAACTCACCGAATATAGAGTATATTCGATGCAGTTTCAGATTTTTTGACCACCTTTTCTGTTTTAACTTTAAATATATTAGAAATATTAAGTGGTTAAGCACAAAAACTGCAATATAAATCAGAAAGATTCACACATTATTACAGTAGTTTTTCATAATCTATCTGGATATGATTTACACTTTTTTATTGGAGCACTAGCATTAAATTTCGAAGGAGATTTATACTTACAAACTACGTTGTTCATTATAAAAGATTAAAATTATGTATCAACTTAGGAATGAAATTAATAAAGATTCATCGTGTTTAGAAATAGAATCAAAACCCTTCCTTAAAGGGTCGTATTGATCTAAACACAGAATTGAGAAAACAATCTAAAAATAATATGGTTATTATTGTACACGGCTACAGATAGTTTAAATTATGATATTAAAGTTCATGACTTTCAACAATATTTAAAGAAAGACATTTTGAAATTTGATACATCTAATTATCGTCTTAAAAATGTATTTCACAGCTGCACTGTTTTCGACAAAAGTATGGTTATTATTATACACGGCTACAGATAGTTTAATTTAAGATATAAAAGTTCCCGACTTTCAACAGTATCTAAAGAAAGATATTTTGAAATTTAATACATCTGATTATCCTCTTAAAAATGTTTATGATATACCACTTTGTAATAAAAAAGTTTTAGCTTTAATGAAGGAATAATAATTATCTAAAAATTACACAGGCACACAAAAAAAGTTGTCTGTTTTTTGATCCAGACATGCATATCTTATAGTATTTTTGCCCGCAGAAAACGAATCTGATGTCAGAATTGCTCCATCACTCTCTGTTTTTTTTTAAATTTAGAAAACTACCCTTAACCTCAAATTTTAAAGTAAAAAAAATTGAATCACAGATTTCTCTTTAAAACAAAACAATAAATTTATCTGGTTCTGCTACAACAACTCAGAAACAATGTCAACATTGCTTAACACCCTTTGTTTTTTATTAAATCGAAAAAACTACCCCTAGAATGTAAAAATTCAAAATTATAATATTAAAATTAAGAACCACTTTGTTTTTCAAAACAGAACAAGAAATTTATGTATTTCTTTATTAACAATCGATAAGCATTAGCAAAATTGCTTCATCACCCTTTGTTTTTTTTAATAAAATAACTACCCCTAATATGTAAAAATCAAAATGTATAATAAAAAATGGAAAACCACAACAAATTGGTTTTAATTATATTGAGAATTAAAACATTATAATTTGTTTTTGTTAAATTTAAATTAAAACCAATTTGTTGTTGTTTTTCATTTTTTTATTATAGATTTTGATTTTTAAATATTAGGGGTAGTTATTTCAATTTGAAAACAAAGGGTGATGGAGTAATTTTGCTAATGCTTTTGTGCTGTTAACTAAGAAATACATAAATATTTTGTTCTGTTTTGAAAAAGTAATGTGGATTTTCATTTTTTTTACTTTAAACTTTTATTTTGTAAATTTAAGGGTTGGTTTTTCAATTTAAAAAGACAGAGGGTGATAAACCAATTTTGACATTGCTTTTGAGTTGTTGAAATCAAAGGACATAAATTTATTTTTCTATTTTGAAAAACAATGTGGATTTTAATTTTTTACATTAAAATTTTATTTTGTAAATTTAAGGGTAGGTTTTTCCAAGGATAACGGAGGGGGATGGAGTAATTTTGATATTGCCTATAAGTTGTTGAAAGAGAAGTACATAAATTTATTGTTCTATTTTGAAAAACAACGTGGTTAATTTTAATATTATAATTTTAAATTTTTACATTCTAGGGGTAGTTTTTTCGATTTAATAAAAAACAAAGGGTGTTTAAGCAATGTTGACATTGTTTCTGAGTTGTTGTAGCAGAACTAGATAAATTTATTGTTTTGTTTTACAGAGAAATCTGTGATTCAATTTTTTTTACTTTAAAATTTGAGGTTAAGGGTAGTTTTCTCAATTAAAAAAAAACAGAGGGTGATGGAGCAATTCTGACATCAGATTCGTTTTCAGCGGGCAAAAATACTATAAGATATGCATGTCTGGTTCAAAAAACAGACAACTTTTTTTGTGTGCCTGTGTTATGTCAGAAATAGTTGTGCACTACAGACTGAGTGTCATCGATGTCCTTAATGTGCTGAGATTGGTGGTTGCGTATCCGCTGCCAGACACCATCGATGTCTTTGATGTGCTGCGACTAGGAAATGCGTTTCCCCTATCAAACATTCAGGGTGGCCACTATTTTAAAATTTCTCGTCTTCCAATTTCCTCCCGGTGAAAATGATTTATTTCTCCCCGTTTTTAACTATAATTTTACTGTGAGCATAACATTACCTTTATGTAATATGTAGTTGTAAATGATATAAATTCTGTCAAAAACACTAAAAATTAATAAATTTCGAGTTGTTCACAGAAAAATAAACAAAATGTACAAACATGCAAAAATTTAAAATTGGGCAATTTATTATTTCGATCAATGGAGGCGCGAATTTCAAAACATCTTTAAATGTAAAATTTTAATCCTGGTTTTTTTCCGACTAAAATTTCTGTCCCGGTTTTCCCCCGATTTATTTTTCGAGGGCTTATTTGAAAGATCATTTAATTGCGTAATTTTTCCCCAGAGACACCTATACTTCATCTTTTATTATTTAGTTAATGTGCACCTTTAACAATTTTTGTAAACGGTCCGGTTTTCCCCACCCCCTGGGGTAAACCGGACCCCCCATGGAGCAAATCGGACCGTTTGGTTACCATAATCTACAATTATAAAAAACGTAAAGAATCATGTAAACAATGGTTGTAGTAATGAAAATAATAATTCGGGATTGAATTTTATTTAAATAAATATTTTTTTAAATAAAAAATTAAAAATGTTTGTCATTATCAAGAGAAACAATATTAATGTGTCCAATTATCATTGGAAGACAATTATATTTCATTGTAAGTTAATATTTTAATGAAAGAAACATTTTATTTAAAAATAATTTTTATGAAACTTTAATTCAATGGAAGAATCCTATGCCCGGTTTGCCCCACCGAAATCGGTCTGGTTTGCCCCACAGGCCTATTTTGAGAATAAATGTTTGCCAAAAAGAAACGCTTTGCAAATTCATCAAAGGTTTTGAATTTCCTTAAGAAAAAATTCGTAAAAGTGTAGAAAAAAATAAAAAAAAAATTTTGCTCCCAGCGTTGCACGAACAAAAGTAAAAAATGTCAAATTGAAAAAATAAGGTATACTACACATAGTTGTTTCAAATTTCTAAATAGCACTTTTGACAATTTCACCATTTCGGAAATATTAAGGGGGGTTCGGTTTGCCCCACTCTCCCCTATTTATTATTCTTGTATTATACAAATTTTTCCAAAAAATTATACAAAATTCTGCATGAATTAAATTTTTTTAGTACATTCTCTAATACTGTCTTTAATATGATTTAAAAACAAGGAAATTTAAACATTATTTTAATATTTTGTAAGTGGCGATTATGTATTTGTCTTTTAAATATAAATACTTATCTCCAGTTTGTTTATTATTTTTATTGGTCTAGAGCAACCATTTCCTTTTTCCTGGTTGAGATTATGTATTTTATCTTTTAAATATATTTAATACCTTTCTCCATTTTGTTTAAGACTTTAAGTTAAACCTAAAATTTGAAGAAGAAGAAGTAGGTCAAATAGTGTGTTATCGTCAAGTTTTGACTTGCGAGTCAAAACTGACCTAAAAATTGACATAAGTTTTGCCGGATCCCTAGTACAAGTGCCTTTCGACAGAACATCGTTCTGCGAGATTCAAAACCTTGAGAGGCCATGTTCGTGGGAGATTGTGTAAATGTTCTAATGTCCACATAAACAGAATATTAAATATCAACCCTTAACAAAATTTAAAATCCAAATATCAACTTGCGATGTTTAGTCAGCATTTGATAATTATACACGTATAAACCAATGTTGTCAGAATATTAACCGAACATGTGTAGTCAATATTTGGATTTTAATTTTTGTTAAGGGTTGATATTTAATATTCTGTTTATGTCGACATTTGGACATTTACACAATCTCCCATGAACATCGCCACTCAATGTGTGTAACCTCGCTGAAAAAGATTTTGTAGAGTTTCAGGAAAGCTTTGGTGCTGTGTGGGCTGACTTTGCGGCGGCGGCAAAATGTTTTTATATAATAGGGAGCGATATAAATAAGTAAATCGCACAATAAATAATTATTCATTGTAAATAGAGTATTAATAAGTATATCTTCTGTTTTCAGATTTGAGGAAAAACTAGATTTACGTCGACATTCTCGTTTCGGATTTTGACAATGATAGCGAGGTAAAAATTATTTTTTAAGTTAGATTAAATCAGCAAAAATAATAAAATAAAAATTCAGAAAAATGAAACTGTATGGATCCTCGTTTCATGCTGAAAATAGCTTATCAGATCCAGGCTATATGTTGCTGGTACGATAACTTATGAATTCTGGATTCGAACACATGTGAGGATCCCAATTCGCATACACCTCCCGGCGCTTACCAAGTATCTCCGCACCGTTTCACCAGCATCTATTCAAAATTCGAATGCTACTGTATGTGCATAATTGTAAATGCATGTGTCGCCATGCATGCACACACACCTTATGCAAATACATAATTGATTTAGTTAGGGACACACACTGAAGAACGCACGTGTTTCTCGTTAATGCACCCATTTTTAATACGCATATTTCTTTAGTATGTGTGAGCGTCAATCTATATATACATAGAAATGTCTGTTTGTCCACGCACAAGCGAGTTGCTTGTACAACTGAAACGCGTATACATGCAGATACATACTACAGACTTGCGGAAACAGTGACCCCACTTGGGTTGTCATGACCGTAATTTCAAACTCATATACATATATAACATTTACGGTATATACGTTGTGTGTATGTTTATACAAAGTTTTATCTGTTGTTTTATAACCAGTGATAAACCTCCCATGGCAAATTACCTTGAATCAGATGTTTTTCTTTTAGTCGTTAAAAAATATGGAACCCCCATTTTATCTGCATTTTAAAAATTAATATTGCAAATTGAATGAATTTTTCAATGTCATATGAAATTTATATCATTGTGCCTAGTGCATATTAAATCCGTGTTTTAGTATGATGAATTCAAAATTTTTTATGCTAACATTAAGTTAAAAACCTATTTTTGACTCACAAGTAGAAGCCAGTACGATTCTTCAAAACTAAGGTAAAATTTGATTAAGTGAGAAATAAAAGTTGTTTGACTTCAAAAATATTTCTATATTAATCTTGGCCATGGAAAAATTGAAATAAAACAGTAAAAAATGGTTAAAAATTAAGATTAAAATGGTTTCTAGAAAGCCAACGCAATTCTGAATACGATGCACGTTTCTGTTTTGAAATTAAATAAATAATAAGATTTTCAAAATTCAAAATGGCGGATCCGATATGAACAGTCGAACAGCTTTTTTAAAAATCGATCCAACTTACATGAAATTTGTTACTTGGCAGTTTCGGGATCGTCGACTATGAATCTGATGTCAGTTTTTCAAAATTCAAAATGACGGATTCAATATGAAGAACGGATTTTTAAAAATTGATCCAACTTACCCAACAGTAAGTTATTCAATGATTTCGGTGTCGCTGACTACAAATCTGATATCGGTTTTTCAAAATTCAAAATGTATCCATTATATCGGACAGCTTTCTTTAAAAATCATTCAATGTATGTTTAAAAAATTATTATTTTTATAAAATTATATAATATTGAAATCAAATGCTTGTTAATGGACAACTAAAAAAATTTCTCAATCAAAATGTAACAAGTAACTTGAGAAAAGGATTAAAAAGAAAGTGACACTGTTCAAAGTAAAAATTTCAGTGACAGTTATAATGTGCTTGACTTTGCAACTGGCGACAACTACGACTGTCCACGTGTTTATAATTAGATGAAAATTATCAAAGTGTAAATAATATCCCACACAGCACCGAAAATTTCTCGAAACTTGACAGGCCAACGCTCAGCGAGGAGAGAAATAATGCGTGGTAAAACTCATGGAGAATGTGAGGTTACTTAAATGTCCACATATAAGGAAATATTGAATATCAAACTTGCGCAAATTTGTCTTAAAACTTTATTTAATCTTAATTATTACTTTCCTTTATTTCACTTACTCATTAAAAATTGACATTGTAGGCATAAACATTTACATTAGTTGCAATATTTAAAATTGAATTCCTTTCTATACCTTGTTCAACGTTTATGTGACGATATTAAATAGAATTAAAATTTTTTTATTTATTTTCTCTTATTGGGAATTCAAAAGTCATGACCAAAAAGGAATTAAAAAAAATTTAATTTTTTTACTACTTTCTAATGCAAACCTTTTAACCGCGATACGTTCTCAGGATATCCATCCCCTAAACCGATGTTAGCTGTTTTCAATAATATGTCATTTTATAAAAACAAGAAATATTTTAAAGTTATATTAAATGCTTTTTCACAAAATTGTTCACCATGTTGGGTCTGCCATTTTGTATTTTCAAAATTTAAAATCAGATTTGTAGTCAGAGGCCTTGAAAAGAACAGAATAACAAATTTCAGGTAAATTGGATAAACTTTTTATCCGCCATTCTAAATTTCGAAAATCGACATTAAATTCGTAATTAGCAACCCCTGAATAACAAAATTAAGGTAAATTGTATAAATATTTCAAAAATTGTTCGCCATGTGGCGTCCCAAGGTGTAAGAGACCCACACGTTTTTCTTATTGTAATTAATTAATTTAGTTTAAATAATGGTGTGAATGTTTAATTCTCATGTTCTTTTCTACTGATTTATTTGTTTAAGAATTGATCTTATTTGAATGTTTTATATTAATAATCTTTTATTCTATTAAAATACTAATTATGTTATTAATTTTTCATTAACATTTATATTATTATTAATTTTTTTACATTAATGTTTGTACTATTGCTACATATATCTTAACAATATTTTTTACTTTTTTACGGTTTCAAAAAAAGGGAAATAATCTAGATCTGGTTTCTCAGACTTTTATTCTCGTTCTTGGGCAGGCATGCAAAAATTCTCATTTTCGAAAACCTATCAATAAGTTTATTAATAATTTTAAAACAACTTTCAATAGCAATGTGCCTAGAAACCCATACAGAAAAATGTACCTCTGGATGCTCAACTTCCACTTTTAGTGGTATCACATCTGTGAAAATAGGATCCAAAAGAGGAAGTAAATTTATAAGAACGGTATTACTAGAAAGTCCGATGCTTCATTCAAAACCCTGCAATCAGCTAATCCGCAGAAGATTCAGCTTCAAATGTTCAAAAAACGGCTGTTTGCCAAATGTTTTATAGTACTTAATCCAGATTTAGATTTTCATTGATAGATGTTTTAGACGTTGATTAGACCTTTCATTTCTGACTGAGAAGGATAAGATAAAAATAGATTAACTAATATAAAGCCCAACAGCTATAGTTATGAACAGCACTTTCAACCTAAAAGATTCCTTAGAAAAATGAAAATCTTACTTCTTTCTGATCAGATATCAGAATAATTATTAATATTTCGATGCTGATGCAGACTATAGCTTATAAAAAGTAAGAGAACTTAGTGTTCATATGTTTTTAAGGTCGCTTATCGCGAATGTATAATCGGAGTTTTAAAATAATTTAACTTGATTTGCTTGTATTTTGTAACTTAGGGGTTTTTGGTGTCGATGATTATAAACCAAAATTAATTTATAGAAAGTGAATTTATCATTCGGTTTTCAAATATTGAATGAGAAAGAAGCTATAAATTTTCCAAATCAATGTAACAAATAATTAAATATCTTAAATAAATCTCTATAAACTTATGGGCTTCATTGTATCGATAGCACAGCTGCCCTAATACAGAAACCTGCTTAATCTGAAAAATATTTTTAAAATTAATTCATAATTTCAAAATTATCAAAGAACTCAGAAAAAAGCGGTAGCATGGTGGGATACGAGCCCACGACCTTTCTATTGTCGGTAGACTGCTCTGACCACTGAGCTACATGCACCCTGAGATTCTCCAAGTTTCCTTGATATATACTATCACTTCCTACATTATTTTGATGATAACGTAGGAAGTTTCTTAAAGATCGTAAGCCTAATATTTCAATTCATAGGCGATTATAATTTATAGAAAATGAATTTATCATTCGGTTTTCAAATATTAAATATGAAAGAAGCTATCAATTTTCTGAATCAATGTAACAAATCATTAAATATCTTAAATAAATCTCTATAAGCTCATGGGCTTAACAAAATTTTATATTTAAACAATTCAGAAATCTTATTATTTTATGTCTTCTGATATTGAGGAAGAAAAATGCGATATAAAATTACGCTGTTTTTAAGAGCATTAAATTAAAAAACGTATCCAGATAAAAGGTATTTATTATATTATATATTCAAGCTATAATAATTAAATATATAGTAGCATCTTCCATATATTATTATACTGCCTTCTATCTGCATGGATGACACATCTATACTCTATGAATCTCCCCACATAGCCCGAAAACTTCCAGGAAGTTTTCCATAGCAACCTTCAGAAGTTACCCTTGGTAGCTTTCTGAAAATTTCCAGGAAATACAATAATGTCCGCAGGTTAGAAGTTTCCAAAAATTATTAAAAAATTTTTTAGAGAAATTATTATTTAAAAAAGTTTAAAAAATCTAAATTATTCAACTTTTGCATTCTTTTAAAATAAAAAAGTAGGTTTAATTAAAAAAAATTATCTTCACAACTACAACACACATGAGAGTAAGGCGGACTCAACCCACCATTGGCCTCAAAAGTGTGCTGCTGGGACAGCGCTTTATGCGCTCAACCTAATCGAAACTTGACTTTACAAGGTTAATTTATATATTATATAACGAACACTCATGGTTTTGAGGTTATAACGTTTTTTTTACAGCTGACGAGAATTATTGTTTTTTAGTAAATAATAATCTTCAAAAAAATGTAGACCACAGTACTGTCTAATGCTGACTTATATATGTGTTTTTTATATGTATTTTTGACATTATGTTTTATTTATGTGTGTCTGTGACTTTTTTGTTGTATGTTGACATGATTGATTTGATATAACCTGATGAGGTCTTTCATGGAAAGACGAAAGCTCGAAATTTGAAATTGTATAAATAAAGACCAGCGAAAACAAACACTATTTTACATCTTCTCACTACAATTTATTCTGGTCAACACCAAAATACATCTTTAAATATATATATATTATATATTTCATTACATTTTGAGGATGAAACACGATACTATAAGCGCGAATGAATTTTAACTCGTAACCAAGATTAGGTGGGTAGTGGAATCGGTTAATGGGTTAATGAAAACGTGGAAAATGTTGGTCAATGTTGTACCAAATAGTCAAATACCATACATTGGAGATTGTGTAAGGATCGTGTGTGCAATTTGTAACGCGTACAGGCCACGGCAAGTTAGCACAACATCACCCGATGATGACGCGATTGCGCAAAAAATGCTTGCCCTATCCAGAAGACCCAACAATCTGCAAAAGATTGTCGAAGACAGAAACTGGTCCAGGAAGAAAATTATTTGAAATAAAATGGAAGCAACATTGAATTCAGACTTTTCTCGTCTTACTTGACAAGATCTTCGAAGAATTACAGTAGGTGTATATCAATTAAAACAAGCCGCATCGTATACGCTAGAACACCTAACTGACAATGGTAAATATATATTATACATTCACAAAGAAGATATATGGAATGTAAAGTTACAATCACGGCACATATCTTCTGAGCAATATCTACTACGTCCCTGTCGTTGTTCCTGGGTAATTCTGAGAGTAGATACCTCAACCCACCATTGGCCTCAAAAGTGTGCTGCTGGGACAGCGGTTTATGCGCTCAACCTAATCGAAACTTGACTTTACAAGGTTAATTTATATATTATATATTTCATTACATTTTGAGGAAACTAATTTCTACTTAAGATAAATTCTTTTGAATTAAATTTAACATGGATAATCAGTAATACATTTTGTAATATTTATAAAGTTCTTAGAAAAATTTAATTAAAATATGGTGATTTTCGACATTTTATAGGTAACTTTAAAAAATTTAGTATACTTGAAATTCAGATTTTTCTAATTCTGATTGAATTAATATTTAATACTTTAGAAAACGCAAATCTAGAATATAAAAAAACCTATCCATGAGGGGAATCGAAAGTACGGTCTATAAAAGTACCGCCTATAAAAGTACGGCCTGTACAAGTCCGCTCTAACCACTACGCTACGCACACTAAAGTACTGACAAATTTTAATTTTCTGGTACTTTATTGTCTCTCAATCAGGATTCAAAACAACGCGTAACCCATTCAGTTTAATCCACCTTTTCTTTTATATTTTTTATGTTTTTTTTTGCATATTGAAAAATTGATAACCATAATGTTTTTCCTAGGAGTGAAAAAAACAAAAGAAAAATGTTTTAATATAGGGAGTCATACTACTCTAAAATGTCTATACAACGGCAATAAATATTATTGTTAACAATTTAACTATCTAATGGTTTTATACTTCGTATGGTGAAGGTCCTACTTAGTCGCTAACGCAGCTCTTTCGTGCCACTCGGCTCTTGTTCTAGACTTATTTTCTGACAAAGCTTTCTTTGCTTCGTCTTGGGCAGTTCTGAAGACTCTGCATGCTACTGATACAGCGACTTGTAGAATGTTCTCCATTCGACGAATTTGACCATGTATAAAAAGCAGTATGGGGTTTTCTTATAATCAGTCCGTCTTCCTTTTTGAGTCTTTCTCAAGCTCAGGATCGCTTATCTTCCGCTTCTGACTTTTCAAGAACATGTTTTTAGCATTATTGCATCTTTCTGACCTCTTCCTCCCACAGCATTCATCTGGATCTTCATTGCAGCTATCAATGTTAATTGCAGAAGCATTACTGAAGACAGAAACATTGCAGCTAGCAATGTTAATTGCAGAAGCATTACTGAAGACAGAAACGCAGGTAGCTTGACTTATAATGCTGCTCGTACTTCAGCTTCTCTCCACTTTGTGTACGATGATATGTCGTAATTCCGACGCATTGTTGCTGTCCTGCATTCTTGGGCCACCGCCTCCGTGCTAGGCGCTCGACGATTGGAACCAGTGAGGGATTTAGCCGAAGCATTACCACGCAGGTACTCTTTCTTGTTTTTACAATCGCTCATGATGGATGTTTTCTATTTTGGCTATTCTTTAGTGGAAATCCTTGACACGACGATAAGGGCTACCGAACATATCCATGATGCCAGTCATGTTTGGCAGCGGATACGCATTTAACTCCAGCACACTAATACCGTCGAGAATGACAGTCATGTCTGGGAGAGGATAAGCATTTAACCATAGTACACCCTTGTTATCGATGACCGCAGGTGTGTTCTGGAGAGGATAAGCATCTACTTCTCCCAGCTCATCAAAGACATGGATGATGTTCGACAATGGACAACCATTGGCAGGGCATTTTGAAGCTTTTACCACAAATCTAAACTCAGATTCAAAATAATAATAACAGTAATTTTTTTATAATTTTTCAATAACATTAATTTTCTTACAAAGTGTTTTTAATTTTTTCCAGTCAGTATTGCTCCAACATTAGGTCAGTACTGGACTTCCTTTACTGGCACAACAATATTGGCGCTGTAATTTATATTCATATTATATTCACAAATTCCCTCTTTAGACTGTCCTATGTCACAGAATAAATAAAATATATTTGACAGAATTTTTAATGAACATTCTTCTACTGATTCAAAATTCGCTTGAACAATTTCGTCATCGCTTGTAACTCGTGGGAATCTTCGTAGAATAAGTTAAGATTAAACTGTAATCGTAAAAATTCAATTCGATTCATATAGTATTCGTCCAACTCAAATGACGGTGTCAATAATTATTACTGATTATATCAACGTAAAATAAAATACATTTCAAGTGCGAAAACCAACGCGCCCCAGGACTGGGTCAGTATTGGCAAAGAATTACATGTTAATAATAATAATATGGAGGACAAGTTTTATAAAAAAACGCGACTCTCTCCTTGTTCTGAAGGGTTTTTAGATAAACTATTAAGAAATAGATATGACAGTCTATTGTTTTTAGAATAGCGCAGTTGGTAGCGTTAGTCTACTATTTCTTGATTCATTTCGTTTTGGCTTAAAACCGTTCGGCACTTGTTTGTAGATTTATCGACAGGCAATTGTTTTTTTTTAATCAAAGAGAATTTATTGGGATTCAGATGTTTCTTTACATTCTTATCTTGAATATCTCCTTGATCTAAAGTGTTTTTAAATAAACTATTAGGAAACTGTTTGCAGATATCTGACAGTCAATTGTTTTTTTAGTATAGAGCAGTTAGTAGCGTTAGTCAACTATTTCTTGATTCATTTGGTTTTGGCTTAAAACCGTTCGGCACTTGTTTGTAGATTTATCGACAGGCAATTGTTTTTTTTAATCAAAGAAAATTTATTGGAATTCAGTTGTTTCTTCACATTCTAATCTTGGATATCTCCTTGTTCTGGAGTGTTTTTAAATATATTATTAGGAAACTGTTTGTAGATATCCGACAGTAAATTGTTTTTAGCGTAAAGCAGGTAGTAGCGTCAGTCAACTTTTGTTTCGTTTTATGTGGGTTTTGATTAAACTGTTAAGCAGTCACTCTCTCCCAAGCTGCGTTTTTGCAGTAATTAACGTTCTTGCAATACAATGCAAAGCAGTTGTGAAAGTAGTAGTACAAATGATCCTCAACAATTTAAATCAGCAAAAGAAGGTCAGACTATCAGTCTACCATTCAGCAGGGCTTGGAAATCTCAAAGTTGTTGTATTATTTGTAAAGGTATGAATGCAAGGTTTAGTGTACCTTGTGAAGCTAAACTACAAGTTTTAGTGGACAGAGGACTTATAATTCAGGGAAATGCTCGTTGTCGTAAAAGGCATGTGGCAGGTATGCTTTTAAAAGATAATGAAGTTTTGCGAATTGAGACTGCGTCGAATAGTACTACATTTGATTCTAACGAAATAACAGATTTGCTAAATAGTCTTCGCGTTTTAGCACAAAAAAGATCTTTGGATTTTGATAGGCCAGGTGCTCTCAATGACACAGACTACTATCGCCTCACCGGCATATCAGGAGAAAATTTTATTAATATGTTTTAATACATTGAGAATAAAATCCGAAATACTTTTGGTGTGTCGCGAAGAGCAATTGGAAAAGCGATTCATGCCTCACGAGTAGCTTTAATGGATAATTTTGTTCCTATTTATCTTGATTTTGGGCACGTTACACGAAATAAATTCATAGAAAAGCATACGCGAGATATTGCTAATAGTCTATTTGCTGGAGGAAAAGAAGTAGCGATTATTGTGGCTGATGGGACGCATATTTATATTGAAAAAAGTAGCAATTATCATTTCCAAAGAAAGACATTTTCTATGTATAAGGGAAGGCCTCTATTAAAACCAATGATGATTGTGAGTACTACTTGACTCATTTTGGAGGTTTCTGGTCCCTACTTTGCTGATGGAAAAAACAACGATGCCAATATTTTAAATAGCTTAATTAAAGAAAAAACCTCGCAGCTTTCAGATTGGTTATATCCAGAGTATGTTTTAGTATTAGATCGAGGATTTCGTGATTCAATCAGTACACTAGAAGAAAATGGGTTGTTGCCGAAAATGCCCTATTTTTTGATAAAGGGATGAAACACGATACTATAAGCGCAAATGAATTTTAACTCGTAACCAAGATTAGGTGGGTAGTGGAATCGGTTAATGGGTTAGTGAAAACGTGGAAAATGTTGGTCAATGTTGTACCAAATAGTCAAATACAATACATTGGAGATTGTGTAAGGATCGTGTGTGCAATTTGTAACGCGTACAGGCCACGGCAAGTTAGCACAACATTACCCGATGATAACGCGATTGCGCAAAAAATGCTTGCTCTATCCAGAAGACCCAACAATCTGCAAAAGATTGTCGAAGACAGAAACTGGTCCAGGAAGAAAATTATTTGAAATAAAATGGAAGCAACATTGAATTCAGACTTTTCTCGTCTTACTTGACAAGATCTTCGAAGAATTACAGTAGGTGTATATCAATTAAAACAAGCCGCATCGTATACGCTAGAACACCTAACTGACAATGGTAAATATATATTATACATTCACAAAGAAGATATATGGAATGTAAAGTTACAATCACGGCACATATCTTCTGAGCAATATCTACTACGTCCCTGTCGTTGTTCCTAGCCCGCTTCGTCTACCTCCGAGCGGCCGCAAAATATTTTGCGCCCGCTTCCCCTACCTTCGAGCAGGCAGAAGAGTATTTTGCGCCCACATGTTAATTATTCGATTTTCTTGATTAAAATGTAATATTTTCGAGTTTTTTTTATGTTGACTATAAAAATTGCAAACATTTTCAACTTGTTTTATTTTGTCTAGAAAAATGTGCAATTTCACCTCGGGTCACAATTTCGCCATCGTCGCAATCACCTATTTTGCGCCCTTGATACGAAAATAACTATTATCAAAATACTGGAATTTTGCAATCGATTTTAAAAAAATCTCTGAAAATAATTGAATTTTGTAGGAGAAGTTTGCTATTTATTTATATAATAATTGAAATATTGAGGATAATAAAAATTTTTTTAAAATAATTTAATATATGCGAAGAATGTTTTTACTTTTGAAAATAATTTAATTTTTGTGATGAATATTGTTATTGATGAACATAATTTAATTTTGCAATGAATTCTATTAAAATTCTTGAAAATTGAAATATTAATTAAATTGTTGGTAATTGAATGCTAGTTTATAAGGCAATGAAAAAGACAAATAATTGAGAATTTTCTTATAAATACTAAAAATTCAATTTTTTTTAGTACTTTTAATAAAATTCCATATTTTTCCCTGATTTCCCTGACCTGTATATCATTCCTGTAACAAGTTTTCGATTGTTTACAAGGAGAAGGTTCACCCACAATTCTAACCATATTAGAAAAGTGATTTAAATCTTCCACAAAATTATTTTCATATATTTTTTTAACAACAAGAAAATTTACGAATGAAAAAATTCCTTGTTTTTTATTTTTAAAACATTTCATTGAAGATATGGTTTTTATGTTAAAAATGATAAACTACAATTAACTTATTTATTAGTCCCTTGACTGTGCATCAATTTTGATAAAAAAACTGGCTCAAACTGTGGGTGACGTGTATACACGTCATGGCCAAAACAAGGAAACATCTTAACATATATTCGCAAAAATTGTTTCTCGTTGGTTTTTGAGGTCGCTGATCACGATTATGAAGTCAGATTTTCTAAAACCCTTATTTTTGATCCAATATGGCCGCAAAAAAATTTTGAAAAGTTTTAAAAGTGAATGAATTTTCCTAAAATTAGCGACCATAAAAAACCCTGAGTAACTAGTTTTCAGCGAATCCAATGAATTTTTCAAAAACGTGTCCGCCATATTGGATTCGCCATTTTAAATTTTAAAAAGCTAACACCGGATTCTTAATCAGCGACCATGAAAACCCCTGAGTAACGAGTTTTAAGCGAATCCAATGAATTTTTCAAAAACGTGTCCGCTATATTGGGTCCACCATTTTGAATTTTTAAAAACTAACACCGGATTCGTAATCGGCGACCCCAAAAACCCCTTAGTACCAAGTGGCATGAAAATTTATTCACAAGAAGGTATATTATCAAGATTTTAACAAATGCTGGTAATGACATAGTTTATGACGTTAAAAACATCGACTATTCTCAAAAATTACAATATCTCTATAGATGACAGAATTTTAAAAGAAAAAATAGTTTTTACAAACCATCGCATTTTGCTGATTTCTTAAATACCTAATAATAAATAAAAGATACCTAATAAATAAATTAATTTATCTGAAATATTGTACGGAACTTCATGGCACTTGTCCAAAATGTGGTGCATATGTTGGTCAATTTAAAATGAATAGTCAATTATTAAAACGTGCAGTGTGTGATTTGAAAGTTAATGTCAAAAATTATGCTTATAAAGATTTTTTCGCAATGTTATGTATGACACAATTTAACGGCTGTTATGGTTGTCATACGTGTTTTCATCCTAGTGAGTCTGTAAAGTGCAATCCTAACAATTTGCGTTATGGAACTATAAAATATCCTCTGCAAAGTTCGGTACAAAAATACAGGAACATGAAAGACACAGTTAAACATATGAAATTAGCAACAAAGTTAAGCAAAACAACGTTTGGAATAAAAGGACCGCCACATTTAATTAATTTGATAAATTTCGATATTATTAAAGGTGTCGTACTGGATAGTTTACACTGTTGCATCGGTGTTGCAAAGCAGTTTGCAACAAAGTGGTTCAGGAATTCAAAAAAGTCTAGAATATTTCCTAAGCGTTTAATTGCTGAAATTGATATTTGTCTAACAAATTTGAAAGTTCCGAATCAGATAGCAATATTGACACGTTCTTTCACGGAAAATGATTACTGGAAAGCTAGGGAATGGGAGAGCTAGACGTTGCATTATAGTTTACCAATTCTACATAATATTTTTCCTAAAAGATTATTCATGCATTGGTGACTATACGTTGAGGCAATGTATTTACTGTTGAATGACAATATTTACTCTTCGGATATAGAAATGGCTGACAAAATTTTAAGTCAATTTTTTTGTGAAACAGATTATTTACTCTAAAGTGTCAATGACTTTCAATGTCCACCTACTACTACACTTAGCGCAGAGTGTTTATTACTGGGGACCACTTTGGGCTCACAACACCTATCCTTTTGAGTCGGAAAATGAGAAGTTATTAAAAGTAATACACGCAGCTAACGGACTGCACCACCAAGTTTGTTGTCATATCAGTTTGTGATACGTGATGATTCTTTTAAAAGATCGTTTATATCCTTATTGCTCCTATGAAATTAAAAATTATTTTAATAACATTGGCGCAGCTGTGGTTTAAGAGACAATAAGAACAATTGCAATTAGATATTTCTGTTCTGGAATCAGTATTGATAAACACTTAGTCGAAAAATTAGGTCTTTCTAGTAGTGCACTTTCATATTGTAAAATTTTTAAAGATGGGTGTTTGTATATGTCAGGTGTTCAGTTCAATAAAATATCTGATAATTCTTTTACAATATTAAAAAACGGTTCTTATGTGCAATTGCTTCAATTTGTAGAAGATTTCGAGATCAAAATTGAAGTTTCTGCAGTTAAAAAAATTGACACGGTGAACTTTCTTCAAAATATTTCCTGTAGCATTAAAAAAGTTGTGTAAATTCATAACGAAGAATGTTTAATCTCCACTCTTAACATTTTTAGAGTAAGCCTGTATATAAGAGTGAATGACAGGGGATATTTGACTTCCTTACCTACTTTGCACCATTATTACATTTGCATTACATTAACATGTAAGTTATACACTATCAAGATTCGCGGTAGAGAATCGCCGCCAAGAAAAAGCAAAAAACCGCAATCAAGATTTGCGGAAGAGAATCGCCGCCAAGTAAAGGCAAAAAACCCCGATATATATTCTCGAAATATCGGCTGTTTTTCGATAAAATTGAATAACTCGAGTAAATCTTAAACGATTTAGCTCATTCTTTTTTTGTCGGATTAAGAATAAAAAAAAGAAAGAATTCTGTTAAGTTTATTCAATATTATATATATTTTTTATAGAATTTAGACTAGAAAATCCGATAAAATAGCGATTTTTTTAGATTTAGACAGACGCAGAGACTAAAGTTCTAAACGGTTATGTGAAATCTTCTAGAATATTATTCATTGGGTTAAAATCTCGATACATATTCCTGAAAATTTCAATACACTCCGCATTTTTTGAAAAATTTTTATTTTTCTAAAAAAAATTGAATTTTTTGATATTTAGATGAACGCAGAGACTAAACTGCTAAAAACATTTTTAAAATATTTTGAAATAGTAAAATGGGTTGATAGGCTTGAAATTTATTTTAAAAACTTTACTGTAAAGTTTCATATCTTAAATAAATTCTTATTTAAAACTTAATTGTATGGTAAACCAGACAGTAGTCGGACACTTAAGAAAATCTTTTTAATGAATGTTGTTTAAAAATTACAATTAAAATTTTTGGAAAATTTCTTTCATGAGTAATTGTTCCTAATGCTCCTACAAAACTTGTATACCAATCATGTTTACAAAAAAAAAAATTTCATATTCGTTAAAAAATTCACAAAAAGTTAGAATCCGACAGTAATCAGCCACCTAAAAGCAATCTTTTTAATTAACGCTGTTTTAAAAGAGCAATTCATATTTTTTTCGAATTCTTTTATGTGATATTATTCCTTACGATCACACAAAACTATTAAACCAATCATGTTCATGGAAAAAAAAATTTTATTCGTAAAAAAAATTAGTAAATAAACAAGTAAGAATCCGACAGTAATCATCCATCTAAACCGACAGTAATTGGCCACTTTTAAAAGCTTTCAAAAACCGTCAAAAAAATTTTTTTTTCTATTACAAAAGTTTACATTTGTTTACGATCACCTCAGAAATGATTAATAATTCTGATGATATTTTTATCTCGTACAGTTTTATAGCTATTCAAACTTGAAAAGTGGCCGGCTACTGTCTGGTTTACCCTATTTTATTTTAAATTATTAGATCAAAGACCAAATTGACGCCAAGATTTTTAAATTGCTTATATTGAAATTTTTTATTATGATGAAAAATTGGACTTCGTTTTTTGTTAATGTAAATTATGAAGTTAATTTTATATGTGACAATTCAAAATGCAGTGAAGAACATTGACTTAATTCGGAAATGTAATTAAGCCATGTACAATATCAGCAGCTAATCTCGGGTTATTTTTTTCAACTGCAATATGTACTTCGAGTTGTGTAGAAGAGAGAATATTTAAAATAAATCTGTAACGCGCCTATATATTTTAGTTGGTTGTATTTTCTATTCTCTGAAGATGTGTTTCAAGGACAGACAGTAGACAACAGGAAATACTTTCCCCCAGAAAACTGACCTAACTGCATTCCATACGCAATACAAAGGACCACCAAACTGACTTTTCCCAAAAAGGGAAACAGATTTCTTTTGACTTGCATACGTGCAGCACAGTTTTCTCTGCTTTAATATAAGTGTAATTTTTCATTCTATGTTAAATAAAAAAAGTGAATTATTGATTTATAATTATTTATCAATTTATTAATTTTCCCGTCACAAAATTGGCGATCCTGCCAGGATAGTTCGACACGATCACGATCAAATTCGACTATCTTAGTGCGAACCAGTAGAAAAAATCGGACAAGTGCGAGTTGCACTCGCACTAAGTGCGAGGGTTCCGTACACAAATATTCAAACAAAATTTTTTTAAAATTATTTTAACACTTCTTTTAAAATTAAAAAAAAAATGAAACAAAATGGTAATATACTGTTATAAGATTAGAATAAATATTTTTATTATTTTTATTTTATTAATAAATTTTTATATTTCTCTGCAATTGAACTTATGTTCACCAATCAGGTTCGCTATAATTTTCCTGTAATCTGCACGTAAAACTGAAGATTCCTACCGAATTTCAGCTCACCAGGATCAATTTGTAGAAGTTAGGGGGGGGGCAGGGTCATTTTCTGCAATTTTTCAAAAAAATTTAATTCCTTTCCCTTCTATTTCGTAAATATGTTGGCCAATTGTGTTCGCTATATTTTTCCCGTAATCTGCACTTAAAACTGAAGATCCCTGCTAAATTTCAGCTCACCAGGTTCAGATTTGTAGAAGTTAAGGGGGGACAGGGTCATTTTTTGCAATTTTTTTGAAAAAATTTAATTTCTTTCCCTTTTATTTTGCAAATATGTAGGCCAATCGTGTTCGCTATATTTTTCCTGTAATCTGCACGTAAAACTGAAGATCCCTACAGAATTTCAGCTCACCAGGTGGAGATTTGTAGAAGTTAAGGGGGGGACAGCCTATTTTGCGTGGCTGGGACGGACACACGAGTGATTTCATAAGGGTTCCGTCAGTACACCTACGGTGTACGGAACCCTAAAAAAGAGAAAGTTTTGTGAAAAAATATTGTTGTGAACATTATTTTTGTGAAAAAAATTTTTTTGTGTGAGAAATTATTATTGTGAAAAATTATTTTTTTGGGGGAAAAATAATAATTGTGACGGATTATACGGTGAGATTTTCACTGGAAATCACCGGAAAACACGAACTCGGGCAGAATTGAGTAAGTTTGACAGTAATTCCGTGGGTTTAAGTCCTAGGAAAGGCGAGACGTCACCCAATCAAGTTGGCAACAAACATGGGAAATTTAAATAATCCTAATCGCCCTAATAACGTGTCTTGCGATTTTTGTAAAAATCAGGTCACACGGAAACTCAATGTTATCTAAAAAGGAATCAAAATTTTCAGCCAAATCCCCAAATGAAACGCCCACCAAATCGAATTCATTATACGGAAGAAACCAATTCAGTGGAAGAGAAAATCGCGGACACGCAGGAACCGACCGAAACAGTGGAACAAACATTGACAGATTTACTCGAATCTCCGGACGATTACAGTCAGTATTCGTACGACCAACAGGATTCAAACAATCCCTCCGATTACTTGTGGACTCCGGATCATCACTAAAACTTATAAAAAATTCGTTAGTACATTCATTGGTACCAAGAGAGTTATGTAAAAAAGAATTTCAGATGGGAAATTGGAAACCAACATCCGAAGAAAAGATTTCAATAAAAAATTTAGATAAAATTCACACGTTTTATATTGTCGACGATAATTTCCCTTTACCTGAAGATGGTATATTAGGTTTACGTTTCATGCAACAATACAATTATAACTTAACAAACGTGAATTTGAAGCTTGGTGGAAACAAACATCCACTCGTGGATGACGGATTCATCGTACCGCCTAATCAAATAAAATTAATTAAAATCCCTGTTTTTGAAAAAAGTGGTAACGTCGCAATCTTCGATAACCCTCACTTTTCAGATTCTATATATACAATAAACAACAGATCAATCACGATTCCTATTTGCAATGACTCCACACAATTTAAGCACATTAATGCTAACGAATTAGAATACCAACCCTTTAAATTTAATACCGACACTAATGAAATACACCCTATAACACACAGTGAATTGGCAGAACGTTTAAAACTTTTAAGCGAAAACACTCGGTTGGATCATATCGAAACAGAGTTTAAAGATATTATCCAAAAAATAGTATATTCTTATCATGACATATTTAGACTACCTGGAGACCCTCTTCCAGGAACACACCTTGCCTCTCACAAAATAATCCTAAAAGAAGAAAAAATCATTAATAATCGGTCCTATAAACCTCCAGAGTGTCACAAACAAGAACTGTCCAGTCAAATTCAAGATTTCTTAAAACAATTCATTATAAGGCATTCAGATTTCCCTTATAACGCCCCAGTATGGATAGTCCCCAAAAAATCTGACGCCTCAGGGCAAAAGAAATGGAGAGTCGTCATTGACTTTAGAAAAATAAACGAAATCGGAAGCAAAATTCTTTTCTGCTTTTGATCTCAGCGCTGGATTCCACAAAATTCCTATGGAAGAAAATTCGAAAAAGTTCACAGCTTTTTCTACACCATTTTGAACTAAAGAATGCACCCGCGACATTTCAGAGAATGATTAACAACGCCCTAAATGGATTGATCAATAGAGTTAGCGTTGTTTATCTTGACGATATTGTAGTTTTTGGATCAACTATAGAAGAGCACAATAAAAATTTAACAACTGTTTTTGAAAGATTACGTCAAACCGGTCTTAAACTTCAACCTGATAAATGTGAATACTTAAGACCTGAATTAGAATATTTAGGTCATGTTATCACTGCCGATGGGGTCAAACCTAATCCAAAAAAGATCGATGCTGTTTCAGATTTCCCAAAACCTAATAGCGTATCTAACGTTAAATCATTTTTAGGGCTTTCAGGATACTATCATAAATTTATAAAATGCTATTCGACTATCGCTAAACCTCTTACCGAATTAACAAAGAGTAAAAATGAATTTATTTGGACTCAGAATTGGCAAGATGCTTTCGATAAATTGAAAACAACTTTATGTAGTGCACCAGTTTTAAAATACCCCAACTTCAAAAAAGAATTCGTGCTCACGACGGACGCTTCAAATGTTGGATTAGGCGCCATTCAAACCCATAAATTAAATCGCATTAAACGACGTTCCGAAGCTATCATTCCTGACACGCCAACGACGCCAAATGATAAGATCGCAATGGATATACTTGAACCTTTGCCAGTCACTTCTCAAGGACACGAGTACATATTATCTATCCAGGATATGCTCACTAAATACCTTGTATTGATTCCTCTAAAAAGCACTAATTCAGAAACTACTATCGAGAAGATTTTAGACCACTTCATCTATATATTTGGATCACTCAAACATATTCTAATAGATCAAGGTCAGAACCTAGTATCAGAATTGATGCAAAATTTTGAAAACCTGTTTTGGATTGAACACAAAAAAACAACCGCATTTCATCCCCAAAGCAACGGTGCTTTAGAGAGATCGCACAGTACAATCAAGGATCTAATAAGGACAGCGGAAGCTCAAGAACAAAGAGAAAAATCAAAAGAAAAGTATAAACGAATTCAAGATGCTAGGATCGTGCCACCCCAACGTTTATTTGATCTTGACGACCTCGTGATGATATTAAACACTAAAGAAAATAAACTAAGTCCTGACTGGAAAGGGCCTGCAGTCATCGTGAAAACATTGCCCCACAATAATTACGAAATATTATTTAATAATAATCGCACGATCATTGACGCAGATAGACTTAAATGGATCCTGGTTATGACTGTATCTGCGCAAGGAAGCATCATAATGAAGCCTCTCGGAGATACCACTATCTACGCTGAGAATCTTAGAACAACTAAAATTTATCACGATGTATGGAAACTTATATCAGGAATAGATACTTCCGGCATCGATGACCATTTTACTCAAATTCACGAAACTTATGAGAAAGCTTTTAAATTGTGCGATTATTGTTCAGAAACAATAGAATTAAAGGCATTAAAGAATAGAATTAACAGACTTGAGAATAATAAAAACATTTTAGGACAAATGCTAGGATTTACACGCATGAAAAGAGGATTTTTAAATGCAATTGGTTCAATTTAAAAAACACTGTTTGGAACTTTAGACGACAATGACTTAACATTAATAAATCACGATTTTGACCAAATGTACGGTGATAACAAAGCACTTTCTGAAACTTTAGGAAATCATACAAGAATGATAAAAAGCTGGTTGAGTTCAACATCTCATGATTTACAACTTATGAGAGATCATTCTGAATCCTATCCGATTAAACGTACAAAATTATCAGCATATCATAGACATTTCCGAAGTTTCCATCGTCATCATGAACAAAAAACTTGTTTACATTTTGAGAATACCAATTTTAGAGCATGAAGATTTGCAAACCTTACACCTTATTCCAATTCCCATTCGTCATGCTAATGGTTTCATAGCACCTATTCCTAATCATGAAATAATTTTGCTAAACACTGAAAAAAGTTTTTACGTGCCGAGCGATATGCATACTTTAGATCGCTGCAAATTAATCAACGAACTTCGAATTTGTAAACGCGTTCAACCCTCATATTTAATTAGTGAAGTACAAAGTTGTGAGACTAGTATTATTAAAAATCAGAATAAAATAATCACCGATAAAATCTGTCAATTTTCGGCTTTTCAGATTATCGAATTAGCATACATACCATTAAATGATCCTAATCAATTTATTATTATACCACAAAAGGAATTAGAGTTAAACGCTTTATGTAATTCGCAATCTCAACTTATTGTTATCAGGGAACCGACTTTAATTTATAGTAAAACAGATTGTATGTTACATACTCCAAAATCAATACTAAAAATGCATCAGTCCACTGAAAGACAAATAGATATTAGACTTTAAAAAAATGTTTCGTACGCAATAGGCCAGTCCGATTTCGAATTCCTAACTTCTCAATTACCATCGATCCAAGAATCTTTGCATCAAGAAAATTTTAAATTTCTGCGTCAAAGTTTAGACTTAGAATCATAGAAATAAAACATGGATAGAAAAAGGAACTGACTTCATAACATACTTAAGTTATACATCATTATTAGGCCTTATTCTATTTATTATGTACAAAATAGGGTTCTGCGACTTACTTAGTAAATTATTACCAAAACAATTATGTATAAAATTGTTTTGTATTAAGACTAACGTTGCCTCTGCTCCTGATAATTCGTTAATAAATGATACTATTATTACTCAAAAATCTCTAAGGTTGCGAACTTAGAGACTAAGTTTAATCTAACTGGAGAGGTGTAACGCGCCTATATATTTTAGTTGGTTGTATTTTCTATTTTCCGAAGATGTGTTTCAAGGACAGAAACTAGACAACAGAAAATACTTCCCCCCAGAAAACTGACCTAACTGCATTCCTTACGCAATACAAAGGACCACCAGACTGACTTTTCCCACAAAGGGAAACAGATTCCTTTTGACTTGCATACGTGCAGCACAGTTTTCTCCTCTTTAATATAAGTGTAATTTTTCATTCTATGTTAAATAAATAAAGTGAATTATTGATTTATAATTATTTATCAATTTATTAATTTTCCCGTCACAAATCGTTATTAAAATTTTAATTATAAATTTTACTTGGTAAACATTTATTTCACTAATTGTTTGGACAATTACTAAATATTTTACCTGGCGGAAGTTTCTGCATCATAGATGTTTTTGTTGGGATACATTTTTTTTATAGAATGTAAATAGTATGTTTAACACATGTCATAATAAATATATATTAAAATATCTTTCGTTCTGTAATTTGTCTTCATTGTGTAATAATTTTTTTTAAAAAATGGTATATTATTTTCATTTTGAAAATAATTAATTATCATAAATGACATTGGAAATCATATCATAAATGATATCATTTATAGTCCCAAAATGTGACATCATTTCCAATATAATTTACTATTGCATTTTGACATTGTTTATGATATCATTTACGACTTCATTTCCAATGTAATTTCTAATATCATATCCAATGTCAGATTTTTAAACAGAGCACGTTGATTTTCTACTACATTTGAAATTATTGCAAAATTAAATGTAGAAAACAATATTTCAATATTTTTTACTGAGCAGTTTAAACTGTCCATTCGACTATTTGTGCAGTTGAATAAACTTTTTTCTGAGTAGTTACAATGACTAAACGCCTGTTTAGTAACTCGGGTATCCCGTAATTTGCAGCGGCTGCAACTATTGCATTAAGAGCGGCATTATATTGCACTGCATCTTTCGATGATAACAGACAGTATGCAAAGGGTAAAGCTACACTTTGTGTATTTGGGTCTTCTGGATTCGATGAAGCTGTACCAAACACAATAAAAACTTGCGAAAATATTGACAGAGAAACTTTAAAGGTGCCATCTACAAACCACATCCGACTTCTGCTCAACAGCTCTAAGTTTCTTTTCGTAGCGAAAACTAATGCCCTCCCATTCTCAAGAACATCATTGCTTTTCGAATCAAATATTAAAAATCTGTCGCCAGTAGCCGTTACTTTAAACTCATCTGGAATTTCTCCTAGTTCCTCGAGTGATGAAGGGTTAGGAAGAAGATCTTAACGTCATTTCCTTCTTATAGCTTTTTTAATATTTTCACCCTTGCTGAAGTACCAGCTAATTCATCTTTAATAAATAATTAAATTCATTAGAATTCATGAAATTTCAATTTGCGAAAATAAACTACAAGAAATTAGTTAATGTTACTGATTAACCTTGTACTATGGCACTTGGAGGAACATGTGGCTCATTTGCTCTCTTAGCTATTCGAAGTTTTATTTTTTCAGCTTCTATTTCTTCTCTCATCGGTGGATGTGTAAGTATTGACTTATCGGGACCTTTGAGTATTTGTACATTTCCATCGAGTACTTTTGAAATAGCCCTAGCCTTACATTCTATGTCCCTCACTTTCTTGCAGTATATTTTTCCGTCTGCCATTCGAGATTTTATATATAAAAATCCATGTATTGCTAGTCTTCTTTCACTTATTAACTCAATTTCGTCAATCATATTGATAATTTAAAAATTTTGAAAAATAGGATATTTTAAAAACAAAAATTTAGTCTGGAAATGACGGTAAATATTAAGGTTAATGACAATCGTTTGTGTTTTATTATATATATACATTCCTTTTTTCGCATGTTTGATTTCATTATTTTCGGAAAAATAATTTTTCGGGGAATATTTTTAAAATCTTTTTTCGGGGAATCGGCTTCGGGGGAATTGTTTTCGGAGAAATATCTATTCGGGGGATGGTATTCAGAGAAACGACCGGGAATCAGTAACTCCTACTACCAGTTTAGTCAGTCGAAAATCAACTATTCAGTTTAGTACATTTAACTGCGCAAGTAGTAAATCTGACTAAGCCCTTCTCTCCGTGTACTTAAGATAAATTCTTTATCGATTCCTCCGTGCAAAACAAACCTCTCTCACTCTTTCATTTATTTTTCATTAAAAATATAAAATATTTACAATGAAATATAATAAACATTTATACTCTATCAATAGTGACTGATTATAAATTGTGTTTAGATTTTCTTACAAATAATAACCTTTAAATAAAAAATGTATAAAACAAAATATTACCAGGTTATGAGAAAAAATGCAGAGTGGTTACTTTAGAGAACCAACGTGAGAGAGGTTTGTTTTGCACGGAGGTATCGTTTTGAATTAAATTTTACGATATTTCGATAATTCGAACATTTTTCAATTAAAAAAATGAACCCACAAAGCACAGTATTTTCTGCAAGCTTCCTGCAAAATTCCCATGCAAAGTTCACAAATTTGCAGCAAACTTGCATACAAATAAAAATGTCACCCTCTTGGCAAGTTTACAATGAAACCTTTAAAAAAAATTTGCAGCAAACTTTCTAAAATACCTAAAAAAATTTAAAAATTTTTTTAAGTTGCATATATTTTGATGTACGATGCCTTCCCTGCAGGGAAGGTGACTAAAATATAGTGCGCAGCTCTAGATGTCATAGTAAAATACTGCGCATACATTTAAGTGTTTGTCATTTGGCGCAAGTTTGCTCCAAACTTGCCAAGTTATATATTTATTTATTTACGTTATACATTTATGTATATTTATGCTAGTTTGCTGCAAACTTGCGAAATTTGCATGGAAAACTTACAGAAAACTTGCAGAAAATGTCTGTACTTTGTGGGAATTAATATTTCAGAGTTTAAGTTTAAATTAATCAACTTTTATTTTTTAATATGAAATTTTTTAAAAAAATTTAGGTCAGTCTATTTTATTTCACCTAAAGTCGTTGTGGCCTACTTTTAGAAAAATCTCATAATTTGTACAAATAATGTTCAATGTCTGTAGAATTCACTTTGGATAATTATTTTTAAAAAAATGTTTAATTAAAGTTATAATTTTAATTTTTAAATTAAGTTGGACAGAAAAAAGGTCTCTTTATTAAATTTTCATAGCTGTCAAAAAAACCTTTTTTCTGTATATTGTATTTGTACAAATTATAAGATTTTTCTAAAAGTAGGCCCAAAGACTTTAGGTGAAGCAAAATGGAATGACCTAAAATTTTTTGAAAATTTCATATTAAAAGAAATGAAAATTTGAATAATTTAAACTAAAACTCCGAAATATTAATTCAATTTTTGAATTTGTTATTTAATTGAAAAATGTTCGAATTATCTAAATATCGTAAAATTTAATTAAGTAGAATTTATCTTAAGTAGAAATTAGTTTTCTCAAAAATATAATGAAATATATAATACATAAATTAACCCTGTAAAGTCAAGTGTCGATTTGGTTGAGCGCATAAAGTGTTATGCTAGCAGCTCACTTTTGAGGCCTATGGTGGTTCGAGTCCGCCTTACCCTCATGTGTGTTGTAGTTGTGAAGATCATTTTTTTTAATTAAACACACTTTTATATTTTAAAAGAATGCAAAATTTAAATAATTAAGATTTTTTCAACCTTTTTAAATAATAATTTCACTAAAAAATTTTTTAAAAAATTTTTAGAAACTTCCTGGTAACTTCCAGGAAACTTACTTTGACAGCTTCTAGGAAGTTTCTATAGGAAGCTTCCAGGAAGTTACCAAAGGTATTTTCCGAAGTTGCCACTGGAAACTTCCTGGAAGTTTTTGAGCTATGTAGATAGCATGTTTCAAATCTCTTTAACATGTAAACTTACCAACTGGTAGACACTGTTACATATGCCGCATGAGCCTGGTCGTGAAAATGCAAAATTTTAATATTTTTTTTCACAAATATTCAAAAACTTCCTGGAAGTTCCTTTGTATTAACATTGTTGTATTCTTTGTCTATCTCTTAGTGTACTATATGTAGTAATCTTTCAATATTATTATAAGTGCTACTAGTGCTGTTTTAAAAGGAAACTAGTTTTTTCTTTAATACAACGGTTTTTTCTGTGCAAAATAACATAATCTACATATATATGTATATAAGATGAGACTTTTGTCTGTACATTGCTCAGAAATCTAAATTTTCCATATAAGGTAAATGTACATATTTACGGCATGTTAAGGCCCTTGCTGAGAATTTTATTTATGTTATTTTAGTAAATAACTTAAAGTGCAAGAAAACATTTGTATCGTAAAAGTTAATTAATCATTCTCAGTTTTCCATTGGTTTTATCTGTTTTAAAACTAAATTTATATTAATTTTTATTAATTTTTTAAAACACTGAATTGAACGTAATTCCGTGCCAAAATTTTGTCATGTAGGTAATTCCGTGCTAGCTTGTCCATAATTGCGGTACATTCCGTTTTTACGCATTTTTATATAAAATATCAATCTTTTTGACAATAATTATTATTCTTAATAAAATTAATAACATAATATACTTCGCGATTATTAAATATTACATGAAAATTTAGTTCTTTAAAAACATTTTGAGCATTGTAGATGAGGATGTCGTCTCTATCAATCTGCTATAGCAAATAAGGTTATAGCACGCAATTAGGAACGCATATAAAATGTTTTGAACCTAATTCCGTTCGTAAAATTAGAGTTATAAAACAGATTATAATTAATAAATGGATAGTAAAACAGTACCACGTAATTACCTCATTTGTTTGTTTAGAATTTCATTTTTTATTAAAAAGTGTAAGTATATTAAATATTCTTATTAGATTCATTAAAACAAGTTTAATATAAAGCAATGTAAATCCATATTTACGTGTGTCACACGGAATAATGTACTTCGTGTGAGAAGAGCGAACGTAATTCCGTGTATTTAAAAAAGTGGTTTTTATGTAAAAAAAACTTTTAAAAATTACTCAGCAATAGGAAATATCATTTAAATAGGCCTTAATTATTTAAAAAAATGAAAACATAAATTAAAAAATATTCACACTTCACTTTTCTTTTCCTTAAGAAAATCACCTCTAGTCGTAGCTGTCACTTTAACCTAACTTATTGCACGACGCTTAGTCGTCGATTGACTGACAAAATATTTTATTTTGAGTACATAAACTAAACAGATGCAATTAAAACACAGAATATTGATTAAATAAATAGCAAAGTTTATGCTAAAATTTTTCATTTGTTGAAATATTTTGTCAATTTCTTATTCTACTTAATTTAAGAAAATAGCACGGAATTATGTACTAGCACGCAATTGTGTACATTTACCTTAATTATTCCTTTTAAGCATCCAGGATTCCAAAAATACTAATAAAAAATTTCGTGTATGTATGTCCGTATGTCACAGTATCTTTGTTCGCGAATTACTTAAAAACAGCTGAACCGTTTGAAACTAAATTTGGCAGAATGTTTGACCTTAAGCCAAGAAAGGTTTATAAATTTACAGATTTGAAAAATATTAATTAAAACAGAAAAAATAAAAAATTTAAAAATTATACATTTTTTAAAAAAATGCTTTCAAACTTTGTATAATTAAATATAACATGTTATTTAGTCACATTCTAGAATAGATTTGCCAAAAAATAGTGTCCTATAACTAAGATTTAAGTATAAAAATGTTTTAAAAAAAATTTTTTAAATTGCAAATTTTCAAAGTTTACATTCTTTAATGAATTGCTTTTAAACTCTGTATAATTGAATAATACATGTTATTTAGTCACATTTTAGCATAATTTTACACAAAAATAGTATCAGTAAGATGTAAGTATAAAAATATTTTCAATATAAAACAATCGAAAAAATTATAATTGTTATTAATTACTATCAAACTTAATTCAGTAGTATTTTTGGTGTCTTTGATTAAGATTGTGACGTCAGAATAATGCAATTCATAATTATTTATCTAATTCATTTAATATTCTTTAATTGAAAGAACTACAGAAGCTTTCTAAATGGAGATGTTTTATGATTTTATTTTATTTTCATCATAAACGGGCTCTAGACTCTTTTCCCGTGTGGAAATGTGAGATAGGCCCACGGTGGGTCCCAGGTGGGCTTCCCAGGTTCTAGGTGGGCCCCAGCAGGGATGGCCCAGGTGGGCGATTCATGGGCTGGTAACGGTGAATCCAGCCACAGCCCATGTAGGGAAAACCCAGCTGGGGCCCAGGTGGGCAACCCTGTTAATGCCCATGGATTTAGTTTTCATTAAAAATAATAAATAAATTATTTATTTATAACAAATAAATAAAATTATAAATAAATAACATTATTATTTAATGATTTTTACTTTTTTAATTAAATTGTGACCAAAAGCAAATTCATAAATAACGTTTGCATATATTCGAAAATTAATATATACCCTTTTATTTATAAATTAATAATTTATAAAAAAATTAGACCTTTGTTAATTAAATTATTTAACGTCATATATGACTATTAAAGTTCATACTTATACGTATACAATGCAGAAAAATTGGAATAGACGCAAAACCTAAGAAACAAATAAAATCTAACGCACGCGGGAATCGAAACTACGATCTACAGACTACCAGACTAACACCCTAACCACTATGCTACGGAACCTAACTGAACACCAAATTTTTATTGTCAGTGATTTGCTTTAATAATTCAATAAAGCACTTATTGACACCACTAACCGTAACAAATAAATAAATAGTTTAATAATAATAATAATAATAATAACAATAATAATAATAACAACAATATTAGTAATATAATAATTAACGATAAATATTCATAAATTAATATTTATATTTTTATTTAAAAAATGTGAATATATTTTTATTAAAAATGCGGTATTTATTGTTTACAATCATTATAAACATTAATTTGCTGGTCTAAAAAAAAATTTTAATTGTTTGGACTTAGAAATTTTTGCTAATTAATTATGTGGACGCTACATTCTTAAAAAAAGTGTCAATACATTTTTGTTCAAAACACGTTTTTTCTTAATCTAAGTTATTATAAACATTAATTTTTTGTTCAAAAAAAAATTTTTTAGGTTTGGACTTAGAAATTTTTGCTCATATAATTATTTATCGATGTGGGTCCCCAAAAACTGGGAAGCCCAGGTAGGGCCCAGCTCACACCCAGTTATAATATTATTTCGCCTTATCGGATCCCACCGTGGGTGGGTCAATAGACAAAATCTAAAATGCTTCCGAAAAATGTTAACAATTATTATTTTTTATTGTTTATTTATAACAATTGTCAATTCATGTACGAAGATGACGATGGTTATATCAAAGTTTTATTATTAAATATTAAAGAAAAATTAAACTAATTAATCATTTTCATTGTAAGTGATTTTTGTTATTGATAAATTTTACTAATGTTATATTGCAGTCGTTATTTTGTTTAAATAAATAATTGTTGTTAATTAATAACTTGTGACACTAAATACCTAGAAACTTGCAGTTTTTTTTTACTAATTTTCCAATTAACTAATATAAACCGCATGAAATAAAAATCATTTATGGTATTAATAATTTAAAAATTGTTTAAACAAATGATTGTTGTTATTTACTAACTTCTGACACAAAGCACCTAAAAACATGCAATTTCTATTTAATTTTGCATTTAACTAATCTGAACAATTGTAAAAATATTTTACAATTTAAACAGTTCAGAAATTGTTTAAACAAATTATTGTTATTGTCTATTAACTTTTGATACAAACAACCTAGAAACTTACATTTTTTTCTAATTTTACAATTACTACCACTATACTCTGATTAGGTAATTGCAAAATAAAAAAAAACTTCATTTTTCTAGATCATGCTGCGTGTCAAGAGTTAGTAAATAACAACAATTATTTGTTTAAACATTTGATGAATTGTTGAAATCATAAAACATCTGAATGATTTACTATTTAGATTAGTTAATTGCAAAATTAGGAAAAAACTGCAAGTTTCTAAGTTACGTATATCAAAAGTTAATAAATAACAACAATTGTTTGTTGTAACAATTTGTGAATTGTTAAAACCATAAATTATCATTATTTCATATCATTCGTATTAGTTAATTGCAAAATTAGAAAAAAATGCAAGTTTCTAGGTAGTTTGTGTCAAGAGTTATTAATTAACAACAATTATTTGTTTAAATAATAATTATCAAAATATATTAAAAACCGTTATACCTTAATGAGTTAATTATTAAATAAATAAATTAAGCTGGATAAACTTTAAAATTCCGGTAAAACTAAATGTCTGTTAGTGTACTACAATAAAAGTTTATAATTGTTAACAACAATGAATTGTTTAAACAAATAATGATTATTATTGTTATAAACTAATTGTAGAATGATTTATTACTAATAATTATATTTAATTTTAAGATTTTTTTATTATAATAATTATATTTTTTAAAAAATGGGAAGCCCAGGTGGGGCCCAGCTGGCCCCCATTTTTTAACTGGGCTAACTTGGGCAGATTTCCACACGGGTTGTTCAATTTTGTACTTAACAAAAAACATGATACTAATTAAAACTAAACTAACAATAGAAAACAAATCAAGGGCGTTAGACTTTAAATATTTTAATTTTCATCATTACTAACGTCAAAAATGTGTCTTCTCAAATTCGCCTTAAATGTATAAATTGATTTGATGATGATAAATATTTTATGAAAAAAATGATATTGCAAGATGTCTATAATTGTAAGTCACCTGTAATACGATACTATCATTATGTTACTGGGTAAAGCTTACATAGTAAAAAGTTAAGTTATTTAACTTTTTGATTAAACTTCTAAAGATGTTTTGAGCAATGTAAAGACAAATCTTACGCTGAGTGTTTTTGTTCTTTTATCAAATACTGTATCTGAATAACAAATTTGATAGAAAAAAATCTGTCACCGATTCAAATTGTAATATTTTTCTAACGAAATAGTTAATAGTAACTAATTATTAGTTTTTACCAGTAAAATTTTATTCCCGGTGGGTAGACACCCTATCAAATATATCACCAGAAACTAAAACCCGTCGAAGACGGGTCCGACAGCTAGTATTTAATAAAACTTGAAGAAATTAAAAATTATTCTTATATTATAATAATCGACATAATCTGTCCTCACCTGAAGTTAGAGTTGTTATTTTGTAGACTGTGTATAAAAAATGCTTAGAAAATTATGTTAAAATTGTTTTTTAATTTGTTTGTTCCTTAAAAATTAATTTTGAATAATATCGTTCAAAAATTCTAGAAAATTAATTGAGTTTTGTAAGACTTTCAATTCAAGTTTTTAATTATTTCCAAATTTTAACCAAATAAAGAACAAGAATTAGTTAAATATTTATTTTACAAAAGTTATTAAAATTTAAAAAATTCAATTCGGAAATTTGTTAAAAATTAGGTTTTTGAAAAATACTACTTAAAATTTTTTTTAAAAAAGTACTTGAATTCTCAATAATAATTTTAACAAATTAAAACAGTTGGATTGTGAAATTTTATATTTTAAAGAATATTATTTTTTCCTCTTTAAAAATTGACTTTAAATATAATTATATTTTTGAAATTATATCATTTTATGAATTTACAAACATTATTCTATTTAAATAATTCAATTGTCGTAGTTGAATTTTTATAGGAACTGATTTAACAAAAATTTCAGTTAAAATTTTAAAAAATAATTAAATATTTAAACCATTATAACAGGAATTTTAGGAATGAATTTTTTTAAATGGTTTTAAAATTGAATTCCTTGAAAATTTTAGAGAAGCTAAATAAGTTGGAAAACATTAGAATTTTTATTTAAAAAAAAATATTAATAACATTATTTTTATTTAAAAATTATTAAAGTTTTTCAATAATTTTATTTAAAAATTCTAAATTATTTGAAATTTTAATTCCCGCTGGGAAAAATAAATATGAATAAGTTTTAAAAATTTTAATTAACAAAAAATATTAAAGTTTTTAAAAATTTAATTTAGAAATTTCAAAAAATTGTTACTTGAAAAAATGAAACTAACATTTTTTTAAAATACTTCTATTTCCGAAAATATTTTTAAAATATTGCTTTGCTAGTTATATAGGGTCTTTTGGGGTAAATGTAAACAGTAGATGTTTTTGCTAAATTTACAAATTTAAAAATAAGTTTGACGTCAATATTTTTACCTCAGCTCACCTACAAAATGTTCTGAGTAATGCCAATATTTTATTTTGACAATTGGCAATGCCATAGTACAAGTTATATTTTAATGCAAAAAAGATTGAAAATAAAAATTTTACTGTTTCAGTATTTTGCCTCGCATTTGCATAAAAATAAATTAAAAAATCAAACTAAAATCTAGAATTTTTCATTCTTGCTTATTAAAGCCATAACAAAAGTTGACTTTGATTTTTGATTTTCGTCAATTTAGTTAATAAATAATTAAGTGTTTACATTTAACCCGAGAATTCGAAAACTTGGGGTAAATGTAAACAGAACTTCAACTACATTAAAAAAAATTTAATATAAATTATTGGATCTGCCACTTTGAAATTTAAAAATTTTATTTTATAGATTCTTATTCAGCAACCTTAAAAACTTTTTTTACCAAATTGAATGGATATCTATTAAAATTTGTTCAAGTTATTCAAGTTTTACATTACTAATTTTGTAATGGTTGATTGTTTATTTATATGAGACATTATCAGTCAAATGGTTGATTTTTCTATATATCTACGAAGAACTTTTTTTCAGTTTTCCCATCTCTTAAAACAGTAGTATATATACTTGAAGTAACTTGTTTCTTAAACCTCTCTTAACTACAGTGGTGTTTACATTTACCCCGAATTTTATAAAAATTTCAAAATCTCGGGGTAAATGTAAAGTCAGTTTTAGGCGATTCAGGTGCATCAATATTTTTTTGTACTTCATAACATTTTTCTAGGGAAGTAAATTAACAAGTTCACGCAAAAAAAAATCCGTCCATTTTACAGCCGGCTGAAGCTAGCAGTCGTACTCAGCACCTATCTTTAAGCGTCAACTACTAATATGTATCTTCATCAAATTTAATAATACTTAATTATTTAAAAAACATCGAATATTGTTATTTATGAATCAATAATCACTAAATAGCAAATTTGGTAAGTTTTTACTCATTTTCATTAATTAGTGGTTGACGCTTAAAGATAGGTGCGCTGAGTACGACTGCTAGCTTCAGCCGGCTCCATTTTACGTTTTAACAAAAAAACTAATGTTTTTTAATTTTTTAATTTTAAAATTTTCGAGAATAATGTGGAAATAAAGTTTCAATTCTAATATAATAGAATGCGTTTAAATTTAATTTTCAATTTATTTTGAAACTTTTAAAAAATGAAAACATTTTTTGTGAAAGGCTTACATGCAAATTTAATAACAAAAAAGTTTTTAAAGCAAATTTAAAATTATCAGTTATTTGTCATCAGTGGATAAAACCGTAAGTGGCAAAGGTAGGAATCTTCATGATTTGGACTGTGAAGAGGTTTTCATCGTTTAACACAGAGGCATTCCTGCTGATAGAGAAAGTACAACATTACGAGGAATTCATCATCATTTTTAGAAATTTTGTTTTCTGTTCTAATATTAGAAAAAATAGATTAAAACTAGTAAAGTATTGAAATGAATAAATAGATATCCATGGATATAATTTATTTATTATTTCAGATAAATTTAGGTTCATTTATGTTTAATGTAAATGATAATGTCAGTTTCAAAGAGCAATTTACCTGTCTGGGATGGTAAGTGAAATGAAATGTATCTAGAACCTAGAATTTTGCAAGACAGATGGCGTGGCAGACTTCCGTCTGTCTGTTTTATCACTTAAAACAACTAGAAATTATAAAAAAATAATTTTTCAAGATAAACGTAATCTTTAATTATAATCTGTTCAAAAATTATATTTTTATAGCGAACTTAAGAATCTTTTTTTTTAAATTTACTGAATTACAAAGATAGGTAAGTAATAATATATGTTGCAAAAAATAATAAAATATTTAGAAATAATGTTATTAAATTGTTAAAAAATTGCAAGTTTCCAACTTTATTTCAGAAAAAAAGGAAAAAATGTCAACAATAATTCTTATTTAATAGTAGTTTTGTGTAGGTTATACTTTACCATAAGATACTTGAAGTGAATTTTGAGTTAATTATTTGTCTCTTTATATGTCACTAATGCCGCATCAGTTATTAGTTTCTAAAATGAATGTTACTTTGGCCATTTGTTTTTAGTTATCAATAATAATACCGTTAGTTATTTTTTTTAAATAAATATTTAATACAAAAGTTAAACAAATTTTAAAACATTAAAAAAACCGTTCAATTTTAATCAGTTTTTGGTGGAACCGCCCTTAATCACGCAAGAAGATAATTTTTTAAAAATAAATTTTGAAGTAAATGATTAATATCCATTATGCACTGAAAAAAAATTTATTTGATTCAAATAACCGATTATTTGTCTACCCCAGCAGCACGTTATATTACAGCAATATTAAGAACATTGTCTCAACATTACCAATGTTTGTCACAATGTTGTCAATGTTGCTGGAACATTTTGTGCTACTGGGGTATAATCAAATAAATATTTACTTGTATCAAATAATTTTTATTTGAATCAAATAAATTGTATTTGAATCAAATATTTCAGTATTTGAAGCAAATACTAATTAATTGATTCAAATAAAACTTATTTGATTCAAGTAAATATTTATTTGATTATAGACAAATAATCGGTTATTTGAATCAAATAAATTTTTTTTTCAGTGTAAAACGTGTACATAATTTAAAATTTTTTAGTGATGGTCACCACCCCCTAAAAAAGCCTCACAGCACCGAACCTTTTTTAAAAATTTATTAAGTATTTACTTGCAATATTCGGAACATTTAATTGCAATGTTTATTTAAAGTTGTGTAAAAATTTAAATGTCCCACCTGAAATAATGTTTAGAGCGAAACTTTCCTGAAAATGTCATTCAAACATTTAAATCTTAAAACAATTTTCGCTAAACTTTTCAGTTAAATATGCCGATTATTGCAAGTAAATATTTAATAAATTTTTAGGAAAGTTTCGATGCTGTGGGAAAAGTAATGTTAATTTGATGCGGATTCCTTTAAACTTAACGAATACTTTCCTCCTGATGGTATTAAAATTAATACTTTATGTAGAGTATTTTCCTCGCACATTAAATTAAAAGTGTTCAATTAAATTAATTACAATGAATGATTAATAGTTAATCACTTACGAATAATATTAATTAATATTAATATATTTATTTGTTTATTTACTTCATTAGAATTCTATTTTTTTATATTTAAACCTCAAAAAATTGTTTTGTTTTATTATTTATCATCAAAGAATAAAAACATTTTACATTCAAGAGTTATTTTTGCTTTGAAAGGAAAAATTGAGAGGATATTAGAAGAAGAATTTTCCTCTAATTATGAGATTACTTTTTTAGGATGTAATGATCGAGAACAGAAAAGCAGTCCTAGGTAAAAATGATTCGTATATGAATTTCGTTTGCAAATCCGACCAGATTCGTACAGATTTTCTATCTAATTCGAATGAAATCATTAGTAAAATTCAAACGAAATCCACACGAAATTGGAGCGAATTACGAGCGGATTAATTTAAAATATTAATTCGTAAATTCTGCATGGAAATTCGTATGGATTTCCGTACGAAATATTAGCTAAAAACTTTTTCTAAACTATTTGGCCAGATTTCTTTAAGAACTCAGTTCAAAATTCGAACGAATTAAGAACGGTTTTGTGCAAAATATTATAACAAAATTTAATTAATCCGTTCTTAAGTCGCTCGAATTTGGTACGGAATTCGTTTGAAAAATTAGGCGTAAAGTTTTAAAGAAATCGTTAAAAAGAATTTCCTTGCAAATTTCCATACGAGTTTATGAGAGAAATTTTGTTTTGAAAATCCATGTTGAAAATTTCGGGTATTATTCGTACAAATATTCGTGTGAAAAAACGTTTTAAAACACCATACGAATTTTATTAGTAATTTCATGAAAATTCGATAGGAAATCTGTAGGAATCTGGTCGGATTTCCGAACGAAATTGGTACGAATTTCATACGAATTATTTTTACCTGGGGATAAATTGTATAACGTATGACTGCATGTTTGAGACATGAAGAACGGCACGTGGGATGACATACGATTTACGTATGAGCCATAAGGACAGCGAAAAACTTATAACATAAGGTAAATGTCAATTCTCACGAAGCCTTGCAAGTTACTTGACGGAGAATCGCGCATTGGAGGCTTAAATTTCAAAAAAATATTCGATAGCTCAATAGGACGTCATATGTGTCCTTGATCAACGTAAGGTATGAAGCATATGGTTCACGGTGCCCCCAGCATGGAACTAATTGGCTAGTTTTGCACCAGGAAGAATAAACAATATTGAAGACAAACAGACCTCTTCTTAAGACTCTTTGGCTCATAATCGCCGTCGAATCGATTTTCAGCCTTAATACTGACAATTAAACTGTGAAATTGATCATAAAATTAATGCTGCCAATTATAAATATAATACTATGATGGCGGACACATCATGGATGATTTGAGTTTACTAACGAACTTCATGAAGATCGCTGGTATGCTTAAGGGAAGCTTAAAGCAAGATAATGTGCTATTCTTTTGATAAACAAAAATGATACATTATCTATTATTTTCAAGAGAATATTGACCCTTCATTAAAAAATCTCCAATTTAAAAGTTTTTTCTGTGCTCTTAAAACGTCTCATTGTCCTTTTAAGATAAAAAAAAGGATAGAAATAGATTTTATATAAAGATAGATAAGTAGAAAATAGCCTTTGCATGCATGGAGTGTCTGATTTCTCCATAAGCCTGGAATTTGAGTCTTTTCATAATGAAGCCAAACAAGAGTCTCTCACTCACGTGCCATTAATTCAGTCGTTTTACTATATATATATGCATATGCTTTTCATGCGGAAGCTAAGCATACCTTCAACAGGAAACTAGTTTTTGAAGGATTCCATCGAACGAGAGAGACATTGCTGCACATCCTGTCGAGGCATAAACGGAAAAGAAAAATTGGCGCGAACAGACACAACGCACCCGACGAAAGAATATTCATGTGTTCGTTGGAGTTTTACGGAACATAAATTTTCTCTTTTGCTGTAAACATGACCAACAATATACCGAGTAATAGACGAAGAGAAACGGTTAAGACTTGATCGTTTCAGGGTCAAGCGGAAGCTAATTGCCATGTGAAAAATGAATTTGCGTTAAAAGACAAAAGAGATTACTTGCTTAAAAATTTATCGCCAGTACAATCTTTACAGGCAATTACTTGTGGTTGGTTAAAATAAAAAAATTGATATTTTTTATTGATATTTCCCGCAATATCATGACATTGAGTTCCAAATATTAAATATATTTATGAAAACCATAACGGATTAATGTGATTATGGCACTATTAAAAATTCTGTAGAAATAACTTATAGTGAGACAGTTTTTGGGAAATTTTCAGATCAATTCATTTAAGATTGACATGTATACACTATTTTTTATATGACGCGTGGCGTCAATAAATAGAAAACTTAGAAATTAGCGAAAATGGTCTAATAGAGAAAATGCAAAATATTAATTACGTATCATTAGAAACGTGTAATATTATGCCTAAAATTTAAATAAAATATGTTTTTTCTTTTTAAAATCTTACAAGTACAATATTATTTTTATCAGTAGACTATTTTATTTATTTTTAAGGCTATATTATTGATATACCGCTGAAATTTTTTAATAAATGGATAATTTTATAGAAATACAATGTAAGCTTATTATGATTATGTCGATATATTCTTAGAGTTTCAATTTTTACAATACGTTTGTTTTTACTATCGTACATTCCAAAATTCCTATCACACTGGCAGTAAAAAATGTCCTTGAAATAAGTGAGTTATTTCAACTTAGAGATGAATCGACAGTAAGAATAGAAATTTGAAAAGCAAGTAATTTTTGGTTTGTCCTATACACGAGTTGGAAAATGAATATAAATTTTATTATAATAGGACAAAACAAACTTCTCTTCAATAAAGTTCAAGAAAAAATGGCATATTTTTTTATCTCTTTTTTTCAGTATCCTTTAAATGAGGGAAACATGTAACTGCGTCTATTTTTGTCGTTAAATATGTAAATATTAAAAATGTTTAACCATATTAATAAGTCAATGGTCTTTTTCCCATTGGCTTTGGATGCAAAAGCAAATTGATTCCTGATTTGGCGTGCAATAGCCCATATAATAAAATTATAATTTCTCATGAGATAGGGAGTTTGCATAAATTCATGCACTTCATGAACACAAGGGTGCAGATAGAAGTTTACTGTCTTTTAATAGAGAGGATAAGGCGTAACCTTTACGTTAATTAACAGTAATAGCAGCACAAATAAAAATTAAATAGATTTCGTGAGGAAATTAATGTTTTTTTATTATATGCATTTTATATGCAATGCTCGTATCATCTTTAACGAGTTTCAAATGCAAACATAAAATAACAGTTAAGTATAAGAAGAATTAATGTGTGAGAAAACTTTTGCTTATTTGTAATCTGTGAAGAGGAAAATATAATTTTTAATTTCTTCCTTTTAGTAAAAACAGAAAAAGAAAACTTTTTTTGATATTAGAACAGCTCCCTGGCGAATGTGTTTCATACGAATATACGACGAATTCGTCGTCACTTCGTCGTCAGTTCGTATTACGTTAGAATATTTGAATAATTAGGCAAAAACAATTAAAGAAAACTATTGAAATGAATAAAGGAATACCTAAGGATAAAATTGACATATTTTTTAGGATAAATTAACGTTAAATTAATAAGAAATTAATGCTTAAAGTAGGAAATGTCAGTTTTAGTGTAGGATGTATGTGTGTGTAAGATCGATATTGGAATAAACTGTTGATATGTCGCCGCACATTCTGCGCGACAGATGGCAGGGGTGACATTTGTCCATGGCTTTATATTACATGCTCATTCATTAAGAAAGCTATTTTTTATTTGTTGGTAGATTTAAATAAAATGAAGAAAAAACATTATATTTAAAAAAAACATAATTTCAACCCTCAAAAGAAATAATGAATGTTTTAGACCAATAAAAATAAAGTTGAAACTCCTCCTTCATTAGGAAACCTTTTTTTTATTTGTTGGTCAAGTTACACAAAATGGAAAAAAAATTATATTTAAAAAATAAAACATATAATTCCAACTCTCAAAAGAAATAATGGATGTTTAAGACCAATAAAAAAATTGACAAACTCCTCCTACTTTCAAAATCAATTTTTCTATTTGTTGCTAGGTTTAAACAAAATGGAGAAAAAAAATTATATTTAAAAAATAAAACATAATTTCAACCCTCAAAAGAGATAATGGATGTTTTAGAACAAATATTAAGTTGAAACTCCTCCTTTATTAAGAAACCTAATTTTTTATTTGTTGGTCAAGTTACACAAAATGGAAAAATAATTATATTTAAAAAATAAAACAAACAATTTTTTCCTACCTTAAAAGAAATAATTAGTGACGTATAAGTCATCCTTTTTTTCTTTTATATGTTTTATTTTTCAAATATAAATTTTTTTCCAGTTTGTGTAACATAACCAATACAAATAAAAAAAAGCTTTCTTTATGAAGGAGGAGTTTCAACATTATTTTTATTGGTCTAAAACTTCCATTATTTAGTTTGAGGGTTGAAATTATGTTTTATTTTTTAAAATATAATTTTTTTTCTCCATTTTGTTTAAACCTACCAACAAATAGAAAAATTGATTTTGAAAGTAGGAGGAGTTTCAACTTAATATTTTTGGTCTAAAACATCCATTATTTCTTTTGATGGTTGAAATGATATGTTTTATTTTTTAAATATAATTTTTTTTCTCTATTTTGTTTAAACCTAGCAACAAATAGAAAAATTGATTTTGAAAGTAGGAGGAGTTTGTTTTTTTTATTGGTCTAAAACATCCATTATTTCTTTTGAGGGTTGGAATTATGTTTTATTTTTTAAATATAATTTTTTTTCTCCATTTTGTTTAAACCTAGCAACAAATAGAAAAATTGATATTGAAAGTAGGAGGAGTTTGTTTTATTTATTGGTCTAAAATATCCATTATTTCTTTTGAGGGTTGAAATTTTGTTATATTTTTTAAATATATATTTTTTTTCATTTTGTTTAAACCTAGCAACAAATAGAAAAATTGATTTTGAAAGTTGGAGTAGTTTGTTTTTTTTATTGGTCTAAAACATCCATTATTTTCTTTTGAGGGTTTGAAATTTTGATTTATTTTTTAAATATAATTTTTTTTTCATTTTGTTTAAACCTAGCAACAAATAGAAAAATTGATTTTGAAAGTAGGAGGAGTTTGTTTTTTTTTATTGGTCTAAAACATCCATTATTTCTTTTGAGAGTTGAAATTATATGTTTTATTTTTTTAATATAATTTTTTTTCTTTATTTTGTTTACACCTAGCAACAAATAGAAAAATTGATTTTGAAAGTTGGAGTAGTTTGTTTTTTTTATTGGTCTAAAACATCCATTATTTCTTTTGAGGGTTGAAATTTTGTTTTATTTTTTAAATATAATTTTTTTTTTCATTTTGTTTAAACCTAGCAACAAATAGAAAAATTGATTTTGAAAGTAGGAGGAGTTTGTTTTTTTATTGGTCTAAAACATCCATTATTTCTTTTGAGGGCTGGAATTATATGTTTTATTTTTTAAATATAATTTTTTTTCTATTTTGTGTAACTTGACCAACAAATAAAAAAATAGGTTTTCCAAATAAAGGAGGAGTTTCAACATTATTTTTATTGGTATAAAACATCCATTATTTCTTTTGAAAGTTGGAATTATGTTTTATTTTTTAAATATAATTTTTTTTCACCATTTTGTTTAAACCTAGCAACAAATAGAAAAATTGATTTTGAAAGTAGGATGAGTTTGTTTTTTTATTGGTCTAAAACATCCATTATTTCTTTTGAGGGATGAAATTATGTTTTATTTTTTAAATATAATTTTTTTTCTCCATTTTGTTTAAACCTAGCAACAAATAGAAAAATTGATTTTGAAAGTAGGAGGACTTTGTTAATTTTTTTATAAGTCTTAAACATCCATTATTTCTTTTGAGGGCTGGAATTATATGTTTTATTTTTTAAATATAATTTTTTTTCTATTTTGTGTAACTTGACCAACAAATAAAAAAATAGGTTTCCTAATGAAGGAGGAGTTTCAACTTTATTTTTATTGGTCTAAAACATCCATTATTTCTTTTGAGAGTTGGAATTATGTTTTATTTTTTAAATATATTTTTTTTTACCATTTTGTTTAAACCTAGGAACAAATAGAAAAATTGATTTTGAAAGTAGGAGGAGTTTGTTTTTTTTATTCGTCTAAAACATCCATTATTTCTTTTAAGGATTGGAATTATGTTTTATTTCTTAAATATAATTTTTTTTCTCCATTTTGTTTAAACCTAGCAACAAATAGAAAAATTGATTTTGAAAGTAGGATGAGTTTGTTTTTTTATTTGTATAAAAAATACATTATTTCTTTTGAGGGATGAAATTATGTTTTATTTTTTAAATATAATTTTTTTTCTCCATTTTGTTTAAACCTAGCAACAAATAGAAAAATTGATTTTGAAAGTAGGAGGAGTTTGTCAATTTTTTTATTGGTCTTAAACATCCATTATTTCTTTTGAGAGTTGGAATTATATGTTTTATTTTTTAAATATAATTTTTTTTCCATTTTGTGTAACTTGACCAACAAATAAAAAAAAGGTTTCCTAATGAAGGAGGAGTTTCAACTTTATTTTTATTGGTCTAAAACATTCATTATTTCTTTTGAGGGTTGAAATTATGTTTTTTTTAAATATAATGTTTTTTCTTCATTTTATTTAAATCTACCAACAAATAAAAAATAGCTTTCTTAATGAATGAGCATGTAATATAAAGCCATGGACAAATGTCACCCCTGCCATCTGTCGCGCAGAATGTGCGGCGACATATCAACAGTTTATTCCAATATCGATCTTACACACACATACATCCTACACTAAAACTGACATTTCCTACTTTAAGCATTAATTTCTTATTAATTTAACGTTAATTTATCCTAAAAAATATGTCAATTTTATCCTTAGGTATTCCTTTATTCATTTCAATAGTTTTCTTTAATTGTTTTTGCCTAATTATTCAAATATTCTAACGTAATACGAACTGACGACGAAGTGACGACGAATTCGTCGTATATTCGTATGAAACACATTCGCCAGGGAGGGAGAACCGGTGACATCAGCGGATGGAAAAGTATTTTGCGCCCGCTCTCACTTAACCCTTGTTACACGGGTACCCACGACTCAGCGCTAGATCTACGTTATTTATGTTAAATAATAAAATTTTAAAAAAATTACTTTAATTATTTAACTTTAAATTCTGCCTAACGCAGAAGTTAAAACTCATGTGAACTACAAGTGCTTCTTCAATTGCTGCAGGCAAAGGGACATCAAAATGTAACATTTTTAAATAATGTCAGATTTGCTTGAATCTTGTTACTCAGCGGTTTTTCGGGTCGCTGATTACGAATTTAACGTCAGATTTATAAAATTCAAAATGGCGGATCCAATATGGCGGACGAATTTTATAGATTTGAAATTTTGAATAATCTGACGATAAATTTGTAATCAGCGACTCCAAAAACCCCTAGATACCATTTTTCGTAAAAATCCAACTACTTTTTAAAAATTCGTCCGCCATATTGGATCCGCCATTTTGAATTTTATAAATCTGACGTTAAATTCGTAATCAGCGACCCCACACACCAGGCTCCTGCGAATTTTAGGTTTCATAAAAATGAACGCAAAATCTGTAAGTGGGGTTTGATTAGTGTCTGTTTAAATTGTCAAAATCCGTTTAGAACGAAATTCTAGCTGATCGGGTTTGTTAGATATCCAAGTTTAACCATAGGGAGTATAGACTTAAGGAGACCAATGTAGTGTGTATGAAATCAACCATTTTCATATGGGAGTTCATGGTTCTGAATCTTCTCGTATAGCGCGCAACGATCGCATATATGGCTGATGTTTTTAAATGAACATGGATTTCTATAAGTTTACTAATTCATGTATATACTATATATATATATATATATATATATATATATATATTTAAATTATAAATATAATATAATAATAATTATTATAGCAACAACGACCAGATATTCATAATAATTGTAAATAAAACGGCTTCTTTGGTCGAACTAATTTATTTTATTTTGCCAACGTTTCGAACTGGTACCAGTTCATCTTCAGGGCATTAACAAATTCTTTTAAAACATAAAAAAACAACACAGAAGAAACCCAATGTGAAACTGCCAAGAGTCACCATTGGCGCATTAATGAACCAATATTGGGAGTTATTGATTTTCTATTGGGGCAGAAATATATTCTACGAATGGATCTCAGGAGTTCAGCCTTTATATGTACAGGCTGGAGTAACTTCGATGCGAGTAGAAGTGATGTTTGCTCGCCCTATGCGGCACGGTTGGAACTAACTTTCAAGCACAACGCGCACACGTGTTCACGCATGCAGGAAGATTTCAATAACTTTCAACTATTTGCCGATTCATTCCAAATCTATTATATTCTATTTTAATAAAATAAATAACAAACAAAGAAATAATACAATTTAAAATAAATAATAATACCTATTGTTAACAATTGTCTTATAAAATAAAACAAAATTTAATTTCTTTAAAGTATTTCTATAACCAAAAAAAATACTGAGAATTCTCTTAAAATAATATTCAATCTTGTATTTATAAAAATCTATTATTATTAATAATAAATGCTTCATAAAATTCATGAAGAGTTTAGTACTATTATAAAGAATGTAAGTGAATGATTTCTCTTAATAAAATTAGTGCCTATAAAAAATACCTATTTTTTTCTTTTCTTTTAGATTTCTTGGCTGAACAATGAAACGAAATTTAAAGCATTAGAAAAATTAGAATCCATAATTTTTGAAAGTCCAAATCAATATTTCTCTTATGAGAAAGAAATTGATGAACATTATAAAAACTTGGAAATCACACCAGGCGATTATCTTCGGTCGTTATCAAACATTACAGAATTTAAAAGAAAACTCGAATCTGATGAATTTTCAATCCAAAATCCGTTGTTTAAGAAAAATTAGGTAAAGTTTCCTAGTGCGTCAATTTTAGAAGCTGCTTGTTACCCGACGGAAAACCGTATTAGTGTGTATATTAAACTTTAACGTTAATAGAGTAATATTATCCACATAGTTTATGTAATCGCAATATTTTCTTAATGAAATAAATTTTTTTTAGATATAAGACTGGGCTTTTTTCAAGGAGTTTATTACGATGATGAAAGACCTAAATATATGAATTATAGATCATTGGGACATATAATTGGACATGACATGTCTCATGCTTTTGACAGTGAAAATAAAGATTATGATAAGAATGGAGAGCATGTCAATTGGTGGTCTCCTGAAGCTAATGCAATATTTCATCGTAAAGTTCAATGTATAATCAATAAACACAGCAAGTACAGATTCAATGCAGTTGATTTAAATGTATGTTTCTTAAAATATATAAAAATTCATCGCATTCAACTACTTCGCCTACATAAAAATCTTTAATAACAAGTGAAGCTTAATTCATCTAGTTGCGATAGCAAAATATTCTATTAAAAAATTTTTTTATCTAATTTAGTGGACTACTGAAAAAATATATCTCTATAAATATGTTACAGATAAATGGGTATCAAACGCAAAGTGAAGATTTTTCAGATTATCTAGGAATTGAAATAACATATTCAGCTTATGAAAAGTATGTAGAAACTCGTGTTCCTGAGCCATTGTTGCCGGGTGTCAATTATACACAACTTCAACTCTTTTGGATTATAAACATACACGTTGTGAAGCAAAGACAACAAATTATCTCTTGTATTATGCTAAAAATTATAAGCACAGTATCTCTGAAATTCGAGTTATCGGCCCCCTTTCCAATAGCTTAAAATTCGCAAAAGATTTCTAATGTGCGCCAAAAATTGTCATCGTAACGTACAAGAATCAGAGAAATAAGCAATTGTTAATTAACTTAAATTTAAATATGAATTTTCGAAATAATTAAATAATATTATTAATTACATAAATAATAATAAGTGTTATTGATTTTAAATAAAATATTGATTCTATCACTCAGTCGGATGTAATATGTAAATGGTTAAAATAAGTGATCGTTCTGAGTCAGTATCACATATACTGACTTAGAGTAATCGCTAATTTTAACCATTTACTTTATTTATTGAGTATGTGATAATGACTCAGAGCGATCACTTATTTTAATCATTTATATTTTATTAATTTTATTTATTTCTTAAACAATGATTAAACTTTCGAATAGTTTCATTTTGAAAAATATGTACGAAATAAAAAAAAGAAAAATAATATTTATTTAATTAGGGGAGAGTGGGGAAAACCGGACTGGTAGGTAAACTGGACCCCCCTCAATATTTCCGAAATGGCGAAATTGTCAAAAGTTCTATTTCGAAATTTGAAACAACCATGTGTAGTATACCTTATTTTTTCAATTTGCCATTTTTTACTTTTGTTTGTGCAACGCTGGGAGCAAAAGTTTTTTTTTACTTTTTTTCTACACTTTTACGAATTTTTTCTTAAGGAAATTCTGACGAAGTCGTGTAATATTTCCAAATATTAGGTCTTGGGTTTTAAGGTACACACCTCAGGAATATTTACCATCAAAAACTTTCATGAATTTGCAAAGTGTTTCTTTTTTATAAACATTTATTCTCAAAATGAGCCTGTGGGGCAAACCGGCCATAGGATATTTCCATTGAATTAAAGTTTTATAAAAATTATTTTTAAATAAAATGTTTTTTTCATTAAAATATTTACTTACAATGAAAAATAATTGTCTTCCAATGAGAATTGGACCCGTTAATATTGTTCCTCTGATAATGACAAACATTTTTATTCATTTATTTAAAAAAATATTTATTTAATTAAAATTCAATTCCGAATTATTATTTTCATTACTACAACTACTGTTTACATGATTCTTTATGTTTGTTATTATTGTAGATTATGTAAAGACAATATTATAAATAAAAAACCAAACGGCCCGGTTTGCCCCATGGGGGGGGGTCCGGTTTACCCCAGGGGGTGAGGCAAACCGGACCGATTTCAAAATTTTTAAAAGTTAACACAGCAACTAAGCAATAAAAGATGAAGTATAGGTGTCTCTGGGAAAAAGTGGCGCAATTAAATGATCTTTTAAACAAGCCCTCAAAAAATAAAATCGGTCGATTCGTTTAGTCACAAGAGTCAAAAAACCGTTAGGGGGTCCGGTTTGCCGCACTCTCCTCTAATAATATTAAATTTTTGACTGTTATTTTTATTTAAATGAATAAGGATTGATCTTTTAAATATTGTAATTAAAGTGTAAAAATATTTTAAAAAATAGGTATAAATAATAAAAGAAATAAAAAATAGTTTTTAAAAATAGAAATAATGAAACCAGGAACACCATTTTCATAATGTAATTATGAATTTTTAAAAAAGTATTGTCCCCAAAAATTGAATTTCAAGACAACAAAAATTTCTATGTAAATTTCTATTTCTGTCCTGGTTTTAAAAACTTATATAGTTAATCTGTATATCATTAATTTTTTAAATAATAATCTATACAGACTACAAATAACAATTTTACAGTGGCGTTTTGCACATGTCATAAATTTATGTCAAAACTCTCATGACATGATTTGCGTGGCGTCCCGAAAAAACTTCACGAAAATAATGTCATGCGCACATGACTTTTTTTGCGTGTCATACTTTTTCGTAAGAGTAATACCTTTCTGCAGTGTTCTTAATATTTTAAATTATTTTTTTAAAATCTTTTTTTAACATTTTTAAAAACGTGGTCACATCGCTTAACTAAAAGTTAATAAATTTAGATATGTGTTAAAAAATATTTTATATAAAAATTAATATACTATTTAGGAATACGAGAAGAGATCGTTACTGCAAAGTGCATAGTGAACGAGGAAGGAATTGCGATGGCTAACAGTGAAATGGATATGGGGGATCCATGTTCACCGCATTTATACAATGCTGCTGTACTAAAAACAGCCAAATGAGAAACTGAGAAGGAGAAACATTTAGATCTTAATTTCATAGTCAGTTTGGAATTATTTCAGTGTCACCGAAATGTGTCAACTTTTTACTGTGTTCGGACATTCTTAGAACGTAAATTGGCAGATATTAAACGTTCTACGGACGTTCAAAGAACGTTTTTTGTCTTTGTTCCCGCTGGGAACACTTCTAAATTAGAATTTTTTTTATAATAATCAATGCTACTGGACGCTTAATAAATTTGATGATAAGAGCTAATTATGATAAAACGAATGTTTTTTATTCATATACGGCTGTCGTTAATTGTAAATCAGAACAGTTTTTAGTAGCTCAAATGATTATGGAAATATCATGTACCTTTTGCGAGAATTCGGAATATATGGGGCATTTCCACCGAAAAAAATTGTTTGTGATATGGGAAAGGCGTTATTGAATTGTATAGCTCAAGCTTTTATGGGTTTCTTAAGCATTGAAAAATACAACTGAAGGTGTTAATAGAAATTCGGGACAGGAAACTCAGTGTGATATAGTAAAAAACAAAATAAAACGTATTTTGACAGATGAGGATGATTCAGAAGATAAAGAAATAAATACAGACCAGGTGATTGATTGTTCAGACAAAAATGGGGTAAGATAATTTTTCTTATTTAATGAAATATTTGCTGTGCTTAAATCTCAATCTATAAATGAGGCATTCCACGTCAAGTGATCAAGGGATCTTTTGGTGTAATGTTTATTTTAATAATTTTTTACTCTTAAAGAATTAAACATACAAATTTGACAAAGTACATTTTGGAAAGGTTTTTTCATGCTCTTTCGATTGGAAATAAGCATTTTGATAATAAAAATTTTTTGACCAAAAAAAACAAAATTAAAAATAAGTTTCAATTTTTGGGGAGGAGAGACCCGAATTTTTTTCTTTTTTTAAACGAAAGCTGAGGTTTTTTCTAAAAGGACATATAAATGAAAAAGTGAGACTAGAATGTTTAAACATTGAAAAAAGGGTTTTCTACTCACCGGAGCGCTCTAAATCCGGTTTTTAGCTCCGTTTAGGAGAAAATTCTTTTTTTCATTGTTTATTTTTAAGTTGCACAGATTAACATGAAGAGAGGTTATAGCATTTCGGGCTCTTGTGTTGAAACCATATACGTAGCACTCAATAAAGTTGTAAAAGTTTTCTAAACCTTTTGGGTATTCCAAGTTTAGAACAAAATAAAATTTTAAAAGTAAATCAAATACAACGACGAAGTGCTTGACTTCGTATGGTTTCAAGATCCATTTATCCCCTTGAATGAAATAGTTTTTGCTATTTTTCTGACCGTTAACGCAAATAATATGAGGCTGAATATTTGTGCCAGTTTGATCAGTGAAATCTTCTATAGAGACTGATAAATTGGTATTTTCCTACAAAAAATTTATAAATATATTGAATAATAGTATTAAATTCTAATTTGTTTAAACAGTAAGTTGAAAACATAATTAAATGTACATACTTCTACAATTTGGACCAACAAACAGCTGGGATCAACTATAACGTTCCCTGATTTTTCATCGTCGTTCTCTTTATCGTTCGACTCATTCATACTTCTCGGCTAAAAAATAAAAAAATATATTTTTAGACCGTAATTATTAGACTTCTGATTAACATTAAATTTAGTTTATCTTATTCGTTTCTTTCCTTTCTCCTTTACATTTTTCTATTCCAAATCTGTTTTTCTGTTAGCCAATGCATTATTGCTTGGTAGTAAGTATACCAACATTAATATAGCTTTTAGGCCTTCTATAAAATGTACAATTATTTTATAAAGAATGCGAAAAGATATTAAAGGTGTTAAAACTGTTAAGCGTATATCTTACCATCATTGACGTTGTTAAAACGTTCATATAAATCAGCACGATGTATTTTGCAATACTGAATAATACGTGGAACGTAGTAGGAAGAAAATTTGTTTAAGAAATTATCACTTTTTTCTTTAAATAACCATTGAAAGTTGTTTTCGATCTAAAACAAAGGTTGTCATAATAAAAATAATTACTCAGAAAATCCAATTGTACTCTTACCATTTCCCATTGTAGTCAAGAAGTCGTGGATATTCGTTGAAAATTTCCGAAATAGAGAAAAAAATCCAATTTCTGCGGTTTGGTAATGTTTTCAGTAAATATCTTTCTATTTGATGTTTAACATTAATAGAAGGATTTTTAAACTTCATCGAAGATATCTGTTAAGAAACATTCATATTATTTACTTAAATCATTTTAATTTATTTAACTAATTTGTTAATACTAATTTTGAAAACTTTATAAATAATTTTGAGAAATACTAAAAATGACAATTATTTTAAGTAATAATAATTATTATGGTTTTAAATGACTCTACTTAACCATTTACATTTTCATAACAGAAAACTCTTCCTATATTTGAAAAGTACGTGCAGTAAAAAAAAATGTGTTCATAAATTTTCTAATAATAAATATTAGCCTTGAACAAACATAATTTGAGTTAATTGTAAGTCAGAGAAAAGTCAGAATTTTTGTTAAAAGCTTAAAAATTTAGAGAATAAGGCTTTTTATGCTATTTCCATTAAAAGTAAACAAATTTGTTAATCATAGAAAATGAGAAATTTGTCATGGGAAAATCGGGGAATTTATTTTGAAAAAGTAATTTTGTCTGTTTAATTATAAATGTGATGTTTGATGCAAATTTTAGTTTATCTTCAAATCCAGCTTTGTTTGTGAAAGTAAAATATCAGGGATCATCTGCTTTTCAATCGCATTAGTTGAATTTAGAGGTTTAGTTTTATAAACCTTTTTTCAGGATTTTCATGTTTTCGAACAGTCCATAATCTGTACTCAATAAAACCTCGTTTGGATAGTTCATCGTAGTAATGCTCCTGAAAATTATTTAGTTAAATTAAAACTTGTTTTTTAAGTATAGATATTTCTACAAATTAATACATATTTATTATAACCAAGAATATCCTTACATATCCTTTTTTAGAATCTTTGTCTTTAAGTCGAGGAAATTCTGTTACGATCGCTTTCGCTAAAGCGATTTTCACTTCCGTTAGTGGATAACTATAAAATTTTTAATATGAATTACCAGAATTTATTGATTTTAGTAATTTTCTTGTAAAATTCTTTACATTAAAATTAAGAATTATTTTTGATATAATTGATATTAACTTCTAATAATTTACTCATTATTATAAATAGATATAATTGACTTTTGTTGTTAGTTAGTCTTTAATAGAAACATGTAAACATTTATAACGTCACGTTTCCCCAACCTTAAAAAAAGTAGAGCTTTTAGAAATTACTAGTTAGTAAATAAATTGTTTTTGAGAAAATTAAAAAAATTATTATTTCAACATACTAACTATCATTGTGAACTTTAACCAGTTCTGAAACAACAATTCGTATCAAAGCCCTTCTGTTTTCTTCGGTAAAAGATTCCTTTGCAGCTTTCAATAATAATTCACCTTGTGGATTTACATAAAATTACTATTTACATAAAAAAGTAAAAAATTTTAAACATTTGAGGGGAAAAAATCCATTTAATATATTTACCGTAAAGAAGACTGGTGTAGTAACGTTATTAGTATCAGATGATGATGGACCAGTTGTATCGCTAACTGTTTCCGTATTTCTTGTACAATTATTCGGGGCTAGGTTTTGATGGATCAGGCAACCGTCGTTTTGAACCACAAAATCTCCGATCTGAAAAGTAATATTCTTTATGCGATAGCAGCTACTGTTATGTAACCAATTTTGGTTTTACTATTCATATTAAATTTTAATATGTTTAATATTATTACTTGACTAATTTGTAGTTATTGATTTTCTCTAATTAATTTTAAAATTATTTTCCTTGGTCCCATTTTAATTTTCAAATTGATTAGATCTTCTTCCGTTAGTTCTAAAAAAGAACTACCATTTATTCCTTCATCTAAAAAAGAATAATAGATTAATATATTTGTTTAATGATATCTGTATAAATTAACTGAATTAAAAATATGTACAAAAACTAAAGTGTAAAATGTGACCTTTAAAAAGTTACGGAATAATGTAACGAAGATTAATGTACAAATCATTTGAGTTAGCATTGGTCCAACAAGAGAATGGTTTAAAGTGACCAAGTTCAATTACTTTGACGAACCGATAAACGCTGTCATCTGACTTTTTAATACAATACGAATTAAAATCAGTGTCAAAGTAAGATGTCAAACAAACGGACACTTTCATATATACGAAAGAGTCTTCTAAAAGAATTATTTTATCTAAGCACCCAAAAAGTGGCAAATTATCGTCATGAATATGTGCATCTTTAGTACAAACATACAATCCCTTACGGTACTCAGTACCATCAACTTTAAGAGATAAAGCACAAAATATTTCATCTGAATAAATATATCCCAAATCGTATAAGTCTTGTTTGCTTAAAATGTATTCAACAAGATTTGTGGAACCAGTTATTGACTCGATTTTGTGCAATTTTACATCTCCTCATCCCCATTTGGAACTTTGTGTGCACTCAGAAACACGTATGAGGGTTTTCGGTGGATTTTTAAAATTGTGCACATTTTGAGCTCTTTGCTTATTTTGTGCATGTTTAGCTTGAAATCGAATACAATTATATTGAGCCATCGGGGCAGACCATTTAGTGCATTCGGCATAATGATCGACATGATGAAATTTATTAATAATGTTAATATCAGGAAACAATCGTTTGAAGGCCTTAATCAAATCTTTAATGAGTGCTCTCATATGCGGTATAAGTGTTTCCATCATTTTTGGAGCAAATACTAGTTCAGTTACTTTTTGGAGATGAATAACGAGCATTAGAAACTCATTATCAGTTTTGACTTTTGCCGAAACAAGAAATGGAAAAACTCTCAACAGTAACCACATCTGCATTCCTCTTTGACTCAAAGTATGATCTCTTTTTCGAAGCGTTTCGTTCGTAAAATTAGCAGAAGGCTTATTTTTTCGTTCGACGTAGCCATAATTAAATGAAATAATTTTGTTATTAAAATAGTCTACGTCGAAAAGTTCCTGTTGTAACCCGTAAAAAAAATGATGGTGATTTTTTTTAACTGAATAAATAAATATATATATATATATATATATATATATATAAATTTATTAAAATACAGAAAATTAAAGAAAACTTTCGGTTACCAAAAGAACGATTGACTGGTGTGAAGAATTGGGCGCCAGTCTTGAAGGACGAATAAAAGAAAAATAAAGAATAAAATTGATCAATAATCAGGAAAATCTAAATTAACAAGATTGTTAATAAAGATTTACCTTGCCAATAAATATATTGATACACAAGGCCACCAAGCTAACTACCAGTAAATAAACAAAATTCTAGAGATGAACTTTTGTATTTATCTCAAAATATATTAAAGGAAATAAAAATATAATTAAGACACCAAATCAATCTTCTTGAAATTATCCGCACTAGCCACAGACCCAAACGCTGGAAAGTAGTAGAGGGGGTGGTTCGTTGTTTATTTAGAAAAGATCATTTTTATAAAAGGCAAAGACAAAATTAAATTTGTAGGTTAGAAATCAAAGATGGATTTAGAGGTTAAAAATTAGGCAATATTTTATTTTATCAATATAATATAAATTTGGATTTAGGGAACAACTTTAATAATCGATGAATAAAAAGTTGACAATTTTGAATCTCAATTTAGAATAAAATAAATTTACTTATTCTTAATAGAATAAGGATTCTGAAAGATAATTTTGGACAAACAATAATGTCGTTAGATATCTCAAATAACAAAAATTTTACTAAAATTAATAAATTGAATAAAAATTAAATGAATTTAAATGAAATAAACCGAATGCTGAAATCAGGAAATAAACAAAGAAATCTTTGAGATATCTCACAACAAAAATTAACAAACTCTTACCGAAATTAATCCCTTTTCAGGAATTCTTGAATAAAGATCTCGATCCAACTCCGTTGGCAACGTTCCTCCAGGAAATAATTATTATTAATTAATTTCAATCCCAAAAATAGAAAGAAACTTTATGAAAAACGTCGACCATTAACGATTTACTTTCCCAGAATGATAAAAAATTGTTGTTTACTAATCTCCTAGAGAATTCGTTGCCAACGTGAAAAAATGAATATCACAATTAATAATTACGTAGCGCGACATTGAAACGAATTCTAATTGATTAATAAAATGGGAAGGAAAGTTTCTTGCGTTCCACGACTGTGATTGGATAGGTGAAATGTATCGAAATTTGAATTCTCAAAATAATCTTCTAAATAAAAATCCACAGGAAATTCCACATATTCTTCAATTAAATAATTAAAATTCTTCGAGAAGTAATTTTCTTGACGCTAGATGTTAAATCAATGTAATTCTCCTCCAATAAAATAATTAAATGCTCCAAATATTAATGTTGGTAATTCCATAAGACTAAAGGACACTTATGCAAAAGGGCTGGTCGTTGACTATCTTTCAATGGCCAAACTAACAGAATATCCAAAACATCAATTAATAATACGGGCTTTGTCTTCACGCAGCAATAAGAGTTCCAAGCAAAGTCATGAATATTAGCTAGATACAGAGCTGTAGAAGTGAGATGTAGAACTAGAGAATAGATGGCATTCCAAGAGAATTCAAACAGTTGGGAACGTCCAAAATATGTAGATTTCCACTTTATCGACATCAGATAATAGTCCCAAAAATACGTAATTAAAATAAGATAAACGTAATTTCCAATAGAATTTTCCATAAATTTAATTGTTGATTAATAAGGTTAAAGATTATTTTTGATTGTAGACAGGAATTTTGAGGTTAGGTTTCAAGAATCCAATTTTCTTTCATTTCCAAGAAGTTGACTCAGGATCAAGGAGTTTTACATAGATTAAAAGGAAATAATTACAATTAATATTTATAATAATAATAATCTAATATTTGTTTGTCCAGAATCTCAAATGAAAGTGGATCGTTAATTGTGGAAATGAATGAAAGTAAATTATAATTTAAAATAAAATATGTGAGTTGTAAAATTAGTAATTTTACAACGTCACACTGTTCAATAACAAATTAGAAAAGAACCAACTTAATGGTCAAAGGAACTATTCCACAGAAAAAATCATGAAAGGGGTCAAAAATTTTGTTTCTGGTAATGTGAAAATAAATTGAACTGTTTAAACAACAGTAACCCTTTAACCCTGTTACCTTCATAGCACCTGCAAAAAAATTCATTCGTTCCAAAAAGGCTAGTTGGAAGTCATGCAGGCGTTCTGTTCGTTCTTCGCCTGGAGTAATTGAACCATTACGTAAATCTTCCCTACTAAACATACATAATCTGCAAAATAAATTGCCGATGGACCTAACATATTAAAAACTTGAGGAACTGCAAGTCCATCTCCAGCAAGTGCTACCAAAGTTGCTCGCAGTACGAATTCTTCTCCATCTAACATTATAGGTACTCCTTCATCGCTTTCTAGTCTTAATAATTCTCCTAAAAAAGGTGCGAGCATTTTATTAAAACCATATTTTTTGACGTCAGCATCATGTACAAGAGCAAGAGTATGAATATCAGCGAGTTCTGAATTCATTTACAGAGGTAAATTCTGAATCTTGAAATAAAATGCTCCTATTTTGTGGATGCTTGTTTTTGAGCCTAAGGGATTAGTTACCTCAAATTCATCATAATATAATACTAATCTTAATGCATGAGGATATTGCGAAAGTAAAGGATGAACTTTGAAATGCTGACCATCAATGAAAGAAGAAAATATTCCTTCCGGTGATTTTTCTTCATTAAGAATTATGGGCACGTATTGATACGTTTCCATGACTTGACTAGGAATGTAGCTACACGACTCTTTGTACAATTTCATGTCTGTGCGGTATCCGAGAGGTATTTCTTCAGGAGTAATATACACACATTTTTCAACGAGAACTTTAATTTGTTCATTCAATGTTCTAATTCCTCAAAAGGGTTTTTGAAACTCTTTTCTTCAAAAAATCTGTCAAATAAAATGTGAGCTGCTTAGTTTCGTCTAGAATGTTCGTCATCATAGCCCAGGCAAGAAATATCTCCAAATTAAATTTACTTGGACTATTATCCAAATTAACACCCTCTTGATGATTATCATTCATTCTATCTATGTTATCATCTATTTCTATATGCTGGTCATCATTGTTCAAATTATTATTTAAATTCAAAGGATTATTGAGAACTTGTTGCGGTTGTTCATTGTTGGGAACTTCTTCTACTTCTTCTTGATCAATTTCTTGATTTTCTTGTTGGTTGATATGGTAATCAACTACGTGCCTTCTAAAATCATAAAAGTGCATAAACCTACGCGGGTAATTATTTTGATCGCAAATGAAACATCTAAAGCCAACTCCGCGATTGACAGTGAGGCTATGTTTATTAATAAAATGACTGCGCAAACCATCCAATCTATTATTTACAAATTCTTTGCACATGAAGCACTTTAAATTCTCCATTTTATATATTTAACCCTCCTGCGTACCTATTTTCACCCATAAAATTGTTTCCAAATGCACAAATTTTTCACACTGTTGGATTTTTCTACAATTTGGTACCTAGGGGTTTTTGGGGTCGCTGATTACGAATCTGAGGTCAGATTTAAAAAATTCAAAATGGCGGATCCAATATGGCGGATGAATTTTGAAAAAATTGTTTGATTTTAATGAAACTTGTTACTCGGGGTTTTTTGGGGTCGCTGATTACGAATCTGATGTCAGATTTAAAAAATTCAAAATGGCGGATCCAATATGGCGGATGAGTTTTTCAAAAATTCATCCAAATTTCTTGAAAATTTATAATCGGGGGTTTTTGAGGTCGCTGATTACGAATCTAAGGTCAAAGTAGAAAAATTCAAAATGGCGGATCCAATATGGCGGACAAATTTTTAAAAAATTGTTTTATTTTATTAAAAAATTTTAATAAAACTTGGTGTCTAGAGTTTTTTAAGGTCACTAATTACGAAGCTGAGATTAGACTTTAAAAATACAGAAGATTAGAGCCAATATGGCCGCCAGATTCAGAAATTTTTTAGATTTTTTATTCATACATATGTCGGCATTTTATGAGTCCTTCATAAACTACGTCTCTGTTATATGTCACAATATGCATTTTTTAGACTTCCTAAGCTGAGTAGTACTACATAATGATGTTTTATGAATATATCAATTTAACACATATTTAAACAAATAATTATAAATGTTGATAAACTCCTTGCACAAAAGACTTTAGAAACATGCTTTTTTCAAATTATAAAATTTAGAAAAAATTGCATGCTTCTAGATGTTTTTTGTAAAAAGTTAGTAAATAACAACATTATTTGTTTAAACAATTAAAGAATTGTTCAATTTATGAAGAATCTTCATGTAATATTACTCAGCTTAATTAATTGTAAAATTAGAAAAAAATTGCATGCTTCTAGATGTTTTTTGTAAAAAGTTAGTAAATAACAACATTATTTATTTAAACAATTAAAGAATCGTTCAATTTATGAAGAATCTTTATGTAATATTACTCAGCTTAATTAATTGTAAAATTAGAAAAAAATTGCATGCTTCTAGATGTTTTTTGTAAAAAGTTAGTAAATAACAACATTATTTGTTTAAACAATTAAAGAATCGATCAAATTATGAAGAATCTTCATGTAATATTACTCAGCTTAGTTAATTGTAAAATTAGAAAAAAAATTGCATGCTACTAGATGTTTTTTGTAAAAAGTTAGTAAATAACAACATTATTTATTTAAACAATTAAAGAATCGTTCAATTTATGAAGAATCTTTATGTAATATTACTCAGCTTAATTAATTGTAAAATTAGAAAAAAATTGCATGCTTCTAGATGTTTTTTGTAAAAAGTTAGTAAATAACAACATTATTTGTTTAAACAATTAAAGAATCGATCAAATTATGAAGAATCTTCATGTAATATTACTCAGCTTAATTAATTGTAAAATTAGAAAAAAATTGCATGCTACTAGATGTTTTTTGTAAAAAGTTAGTAAATAACAATATTATTTATTTAAAACAATTAAAGAATCGTTCAATTTATGAAGAATCTTTATGTAATATTACTCAGCTTAATTAATTGCAAAATTAGAAAAAAGCTGCATGTTTCTAGATATTTTTTGTAAAAAGTTAGTACATAACAACAATTATTTGTTTAAACAAACAAAGAATTGTTAAATTTATAAAATATCCTTATATTGCTCAGATAAATTAATTGCAAAATTAAAAAAAACTGCATGTTCCTAGATGTTATATTTCTAATTAATTTATGTAACTCTTGTGTGAAAAGAATTTGAAATTGCCGCTCAATTTTGAGCTTCTAAAAGAGCCGCTAGGTGGATGTCTTTCTCACAATCGACATCGCTACTCGCCATAATATAAGAGAGTGTGTCTTTTTCAAGTTTTTCGTTACATATGTATAAAGTTCTCGACTATTTTATACGTTATAAAATATCCTAATCGTTTAGGAACCTCAAAATGATACCATTGAATTTATGAATAATGTAATAAATAATAATGTAATAAACCCTTAGATACCAAGTTTTATTAAAATCAAACAATTTTGTAAAAATTCGTCCGTTATTTTGGATCCGCCATTTTGAGTTTTGAAAATCTGACCTTAGATTTGAAATCAGCGACCCCAAAAACCCCTACATACCAAGTTTCATTAAAATCAAACAATTTTTTTAAAAATTCATCCGCCATTTTGAATTTTTTAAATCTCACCTTAGATTCGTAATCAGCGGCCTCAAAAACCCCCGATTATAAATTTTCAAGAAATTTGGATGAATTTTTGAAAAACTCATCTGCCATATTGGATCCGCCATTTTGAATTTTTCTACTTTGACCTTAGATTCGTAATCAGCAACCCCAAAAACCTCTAGATACCAAGTTTTCATTAAAATCATAAAACAATTTTTTAAAAAATTTCATCCGCCGCCATGTTGGATCCGCCATTTTGAATTTTTTAAATCTGACCTTAGATTCGTAATCAGCGACCTCAAAAACCCCCGATTATAAATTTTCAAGAAATTTGGATGAATTTTTGAAAAACTCATCCGCCATATTGGATCCGCCATTTTGAATTTTTTAAATCTGACATCAGATTCGTAATCAGCGACCCCAAAAACCCCCGAGTAACAAGTTTCATTAAAATCAAACAATTTTTTTAAGAGAAGTATGTATTTGCAACTTTTATTTTGTGACCTATCCTGTACTGTTTATAACAAATATTTAATACTTTGTTTATTAACAAATACTTTAATTGGAAACTTTATTATGTATGTATCATTAACTGTGAACCTTGCACTGTAAGTTGGACTTTGTCTCATGTGTTAAAGTTAATTTGTTTAACAGTTATGAGAGAAAATATTTGGACGAGTATACTCGTCCTCGCGCATTTGGTAACAACTTAGTTTGGACGAGTATACTCGTCACGGTACGCAGGAGGGTTAACTATAAAATTCTCAGAAAGTTCTTATAAATTCTAGACTTGACACTTCAGTCTTTTATTCTTGATCAATCATAAATATATTTAACATTTATAATTACCTAAAAATGATAAGAAAAATAAATATTGATTTCTGACTACACTTTGCAATTTAATGTTAAATAAGTATTAATTTTATATTGATAATTATAATTGAACTAATAAATATTTTATGAATACTTTGTCTTAAAAATTATTGATGAGTCTTTAGAATTGATTTGTTTAAAAACTCCAAATATTTACGAAGCTGAAGTCCACAACGTTTTTAAAAACAAAAAATCGAAAAAGAATATTTTTAAAATTATACTCATCTTTAATTTTCATGAACCTTAATTTTTAAGAAATTATTTGTCACTAAGGATACAATTATTAAAAAAGAACATGCTTTAGAATCAAAAATAAAAATACCGTATCATTATTTTTTTGTTTTCGTTTCTAAAAACGTTATGGACTTCAGCCTTATAAATATTTTTTAAAAAACACTTATCTAATGTCATGTCCAGTTAAATAAATATAGGAAACTTATAAATTTTAAATTTCCATAAAAAAGTTTTCAAAAATTAGATCAATCAAAAATAAATTTCACTTTACATAAAAACGCCGAAAATTGACGATTTTTTTAATTTAATCTTTTTCTATAACAAAAAGAGAATTTATACTTTTTATCTGAAAGCAATAAAAAATACCTGATAAAATTTGTACAATTTTCTCCAGTAAGGCTGACTTTAAATTTTCAAAAAATTCATTATCTGCCAAGTCCCCAGAAATCGTAACAGATGACATTGTTTCACTACTTGTAGACCTAAGAAAATTAAAAAATTAGTTTGGTGTCGGAAAAATGAGAATTGGCGGGATTGAGAAGAATGAACTGGTGAGAGAAAATTAATTGTGACGTATGAATGACGAATAAATGACGTATGTGAACGAAAGAAAGTGGGAAAATGAGACAAGAAAGCAAGCAGTTATCTCCGTACCTCTGGTCGACTTGCCAGAAAATTCAGTCATGTAAATTTCATATATAATTTTAAATAAATCCAAGTACTTATATTTTCATTAATTGAGTTTCATTTTCACTAATACGCTATACGCAACATTTTGGTCCTTCGAGCCGGATTTATCCAATAATTTCGGAGTGAAAATAGTGAAAATTCGTGTGAAAATGACAAGGTGCTTGTGAATCGTAAAAGGACGCTATCAAGCTCATGGCGTCGCTTAATCATTATCGGAGATAGCTCAGTTTGTTAATATTATTTATGGAAACTTTTTAAACTAAATCTTGGGAATTTATCTTTAATCAACTGACTCTACATGGAATTTTAACTATTACAAAAACTATCTAATGGAAAGGCAATCGATCTAAGAAGGAAGGAATTATCGGGACGCATTATCAATTGAAAGAGGACATTGCGAGGCGTCATTGGCAACTCATCGGTAACTCAACGGCATCTCATCGGCAACTCAACGGCTGCTCATCGGACATTATCTCGAATGTTGTTTGGTTGATTGTATTCTTTTTTTTATTTTGATGTTTGCTCCTGTGAACTAAGCGCAACGCATTAGGTAAGATTTGACTATTTTTTCGTATAAATAAAATTAGTTCGATTCGACCAAAGATGGCAGAACTAGAACAAAAAAGGAAGCTTCGTACAGCTGTAAAATCAAAAGCAACTCGTTTTAAGACGTATGTAGAATCATATAATCCGAATGTTGAAACGATTTATGAATTAGAGTCGCGATTAGAAAAGTTCGAACAGCTTTGGTCGGAGTTTGAACAAATTCAAGGCGAGATTGACTCGATTTTGCCTGAGATAGAACATAGGGAGTGGGAGAATTTTGAAAACGCCTTCTTTTCCACGCAAAATAACGCGAAACGTAAAAGGGCTCAATGTTTAGAGCTCTCGAGGTCTACACAGTCAAATTCAGAAGCGGCCATATTGACAAATGGAATTAGTGGGGGTTCATCATCGCATGCGCGACTGCCTATTATCACTTTGCCTAATTTCGATGGTAGCTACGAGCGATGGCAAAGTTTCTATGACACTTTTAATGCGATGGTTCACAGAAACACTTCTCTTGACACAATAACAAAATTTCACTACTTACAATCTGCGTTGACGGGTAAAGCTAAAGAGTATATCAATTCATTTGAGGTGACTGAAGATAATTATTTAATGGTTATTGAATTATTAAAAAAACGTTATCACAATTCTCGATTAATAATAAATCATCACGTGCAACAATTGTTTAATTTGCCTCAAGTGACAAAAGATTTAGCAGGCTCATTACGTACTTTATCCGATAATTTACAAAAACACACGCGCATACTCAAGCAGCTGAAGGAACCGGTCGACATGTGGGATACGTTGTTAATTTATTTAGCGACTACAAAACTTGACCATGTGACGAAAAGGGAATGGGAATTAAAGGTTGTGTCAGATAAACTATCAAAATTTGCGGAATTTATCGATTTTTTGGAAACGGGCTGTCAAATGATGGAAGCTATTTTGCCGATTGCTTCGCATGCTACGATAACTAAAATGAATTCAAATCAGGGAATAAAACGAGAATCAAATAAAACATTAACTCATATGGCGGTCGGTAAAAATTCAGCTGATTGCGTATTGTGTCACAAGGATCATAGAATTTACGTCTGCCCGAATTTTCGCGATTTGTCGGTGGAAGATAGAAGATCGAAAGTCAAAGTACTTAATTTGTGTTTTAATTGTCTGGGCATAAATCATGCGGCTAGAGATTGCAGATCTTCACGTTTGTGTAGGCAATGCAATCAAAAGCATCATTCTCTATTGCATGTGGGCAATCAACTCGAATCAGATAATAATTATCAAAAGTTAAAGGAAGTTGATAAACAGGGTGACGTGAATTCAGGTTCTAGTGTTTCTGTGAACATGTTTGCGCACAAAGACACAGGGGAGAAGGTTTTGTCAACGGTGGCGATATTCATTCAAAACGACGTAGGTAAAAAAATCAAGGTTAGAGCGCTATTAGATAACGGATCTATGGCAAATTTTATGACCAGGGAGCTTTGTGAGCAATTGAACTTAAAGGAAACTCAGGTATCGCATACTGTATCGGGAATTGATTTAACACAGACGAATATTAATTCGTGTACTTCGGCGACGATTAAATCTGTACAAAATTCGTATAAGGTTAGGACGGAATTTTTCATCACAAATAATATTTCTCAATGCATTCCGATAAAAAAAATTGACGTTAATTCCTTATCCATTCCTGAACAAATCCAACTCGCAGATCCCGATTTTTACAAGCCTCAACCTGTTGACATTCTTTTAGGCACCACTATTTTTTGGGATTGCCTCGAGCCTGAACAAATTAAGCAGGGTCATGGACATCCGGTGCTGCAGCTGACAAAGTTTGAATGGATTATTGGAGGTCATTTGTCGACAGTTATTGCTAAAACAAAACAAACAAATTTATTCTGCGGATTTTTGAGCGAAGCATCGTTGGATCAACAATTGCAAAGGTTCTGGGAAGTCAACGAGGGAAGTGAAACGAGAATGATGTCGATTGAGAAAGCGGAATGCGAGGAGCAATTTTTAAAAACATTTAATCGAGCGCCAGATGGAAAATTTGAAGTCACAATGCCTATGAAGAAACAATTTGAGGAGCTTGGAGAGTCACGAGCGAATGCTGAAAGACGATTGTTGTCAATGGAACGACGCTTTAGGAAGGATGATCAACTGAAACAACGGTATAAGGATTTTTTGGATGATTATCTCAAATTGGGTCATATGTCTCGAGTAAGGGAAACTGTGGAATCAATCAATTACTTACCTCACCATGCGGTGTTAAAGGAAGCGAGTACTACAACGAAGCTAAGGGTGGTGTTTGATGCATCGTGTAAAACATCATCTGGGTTAGCACTAAATGATTGCATTATGACTGGTCCTGTGGTTCAGCAGGATTTGTTTAATATAATTCTTCGTTTCAGGCAGTATCCATTTGTCCTCACCAGGGACGTGGTAAAAATGTATCGGCAGATATGGGTGCATCCGGATCAGCGGAGGTTTCAGTGTATTTTGTGGAGAGAGGATTCCACGAAACCAATGGAGGTTTTCCAACTCAACACTGTAACTTTCGGGATCACTGCTTCCCCATACTTGGCAACCCGCTGTCTTCTACAATTGTCGAACGAACATAATGATAGTCATCCAGATGCTTCTCGAGTCATTAGAGAAGATTTTTACGTTGATGACATGTTGACGGGGGGTGACACTGAGGAGGAAATCATCAAGATCAGAAACGAAGTAAACGAGATCTTATCATCTGCCGGTTTAGAATTGCAGAAAATTCATTCGAATGCAAAGTGTGCAGATCATGATCAAGAGGAGCTGGAAATCACCGAGATCAAGACATTGGGTCTTCGATGGCAACCAATGGAAGATCGGCTGAGATATTGCTCGTCGTACGAAGAAAGGTCAGGAGTGATTACGAAACGCATGATGTTGTCTGCTATAGCACAAATATTTGATCCACTCGGCTTGATTGGACCATTTGTCGTGATATCAAAAATGCTGGTTCAACATTTGTGGAAATTAAAACTCGAGTGGGATGCCCCAATCCCTAATGATATTGGTAAGAAATGGATTTCTCATTGTAATGAGCTGAAAAATATGGATCATCTGAAGATTCCGCGTCATGCATTGATTGTTGCACCAAGGTCGATTCAAATACATGGATTTTCCGACGCTTCGGAAAAAGCATACGGAGCATGTATTTATCTACGCTCTGTGGACTTGAATGTAACAGTGTTGATTCGTTTGTTGTGCGCTAGATCCCGAGTAGCTCCTATGAAATCATTAAGCCTACCTAGGCTGGAATTATGCGGAGCTGTATTGCTGGCGGAACTTTATATCAAGGTCCGAGATGCACTCACCATAAACGTCGAAGAGTCTTTCTTCTGGAGTGATTCCACGATCACATTAGCGTGGATTAAGGGAGATCCGTCGAGATGGCAGACCTTTGTATCCAATCGCGTAGCACAGATTCAACGGTTAACCGGTGCTGAAAAATGGAGTCATGTCAGGAGAAGAGTAGATTGCTATCGCTGAACCCTTTTTTGGACAACAATGGATTGATTCGAGTTGGTGGAAGACTATCACAGGTACCTGCTTCCTATTCCCAACGTTTTCCTGTTATTTTATCCTCCAATCATTTCCTTACCGAATTAATAATACGCGATTTTCATTACAAAAATTTACACGCTGGAACTTCGTTGTTGCTTGCTTCTTTGCGAGAAGCTTATTGGATTCTATCTGCTAGGCGATCGATTCGAAAAGTATTACACAAATGTGTATTGTGTTTTAGGATGAAACCGAAATATGTGAACCAATTAATGGGCAGTTTACCAATTGAGCGCGTCACTGCTTCTCGGGCATTTGCGCACACTGGTCTGGACTATGCGGGACCATTTAACATTAAAATTTCACGAAATAAAACTCAAAAAGCGTACCTCTGTGTCTTTGTGTGCATGGCGGTCAAAGCGGTGCACTTGGAACTGGTCTCGGATATGTCAGCGAATGCATTTTTAAATGCGTTAAAGAGATTTATTGCTCGCCGTGGGAGGTGTTTGTCGTTGTCGTCAGACAATGGCAAGAACTTCGTCGGAGCCAATAACGAACTAAAAAGAATTGTGACGCGGTTGCTGACGGAAACCGAGAGCAGGACCAAGATTTTGGATTTTGTTGCGAATCACTCGATTAAGTGGAACTTTATTCCGCCTTACTCGCCTCACATGGGTGGCTTGTGGGAAGCGGCGGTCAAATCGGCGAAATCGCATTTGCGAAGTGTACTCAATGACACGCCTCTCACATTTGAGGAATTTTATACTTTAATTGTCCAGGTTGAATCTATTTTAAATTCACGTCCATTGTGTCCGGTATCGTCAGATTCAAATGACTTGAATGTTCTTACTCCCGGACACTTTTTGGTGGGAACCGCGTTAAATTCTATTTTAGAAGAAAATATTCTCGATGTACCAAGCAATCGTGTCAATAGATTTCAGTTATTGACACAAATGCAGCAATCTTTCTGGTGAAGATGGTCACTCGAGTACATAACTCAAATGCAGTCTCGTTCCAAATGGAAAAAATGCCTCGATAACGACAAGTTGCGCTTAGGTCAAATAGTAATTTTAAAGGACGACAATTTGCCGCCATTGCAATGGCGTTTAGGGCGAATCCAGGAATTGCATCCTGGTCATGATGGACTAATTCGAGTCTTGAGTATTAAGACGAGTACTGGGGTGGTAAAGCGTGCATTGCCGAAAGTTTGTATTTTGCCAATGGATGACGAATAATGTGTGAAAAAGGTGATTTTGTTACGAGTGTAATAATTATTGAAATGCAGAGTGAATCTGACGCGAGCATTTCAAGGGGGGCGGTATGTCGGAAAAATGAGAATTGGCGGGATTGAGAAGAATGAACTGGTGAGAGAAAATTAATTGTGACGTATGAATGACGAATAAATGACGTATGTGAACGAAAGAAAGTGGGAAAATGAGACAAGAAAGCAAGCAGTTATCTCCGTACATCTGGTCGACTTGCCAGAAAATTCAGTCATGTAAATTTCATATATAATTTTAAATAAATCCAAGTACTTATATTTTCATTAATTGAGTTTCATTTTCACTAATACGCTATACGCAACATTTGGTAAAATTTTAATTGATCCAAAAAATTGCACTGATTCAGATAATTTTAACGTACAAATAAAATTACAGAAGTCAATAAGAAAAAATATGCCGATTTGTCGAATAAAACAGAAATTACAATATAACTTGTATTAGAAATATTAATGTGTATGCTTTTTAGATTCTCGAATACATATTTAAAAGAAAGCAAAAAGTATTTTAATAAAACTGAAGAAAGTGAACAAAATATAGAATAAACAAATACATATAATATTTGTGGTTATATGTAAATAATGCAAAGTAAATCAAAGTACCCGTGTGGAAATCTGCCCAAATTAGCCCAGTTAAAAAATGGGGGCCAGCTGGGCCCCACCTAGGCTTCCCATTTTTTAAAAAATATAATTATTATAATAAAAAAGTCTTAAAATTAAATATAATTATTAGTAATAAATCATTCTACAATTAGTTTATAACAATAATAATCATTATTTGTTTAAACAATTCATTGTTGTTAACAATTATAAACTTTTATTGTAGTACACTAACAGACATTTAGTTTTACCGGAATTTTAAAGTTTATCCAGCTTAATTTATTTATTTAATAATTAACTCATTAAGGTATAACGGTTTTTAATATATTTTCATAATTATTATTTAAACAAATAATTGTTGTTAATTAATAACTCTTGACACAAACTACCTAGAAACTTGCATTTTTTTCTAATTTTGCAATTAACCAATACGAATGATATGAAATAATGATAATTTATGGTTTTAACAATTCACAAATTGTTACAACAAACAATTGTTGTTATTTATTAACTTTTGATATACGTAACTTGGAAACTTGCAGTTTTTTCCTAATTTTGCAATTAACTAATCTAAATAGTAAATCATTCAGATGTTTTATGATTTCAACAATTCATCAAATGTTTAAACAAATAATTGTTGTTATTTACTAACTCTTGACACACAGCATGATCTAGAAAAATGCAGTTTTTTTATTTTGCAATTACCTAATCGGAGTAGTGGTAGTAATTGTAAAATTAGAAAAAAATGTAAGTTTCTAGGCTGTTTGTATCAAAAGTTAATAGACAATAACAATAATTTGTTTAAACAATTTCTGAACTGTTTAAATTGTAAAATATTTTTACAATTGTTCAGATTAGTTAAATGAAAAATTAAATAGAAATTGCATGTTTGTAGGTGCTTTGTGTCAGAAGTTAGTAAATAACAACAATCATTTGTTTAAACAATTTTTAAATTGTTAATACCATAAATGATTTTTATTCCATGCGGTTTGTATTAGTTAATTGGAAAATTAGTTAAAAAAAACTGCAAGTTTCTAGGTATTTAGTGTCACAAGTTATTAATTAACAACAATTATTTATTTAAACAAATAACGACTGCAATATAACATTAGTAAAATTTATCAATAACAAAAATCACTTACAATGAAAATGATTAATTAGTTTAATTTTTCTTTAATATTTAATAATAAAACTTTGATATAACCATCGTCATCTTCGTACATGAATTGACAATTGTTATAAATAAACAATAAAAAATAATAATTGTTAACATTTTTCGGAAGCATTTTAGATTTTGTCTATTGACCCACCCACGGTGGGATCCGATAAGGCGAAATAATATTATAACTGGGCGTGAGCTGGGCCCTACCTGGGCTTCCCAGTTTTTGGGGACCCACATCGATAAATAATTATATGAGCAAAAATTTCTAAGTCCAAACATAAAAAAATTTTTTTTTTGAACAAAAAATTAATGTTTATAATAACTTAGATTAAGAAAAAACGTGTTTTGAACAAAAATGTATTGACACTTTTTTTAAAAATGTAGCGTCCACATAATTAATTAGCAAAAATTTCTAAGTCCAAACAACTAAAAAAATTTTTTTAGACCAGCAAATTAATGTTTATAATGATTGTAAACAATAAATACCGCATTTTTAATAAAAATATATTCACATTTTTTAAATAAAAATATAAATATTAATTTATGAATATTTATCGTTAATTATTATATTACTAACATTGTTATTATTATTATTATTATTAAACTATTTATTTATTTGTTACGGTTAGTGGTGTCAATAAGTGCTTTATTGAATTATTAAAGCAAATCACTGACAATAAAAATTTGGTGTTCAGTTAGGTTCCGTAGCATAGTGGTTAGGGTGTTAGTCTGGTAGTCTGTAGATCGTAGTTTCGATTCCCGCGTGCGTAAGATTTTATTTGTTTCTTAGGTTTTGCGTCTATTCCAATTTTTCTGCATTGTATACGTATAAGTATGAACTTTAATAGTCATATATGACGTTAAATAATTTAATTAACAAAGGTCTAATTTTTTTATAAATTATTAATTTATAAATAAAAGGGTATATATTGATTTTCGAATATATGCAAACGTTATTTATGAATTTGCTTTTGGTCACAATTTAATTAAAAAAGTAAAAATCATTAAATAATAATGTTATTTATTTATAATTTTATTTATTTGTTATTAATAAATAATTTATTTATTATTTTTAATGAAAACTAAATCCATGGGCATTAACAGGGTTGCCCACCTGGGCCCCAGCTGGGTTTTCCCTACATGGGCTGTGGCTGGATTCACCGTTACCAGTCCATGAATCGCCCACCTGGGCCATCCCTGCTGGGGCCCACCTAGAACCTGGGAAGCCCACCTGGGACCCACCGTGGGCCCATCTCACATTTCCACACGGGTACTATAATGAAAATAAAAGTGAAACACGGACCTGTATTCAAATAATGTCGAGAAAAGCAATAGAATTTTGTAATTATATAATCACGATATGATCTATAATAATTTAAACATGATTTTCTTATTAATTTGCACGTGAATGAAAACGAACAAAACAAACTCTGCGGAAAAATACGTATATCTGGCCGTTTTCTGGTTCAAATCGTTTGTAGCTTGTAGGGGTGAAAACAACCCTTAAATAAAAAATGACAAGTTATATTTTAAAAATAGATTTAATTTGCCTAAAACTTGTTACTCGGAGGTTTTTGGGGTGGCTGATTACAAATCTGATGTCAGTTTTTCAAAATTCAAAATGGCGGATCCAATATTGCTGTCAACATTTTTAAAAATAGATTCAATTTGCCTGAAACTTGTTACTCGGGGTGTTTTTGGGATCGCTGATTAAGAATCTTAAGTCAGATTTTCAAAATTCAAAATGTAGGATCAAAATGTAGATTACAGATCTAGAATGAAACTGAAAAATTTAATTGTGTGATTCTTTTTTGTTGTTTGCAATTAATTTTTTTTTATTTATTTTAAACGATTTTTAAACTACTAACTTTTTCATATAAAACAAATGCCAATAGTTGATATTTTCACTTTAGAAGCATTGTTTTAATTACTTTATATTTAATAATTTATCTTACTTACGCTTCCTATTATCGAATATATGTACTTACAACAAAGTTTGCTTTGTCATTAAAAAAATGTCCAATATGCAAAGACACATTTGTAAAAAAACTGAAATTTTTTGTAATATTTATCTTTAAAAGATCCGCCATTTTGAATTTTTAAAATATGACTTAAGATACGTAATCAACGACCCCAAAAAACCCCTGAGTAACTAGTTTCAAGGAAATTGAATCTATTTTTTAAAAAGTTGTCAGTCATATTGGATCCACCATGTTGAATTTTGAAAAACTGCCATGAGATTCGTAATCAGCGATCCCAAAAACACCCCGAGTAATAAGTTTCAGGCAAAATAAGTCATTTTTATTTTGACATCCGCGATATTGGGTCCGCCATTTTGAATTTTTAAAAACTGACATCGGATTCGTGATCAGAGACCCCAAAAACCACCGAGTAACGAGTTTTAGACAAATTGAAACTATTTTTAAAATATAGCTTGTCACTTTTAATTGAAGGGTTTTTTCACCCCTAGAAGCCAGCAAATATAGATATCCAGCAAAACGGCCAGACACGGGTATTTTTTTGGTCCTAGTTTACAAAAATGTTTGAATTTTTTGTGTGTGAAAAATCGTGTCGGACGGTTTGGTATATGGTATAGTATAAGCGAACTGTAATTTTATAAATTCCCTTGTTCTAATATTCTTTATTATTATTAATAAATAGTTTTGTTAGCATTTGAGTGAAAGTGTTCAATATAATTAAATACTTCTTTCTAACAAAATCAGAAGTGGGGTGGAATAATACTCAAGTGAAAATTGAAGTAGTCAAAGTAGAATATCAAAAATGGCTAAAGGAACAGACGATCCCTTCCAGATCTTTCAAGCAGGTCTACACAGCAAAGAGAAAACGTGTGAGATAGAAACTTACAAATTAAAAGAATTAAAAGTAGAATTTACTAATTTCAATGGAAATCTTTGTCTAGCGTTGACCCACAGGTATTATAGGAAGATACAGAAAAGTAAAATTTATCCTTCCTTTTATATATAGAGCAAAAATATAGCATATAAATATGCAGGAGAGGGTTGATTTTCGAAAAACGGAAAAGGAATGATGCATGGATGAACATCGGGCTAGGAAGACATTTACATATTCATGCATGCTTTCTTCTCGTACCTGTTAATGTTGAGTTTAGTTTTACATGATTGTCAGTGTTGCGAATAAACTTATAGATTTCAAGACGAGGATATATGTTTTTCATTGTGATTATACGCTACTTGAGCTCATTCATAAGCGTTACTAAAACCCTTATTTTCTTCCTTTGTTAGACAATTGACCCCTCGCTCATGAACACGTGCAAAACTTTATTTCATCTAAAATTCAAAAAATTGCATCAACTTTTATTTATATTACATCCTGCTATTTCTTCTTGGTTTTTGATGAAACGAATTGTTATAACTTTAATTAAGATCAGTTTTAAAATATTCTAATTAATTGATTAACCCATTAAGGACCAGACGGACGAGAAATTTTAATTTACATTGAGAACCTCGCTTTTTATAAAAACGTATATTAAAAAATTGACATATTATTTTTAAGGTAGAATTTTGTCCTTTTTCAGATTCTGCTGTTAAAATTTGTTTATACTAAATTGTTTAAAAGTTATAAATAAATTTTTCCAAAAAACACATTTTTTCGAGAAAAATTTTTATTTCAGACGTATTTTCATGTATTTTAAAAAAACAGGTAGATGCTCTCAAAAGCTTTAAATATCGCGTCCATGAACAAAACCCAGAAGCGAAATTTTTTTTCAAAATGGTGGACGTCAATATGGCAGTTGAAACTAAAGAAATGGCTAACATATGAAACATAATGCTCTAACTTTTAATAACCGCAAGTCGTTGCGGTCGCTGATTACAAATGTAATATCAGTTTTCAAAAATTCAAAATGGTGTATCCAATAAGGCTAAATATTTTTCAAAAAAAAATTTTAGATTTAATTGAAACTCTCTACTTAGGGGTTTTTGGGGTAGCTGATTACGAATATGATGTCTGTTTTCAAAAATTTTAAATATCGGATCCAATATAACGGACGAGTTTTGTAAAAATTAATCGGATTCAGCTAAAACTGTCCACTCGGAAGTTTTTTGAAATCGCTGATTACGAATTCGATGTTATTTTCTTAAATTAAAAATGGCAGTTTCTATATGGCAGAATTTTTCAAATATTGTTTTTATAGAGCTTTGAAAAATAACTATAATAGGTGGCCAATTTTCGTGCTCATCGCGAATAATAAATAGAGACATAAAAAATACAAGATAGCACGCGCGATAATAAAAAAAATGTGTGTCCACAGATATATACAATGTAACTTCGAATATTGCAATCACAGAAGGGAGTTCTGCAGCCGCATTGTGGCAACCACTCAGCCATGAAACATTAACGAAGGGGTTGTACATTGGCATTCGATATACATGGAAACAGATGGTTGATTGCGTAAAATCGATTTTGACCGATCAAAATCTCTACCCCCCGTCATCATCATCATCGTTATCGGGCATTGACTAAATGCGTGTCAAGATCGCGTGATAAAAATGTCGTCAAGACAAACATACATTTTCATAGCTGCAGCTGTCTCATCACTCATTTCCTCTTCAATGACTTTTATTTTTGAGGTCAGTTATTCCAATATATTTTAAATCACAAAATCTGTCAGTTTTTTAAAGTGTAAAAAAATTCACTGTCGGGAATTTTACATTGGGGAAAAATTAACAGCTAAAATTTCTTACATTTGTATTTACAAAACAAATCGTGATTTAAAGATTGATATGGTTTTGGGCCGTGAGGTTTCAATCATAAAAATATGTTAATGAAATTTTTTACTATAGAGGAACAATTTATTTATTTATTTTTAAAATGTATTAAATTATTTTTTAACACAAAAACAATTCAAAATTAGGCTAGAAAAGAATTTTAGCTTAAAAGTTATAAAGAAAACACACTATGACACATTTTTCTTTGCTAAACGCAGCTAAGATAAAATTTTCTTTTCTAAAAAAGGTCAATAAATATATAAAATAATGCAAAAAAGTAAAATTTGAAAAAATCCGAGTGGAGCCCTTTTCGAAATTCACGTTTCAATTATATTAACGATTTTACAATAGAAAATAGATATTCATTTTCTTATATGAAAAACACTATTTAAAATCATAAATTGCATTAAATCCAATATATACAATATAAAAATATGGTTGTGTTACCCACTATAATTTTATGCAAAATCGCCTTTGTAGTGTTACCATCGTTAGACGTACCTGAACCAAGTTTCACTTGATCAGTGACTAATCCAGTTTTCTTTTTGAATTTTTCATATATTCGTTGTTTGGAAATTTCCTTTAATTCTTCTAAAGCATCTGTATTTACTCGACATTTTTTAATTGCGAATGATTATTTGTAGAATATTCTCCATGAAATATCATTTAGCATGTAATGTTGATTATCCAAATTCATAAGCGTATGAATCTACAATTTGCGCTGTAACACTATTAAGTTTATTCATCTCTATAAGTGTAGGTTTACAAATGTAATGTTTGACACCTGGAAATTTTTAATCGTAAATGACGCGTCGCAATTGATATTTTTGATTTTATATTGTAAAATTTATCATTATCTTATTATTACTCTTTTAATTTATAATTAATATTGATTGTATTTTTATTTATTATTATTTAAAATTTTAAGCATTTTTAAAGTCTAAAAAATCTTTATTATTTTCAATTTTTAAAGATTATTAATTTAAATTGAGCGGCTGGATTCCATAAGGGCACGTAAATTTTTCTCGGCTGAAATCAAAGTCCCCTGGACACTCAAAATTCAACTTCTGTATTTAAATGTTTAAAATATATATCCTTATAGTTTAGATCTAAAATGAACAACTTTCTCGCTGGAAGTTTTTTTGTTGCGCAAAATTTGCTCAACTTCCCCGCTTAGTAAAAATTTCAGTTTACGAATTTTGCAATATCTCAATAAAAAATTAATAACTTTTTTATTTATAATTAAAACATCATTTTTTTAATAACTCGTAGGATAAAATAACACATATTTTCGTTTTTGTTTCATTAAAAAATATGTAAAATTGACTGAGTAATCGCGAGTTGAAGTGAAAAAAAACAATAAAAATTTCGCTCTTAAAAAAACAGTTTTTTTCCTTGTATTTTGAAAACGGTAATAGATACAATAAAAATTTAAAAGAAAAAAAGATGCGCAATGAAATTTCCTATAAGGATATATATTTTAAACATTTAAATTCAGAAATTGAATTTTGAGTGTCCAGGGGACTTCGATTTCGGCCGAGAAAAATTTACGTGCCCTTATGGAATCCAGCCGCTCAATTAAAAAATTCAATTTTCCAGAATCAATAAAAAATGCTATCATTTTTAATTTTATTACATTGGTCGTTTTCGTAAATTATTGGCAGTTACTGCCAATAATTACTGTTCAGTAAAAAATCCTTTAGTTCCTAAAAATAACCATTTCAAATTCAATTATTGCAAAATCAATTAAAAACTAAATTGTTTTCAATTAGAGTCAGTTGGGGTAAATCGGAACACATTTGCTATGTTTCACCAAAAACATAAGTTTTTTTCTTTTAAATCGGAATACTTTCGGTTTTTTGTGTTTTGAGTTGTTATTTCACTTCCGTGGAACAATTTTATGGAGTAGTAAAAAATATGGTTATCATTGAATCCTAATAATTAACTGTTCCTATTTACCCATAAATTTCTCAACTTTGCTCAAATTTAGGGGTAAATAGGAACAGTTGATTATTTCTTACGAAATTTGAGAAAAAATCAATTTCAAGTCTGGAAATGTTAAGAGATATAAAGAAATAGATAAAAAATGGTGTTAGTTATAAAATAATTCAAAATAAGAAATAATAATGCATTATATATAAGTTTTAAAGTATTCCATACCAAAAATTCTAACACATTATACAATTATAAAGGTTTCAACAGCTTTAAAAAATTTAACAGATTGGTTTAACATAACTCTCAATCTCTTATATTCTCTCTTATTCTCTCACATTCTCTCTTATACTCTCTCATTCCCTCTTATTATATATCTTGTTTCATTACATTTACCGGTTTTATGGTCACAAATCCTAATGAAATCTAAAATGTTACACACTTTGTGCTATGTAACGAACTAGCGTCTATTTGCTATAATATAACAATTCTGTACTTGTTAAATACTATAAACCGCTGCGATTATACATGAGTACTATTTTCAATGCATTTTTATAATGCTGAAAATAGTGTTGAGGTTGGTAGAACCAACTTTCTCTCTATTATTAGAAATAATGTTGGAATTTCTGTTCCTAATTACCCCGAATTTCTAGTTTTAAGGGGTAAATAGAAACAGTCTCCTATTTTTAAGAAAAATTTTCAAAATGAAAAAATCAAAGTTGTTTTTTGTTGTAGTATTAAGAAGAGATAATTATAACTCTTTATATGAATTTTTAGCTTATTTTTTTCAAATGTGAATAAAAAAGTGAAAGGGTGTCTTCTTTGATTTTTAATTTTTTATGCAATGGGAAATATTTTTGTACATACTGCTGCTAATTGATACACTGAAAATGTATACTTAGAACCTGTTGGGGGTGATCTAAGGTACAAAGTTTAAGGCCGCATTTAATTTTAAAATTTTTATTTATCTAAAATAACTACTGTTTCGATTTACCCCTTGTTCTTACATGTTCAAAACATTGATTTTTAGGGGAGTGGCGCATGTCCTTAGCTAGTTATTTTTAAATTAAAACCAAAAACCAATGCAATATGACAAAGAAAAAACTAAGTAACTATTACAGAAAAATAAATGGATTGTTGTAACTCAGGAGGAACCAAAGAAGACTGTAATATTAATTCTAAATAGTAGAGTAAGAGGTCGGAAAACAAAAGGCTTTCAAAATGTAAAACCTTGCAAATGTAACTTTCCGGTTATAATCTTTATTAAAAAAAAGTTAAATTAATAGGATACAATGTACTTATAACAATAAGACAACTATTACATAAAAACAAACTGCTTGTTATAATTCAATAGGAATCAAAGAAACCTGTAATATACATAATTATAATTTGTTAAAAGTTAAACAAAAAATTTACCTGCTGCTGAGACAAATAAAAAAGGTGCTGTTGCAAAAAAAAGAAAACTGCAATATACTGTTAATAAAACAGTATATAAATATTCATGCAAATACAGACTTAGCGCATAAGATTCTTGTACATTTAAATCCATATTACTTGTTTTTAATCAAAAAGCCTTAATCGGACAATCAGGACGAACAAAAATCATTAATTAACCATTCCAATTGTTTTAATTTTCTAATTCGCCATATTGAATTTTATAAAATGGACTTTAAATTTGCAATCAGGTTTATTAAAAAAAACAATAACTAATCTATTATACGTTCTACTTTCTACAAAGTTTCGAGAGCTAGAAATTGTATTGAACATACGTTCGGCATTTTATTAGAGAAGTGTCAAATATTGCATCGTCGCTTTGATTTCAAAATAGAAACATCCATTGCAATTGTACAAGCTCTCATGTGTTTGCACAATTTTATTATAAATGAAGAGTTGCCATTAATTGAAAATATTAGACTATACTAATTACCGTCTTTGCAATATAGAAATATCGATCTGGATGAGGATCCGAATGTCGAGCGCAGTTGCTTCGATGAAGCTATAGGTGTGCGAGAACAGCTAAAATATTAATTTACATCTACCGCTGGTCGATTGCGCTAGATTCAATATTTTTTGTTCTGAAATTGAATCTTTTTTAAAGATAAGATAATTCTCTTTTTTTTGCTTTTATTTCAAAAAAATTTTTATAAAGAACAATTTCATCATCATCATGTTTTTTATTAAAAAAACTATGTGCGATTTCAAAAATGGACAATTTCATCTATCAACATCGAGTAAACATTCATTTAATTAAATATTAACCATACAGCTATAAAGATCTCCCAGGAATATTATAAAGGAATCTTTTTAATCTTTCTTTGAGGGTTAAAAGTAAGCTTCCTATAGGCTTAAAATATCCACCTGAAAAGAATCTTCATCTAATTGCTGAATAAGTTAACCAACGCTTGCATTTAATGTGAACCAATAGAAAGTTCATGAAATTGTCTTTCGATCCAGTATATAATATATTCTAAATAATTAAACTTTGCCATAGTAAAATTCATAAGAAAATCGCTCTTCTTGCAATTGTTTTTTGTCAGTGGAACGGTTTGAAATGATGTACCTCATATGTTAATTTATTTTTAATTTTTGTTTCTGTTACGTCTGAGAAGGAGACCAGTACTGGTTTGTAAGTTATATGCCTGATTATAAAAGTCTTGAAAATTTTCTTCTAATGAATAAACTGCTTTCTAAAAAGAGAATAAAACATTTATATTTAAAAAAATTAATCGACAATAAAATTTTAATTTATTATTATTACTTACCTATAGTAAGCAATTTGTTTTAAATTTACAAAGATTATTAAAATCACATTGAAAAATTCAAAACAAACAAAAAACGTGCACAAAACCTTTAATGATTGAAAACCTAAAATGACGAAACGTGAACCATTAACAGATGGTATTTCTATGCTTCTGTCAACAAAAATAATCTCTATTCTGGATGGACCTTAATACTAATGGGGCGAATGAATTCATTCATAGATAGATTTGTATCTTGAGATTGGCGAAAAGGATTTCATAATTGAAAGGGTAAACTATTCGATGTGAATCAATCGAATCTTATTGAGTTTTGAGAAAATGAGAGTATTTGTCGTTTAATTTATTCATGTTTTCATTAGTTTCAAAATTTATGTTTATCATCTCAATCTCCTTTCTTGCACTTTTTCTCTATCTAGTGTAGAAACACCGTCGAAAGCATGTACATATTGGGCGCTGTGTAATGCAAGTGAATTATCCCTTGGTTGAGTACACATACCTCTAAATAGAGTTGCAGCAGCTGCGTGGACAAACAAAAGGTATTTAAGTAAATAGCTGCGCGTTTAGATAACCTCAATATACAGAGACCCATGTAATCGAATGTGGGTGCAACCGTTAGTTAGATTGTTTTACCCCCTTTTTGTGGCTTACATGATCTTGGTTGAGTAACTTGAAATTATGGGTTCGAAAATCGCAACTCCACCCCTATGCATATGTATGTAGAAATTTTTACTTTGCAATATACATGTTGATAAATTAATGTCAAGGCGTATAATGGACTTCTAGGGGGACGGAAATGCTTATTTTATACCACATTCAAATCAAAGTATTAATTACCTATGATTCAACAGCTTTGAGTTGAAAGAAATATAAATTAATATTAATATTGATATATTAATTAATTTATTACAGATGTGCTAAAAGCTTAAATAGCTGAGCTGATTATATTATCTTGTTGAAAATTCCTATATTATTAAAATTATTAAAATTATGTGCGATTATAATTTTTAAATCAATAGTAATTGATTTTAGAGTAACATCAATTAGAAAATAAACCTTCTAGTTTTTAGACATGATCCAATACTTCCAAGTGGTATTTAGGAAATTTTCTAATTTTTTATGAATATAATAATTATTAATTAGAAATATTTTATATTTTTTTAAAACAAGTGTATATTTTTCGTTTTTAGTAACTATTTTTTAAGTATCAGTAATATAAAAATTTAAACTGGAAAAAGTTTTTTTGAAAAATAATCTTGAGTTCGTCTATATGATATATTTTAGAATCGTGAATAAATTACAAATGATATTTTTACCAAACTTGTAGAACATAGAACAAATTAACTTAAAAGTTAAACGTAATTATTACAACTTATCACTATTAAATAAATTGAAATTATACATTACGTCCCAGTGTCCCTTACATTTTTAAAAAACTATAATTTTAAATCTTTGTTAAATTTTTATGTAGAATTGTGTATTATAATAACTTGTTAAATAACAGGACAAATAGAAATGTAAATTTAGATAATATTTAACGCTGAACCGAAGACTAGAGGTGGGGATAAAGGTAATTAGCTATCGTAGACTATTTAGTAGTTTCCTTAAAATTGAAATCGACAGTCATAAGAATACTTTTCGTGTCTATAAGTATAGAGTATTGTTAAAAATCCTTTTACGTTTTTTGCATTTTCTGTTGTGTTTAAATTTTAACAATTTTTTTTCAAAAATCTTATCGAATATAAGAAAATATAGTATATTATCTTACAAGATATTTTCTTTAAAAATGTCTTCCAAAAATATTTTGTTATTCTGTTGTTTAATATTTATAGGAATAGCCAAAAACAGTAAGTTATTAGAATATAATTGTAAATTTTTACGAATTGGATTGTTAACAAAAGCGAAATTTAACTTAATTTATTTCACAAGTACAACTTAATTTTTAGTTTGCAAACGCATTAATATAAATTCTTAAAGTTCAAATAATATAAAAATGGATAAAAGTAATTTAAACTAACCCTGTTAAGTAAAATATTTATAATTCTATTTAACCATTTTTTATTATTACGATTTTAAAATAAATATTTTTTTTATTCAAAGAAAAGTTTTTAATTGAATATTAGAATTTTCAAATTTATGATATGTATTCGCATATCATTGTTCGAAGGCTTTTAAGACTTTTTTTTATCTATACATAATTATAGAATAAAAATACAAAAGTACGTCTTATCGCTCAGAACTTTTGAAGTTATGTACTACTACACATAAGCCATTACAAAAAACAGCTGTTAAGTTTTATTAATTATTAGTTGCATTATTTTTGAGATCTAATTCATTTACCATATAAAACCACAACATATAGATAAAATATAGTGTATGTAGTAACAGTTTAAAAAATGTATTAAGTACATCAATATATTATTTACTTTTGCATCTTGATATTTTGATGTGCTTATTTCTGACTTTGAAAAAAAATTTTTTTTTTTAATTTGCCATAAATCCTAAAAAAATATTCTGGTTAAAATTACTAGATGTATACATATGTATATGTTTCAGAAAAGTTAGTCATTAAGAGTATTCGACATTAAGTTAAATGTATTCCAGTAAATTTCGCATGGGTTTATTTACATTTTTTACATTTGACAGTATGGTTTTTTTTACATTTGACTGCGCGAAACCGTCTATATTCTACAATTTTTTGATTTGTCAATCAAATCTGTTTTAGAATTTATTGATCAAAATAACTTATTTTAAAATATCTCCGGACATTAAAAATATTGTGTAATTTTATATCATTACAGTAGAAGCATCTCAAAAGGGAATTGAAAATTATCCGACATCCGCAAATTCTGCAGCTTCAACAAATACTAACTCAACATTAATCACTATTCAAGAAACAACTGAGCATACAATACAAATTGCACAAAATGGTTTGCAAAATCAAAATATTAATGACAGTACAGATTCGCCAACTAATTTGACTATTATTTCATCTAATATTTGGGACATCAAAAAATTTAAATATTTGATTATTGATGAAACAACAAACGTCCCTTGCGTTCTGACAACAATGAATATCACACTCACAATACCTTACAAAACAAAAGAAGATAAGGTAAATTTTATAGCCCATTAAATTACATGAATTTAAATAAAAAGCTGTTATTCCCGAGTAAATTATTAATTTTAGATAGATACAAAGAAACTAACAGTTCCATTAAATGCAAACGTAACTGGTACGTGCAAAGAAGATATATCTGTTTTAACTTTAATGTGGCAAGAGTCAGAGGAATTGAATTTGTCAACGTCTGATGGAATCAACGAACTTACAATGAATATTGTAAAAGTTGGCGACATTCATTACGTACAGTACTTAGTAGTTTCCATTGCATTGGATGATGTTAATTTTCCAAACGCTGCAGGTACTTAAATTGATAAGTTCATTTGATCAGGTGAACGCAAATAATGAACTTACATTAGTATTTTTAAAAATACCTATTTATTAATAGTACTTTATAGATTTTGAGTTTCCCTTTCACGAAAAAAAGTCAAAAATACTTTTTACTTATAGATTTTTTTTGTTATAAATGTTCAAACATGAGCAAAATTTGAATCAATCAGGAAGGCCCAGCTTCTAATACGTTTCCCGTAAAATTCACATTCGGGAGCTAAGGCACGTTTTCTCGTGGACTGTCACATATTCTCTTTCATGCATTTTGCATTTAAAATATAAAATATTTACAATAAAAAATAATAAATGTGACGTTCCACGGTAAAAGGGACCTTAGCTGTTTTTAATGGAACTAAATTTCGAAGTATAAATAAATAAAAGTGACTATTTTTCTTTACAAACTATTAAGTTTTCATTCTTTACTATATGCAATATTTTCAATAAAATATGTTTTTGATGTTAAATAATCAATAATAAATTTTCAATGAAGCTAAAACTACTCTAAATATAACCTAAAATTTTAAGCAGCTTAAGGTCCGTTTCACCGTGGAACGTCACAAATATTTATACTCTATCAATAGTGATTGATTATATATTGTGTTTAGATTTTCTTGTAAATGGTAAATATTTTATACTTTATGCTGACCTGAAGTCAGACCCCCTGTGATGCTTTTTTGAAAAGATTCATATAAATAGATAACTCGAAAAGAATTTAACGAATTAGAATTCGCAATCAGCGACTCCAAAAACCTTCGAGTAATAAGGTTTTGGAAAATCTTAAGAGTATTTTAAAATTCATAAATTTAAAACAATCGACTAAAATTATTATTGTATTTGACTCAAGTACAATGTTTTTTTTGTGTATTTTTAAGAAAATAATGCCTACATTTTTTATATTTCAGACACAATCATGAAGGGTAACAGTACACAAAATTTGAAGTTGTTTAAAACTTCTAATCCGAATAATATATACGTATGCAATGATACACAGGAAATACAAACTGGCGATATAATTGTTCTTGTGGATAATATAACGTTTATTGCATTTAATACTGATGCAAATAACACTGTAAATAAAAAAGGTATGTTTCATAGTTATATATTAGCATATAGAGTTTCCTAAAAGTTAACATTAACTGAACTGCAATGTTCGGAGTCTTTAGCAGCAAAACTCATTACACTTGAATTATTCTTAAAATGTCCACTGTTTTTGAATGTTTGACGCGAAAGTTGGGTAAACATTGCATGATAAATTGAAATTTAAAAAAAATCTTTTTAATTTAAATAAATTTAAATAATTTTTTTTCAACTTATTATTTACAACTCGAGTAAATTTATAAAAATTCACACGTTATTTGGACGTTATTAAAGAAACGACACTGTTTCTGTTGGTCGATAATAACCAAAGTTACATAGCCAAGAAATTTCAGAGACCTTCGAATATTGTTAAGTTAATTTTTATTTTTAGAGAACTTTTGGTATTCAGGTGGTGATATTATTTGATTTTCTATTCTTATAAAGTAACTTATTAAAATGAGGTTTATGCCGATGCTGAGAATTTGAGTTTCTCTTTGATATTCATTCAACTAATTGTCGTTCAAACTATAGAGTTTAGTTAATTTTTTATTATTATTTAAAAAATATTTTTTCATTTTAGAGGAATTATGTCCCGTCTCGAAAGAGCCGAAGAAGAAAACAAACAAAGTTGGTATAATTGTGGGAGGCATTCTTATAGCTTTAGTGTGCATAACTCTTATTATATTCATAATTAGTAGATATTCTAAAAAAATTTCTTCCTGGAATATAAGTAAGGCTCACAGTGCTATGAAAGGTTTATAAAGTCTTTATAAAGTTTTCTTTAACATTAAAGGTTACAAATTATTATTGCATGCGCATGATTACGAACACTACAACCAAAAAGACTAATTCTTAATACAAAATTGCTATATATACTGTAAAATATTTTTATGAGAAAAGTTGGCTTTATCGTGATACGCTTCTTACTCTAGAAAAATAGTTCTCTGAGACTCCTTCTTTGTACTAATTTAATTAAATATGTATGTATATTTATTATTTACATAGTATATATCGACATTCTAATTGATTAAATGTTTATTCGAATTTTAGTGCAATGAAATGTTAATTCAGAAAGTTCTGCTATATGAATTTATTGAAAAATTCCATCTAACACGATTATTGTTAATTAATTGTTCGTTCAAAATATAATTTAATTTCCTGGAAATAATACCCAGAAATTTCCAGAAGTCACCCTTGAATGACTCATGTAATATTCCACGAGGTTTTTGAGATATATTATTATATGAATTGAAAAATTTATTTTCCTAATATGACTGTTTGTTTCTTTGAATCTTGAAGATTGTTAAAAGTTTTGTTCTAAATATCGAATTTTTTCAACTAGATACCAAATACTTAAAATTAATATTTTTAAAATATCCTACGAACTCTGCAGCTAAATCTTTAACAGATTTAGAAGAACTTTGAACTTTTTATTAAAATTAATCGGTCCAGTCGGAATCTAGTCTACCGATCTTTCCTGCCGAAAAACAAGACCAACTTTGGCGCTCTCTATTGGCAACGAATTGATATATTTTTACACATAAATATTTTTAATTTAAAAATTAAGAAATAAAGTTTTTGAAATAATTTTTTTGGTTTAGTCCTGTCTTAAAAAATTCACGAAAAACAGGTTCAAAAGGGACGTCAAAGGTCTCACTCCGCCTTGAAGATTTATTGAAGTTCGTTATTATATTAGAAGGACCCTAATAACACGTAAGTGATAATAATAATAATAATAATAATAATAAACATTTTTGGAAGTGGAAAATTTAAATTACTTTTCTTCGGAACGTGGCACATATAGATCTGTTTTAATAAACTGGCCACTTTTATTTTTTGTGTACCTGTGAAATTACTTGAAAAAACATGATTTTGTCTGCAAAAACCATTTTTTATGAAGAAGGACCAAATTTATCTATTTGTTAATTAACATTATTTGCAACAATTTAAATAAATTGCATTATGCATTACTATTTATCTGGTGGTTGCATGCTACACTAATTTAAATTGCTCTCAATTATGTGCAATGAAAAAAACATGATTAATCCAAAAATATTGTTAACTGTTAGCTTTGAATAACAAAAAAATATAAATATAATGAAAATTTCAAAAATTAGTTTACAAAGATATATATTTGTTAGAAATTGAGGCTCATTTTTTCTAAACGCTTTTATTCTCAGAGACGTTAAAGGTGTACAATACAATTTAAATTATTTAGTTAGGAGGTGATCAAAATTTTCAATTATTTAATTTAATAAACAAAAAGTTTATTAACATTTTATAAACAAATAAAATAAAAAATTATGAAAAATAAAAGAATTTAAAAATAAAAAAATTTTTCAAATAGTGCAAATTTAAGTCAAAAAAACATTTTTTTATTTTTAAATCCGTCAACTGAAATTCAAGATAAAATTTTTTAAATTAGCACAACTAAAAAATTCAATTGTCAATAACTTTGACACAAGAATTTTTTGACTTTAATATTTGCAGAGATTCTTCTTAACCATATCAAAAGTAAAAAATAAATTTTCGTTGAAAAATATATTTTTTTAGTTTTAGGTGATCCGGTTAGGAAATTGTGACGCATGTATAAAAACAGTGAATCTTATGTGTATACTAATTAATATGTAATTGCATAATGTTGATAATAATCATACATTTCAACGCATTAGTATATTTATTTCTATTTATTAAAATAAATATAGCGAAAACATCTTTTTCTATTCATAAGTTACTCTTAGACAGATATATAATTCGATAAAACAACAATGGTGAAGATGGTCAATCCCGTATTATAATAATTGATATCATGAACAACATCTGCTATCTGATAAAAGTATCCAGGTGTTAGATGAGGTGTGTACGATTATGTTTAAGATCATTTTAATTTTGTGGCTAAGTTATGTATATGTATACAAAATGCAAGTGATTCTACATTAATTCGCCATGCAACATATTGCTTATTAGTAAACAAGATCTTATTATAATTCACATATTTTTTAGCAATCTTTCCAACAATATATTTACAAGAAAAAAATTATGCATTTCAATAAGGGAACTACTTCATCCGATCAGGATTTGATTTTCATATTTAGATATAGAAAAGCCGTTGTCCGTGGGGGTTTTTTTAATCGTAAGATAAAATCTCTACCTAATCCACTGTTATATACATATCTTTTATTTCTGCAAAAAATATATTATAAAAAAAATACATATATAATTGTAAGAGATTTTCCTTGAAAAAAGAAACAAAAAAAAAATAGTAGATATAAAAATTTACTTTTTTATATAAAAATAGCAGCTGTTTTTCTTGTAAAAATTAAAAATTCTCACGATGATTATAGTTTATGGCTTTTCTAATTTAGAGACATGCTTCATCGATTCATGACGGTTAAACGGCCAATATAGGCAATTGGCTTATCATTTTTTTTAATTTGTTTCCCACGGGGGTCGGAAATACAATACGCATCACGCGAACATTCACCCTAAATTCATTTCGAGCAATTTACAAATTTACGACTGATGGTGAAGCGTGCACAGTCATAAATGCCGTACGATTATTGCACATAAATAGTGCACATGTTATAATTAAACGAGTATGTTCATTTATACTGTGATCCTTTTTAACGGTTATTCATATATTACCATGAAAATTAAATATACATATAAATGCATCCCATATCTTTTCATTTCTCCTTGGTTGCTATTCAAGGATTAAAAATAAGATTTACCGATGTGATCTACAAAGAATAAGAAACATGCCGAGAAATTCTAGTACGTGCCAATCACTGATTTCTGGTCAGTTGTACCTGGAAAATTACTAGTGCCAGCTCTCTTTCTTTCAAAAAGGATTTCAGGTTGCAGAGTACTAGACCAGACTCAGCAGGAATTCAAGATTTATCATCTTGTCAATCTTTTACAAATATATAAATTGTATTTGTTATGTAATACTTTTCATATGTTAATGACTATCTTAACTACCTAAAGAATCTACATACCATTTTTAATTTCCAAAATACCGCATCATTTGATAAGTCAATATCGTATTTTTTTTTCTTTCGCGGTAGAAAGTAAACAATAAATTGATGAAAATGTAATAATGTATACTTTTTTATACTTTTAGTATGGTTATAAAATATTTTGAGAAATTCAAGTTTCTTCCGCAAATAGGACCTGAATATTGTGTCAATATTTCCAATATTGACTTGTAATGTTAAGGCAACATTGATTATGTTCGTTTGTAAGATAATGAAAAGGCCTATTTTACTTTTTTTTATTAGTGTAGAGTCTTATTAGTTTTAAGGCCAGTATATAATAGTAGTTTTTGTTTGTTTGGCCGTATTAAATATTCATTTGTAAGATAATGAAAATTTTTCTAAATACGCCTTTTCATTATCGTACAAATGAATTGCCACAATATTTATTTAATATTTCGGATTAAGCATTGCCTGGTATTAATATATTAATACTTAAAAATATTATAAGAATATATCGAAGGTGGCATGACAAAAGGGGTCAAGCTACAATTTTTTGAAATTGAGATTTTTTTTTATACAAAAATCAGGTAAATTCATTTACACAGTTCTGTAAAAGGATTTTCCTGGAAATTATTTTTGAAACTCATTTTTAATAAAAATAGAAATAAAAACTTGCCTTAATTTTTACATACAATGCAATTCAGTTAAAAAAACAAAAGAAATTAATATAATATTATGAATAGGTTAATATGATTAAAAATATTGCTTTCTTTTCAATATCATTAAGTATATATTAAATTTCGCTGAAAAATTTTATGTCTAGTTAGAAATAGTTTTATATAGAATATACTATTTAATATAATTAAAATAATGTTAATTTAAATGTTAATTGTTATTATTTTATATATTATATATAATATAGAAATAGTTTTCTGCATCTCATTTTCAACAATTTAAATATTACTAGCATAAGATACGCGCGCAAGCACGCGTGCATTTTTTAAGTACATTGTTGGATAATATATTTTTTTAATTATTAAAGAAAAAAATAATCGAAGAATTAAATTAGTTCAATGTAATAATTTTTTATTTTTAGAGAAAAATAAGAGTAAATTGAATGAACTTTGTATGCAGGTGTGTAGGTAATTCTTTCCAAGAATTTTAATATTTAAAAAAATAATATAATTTTTGCGAAAATTTTATTTCAATTATTGATAATCCTAATTAAATTCTTTGAAGAATTTGTTTTAATTTTTTTTTAAATAGAGTTTCTTTAATAATTTTAAATTTCAAAATAATTGAATTTCATCAACAATTTATTTTAAGTTTCTAAAATAATCGTGTTTCTTAATAATTGAAATCGAACATTTAATAATTGAATTTTATTCAAATTTTGTAACGAATTAAGAAAAAAATTGTATTGTTTTCGAAGATTTATTAAAATTTCAGAAAATAATTAAATTTTTTCGAAAAATATTCTTAAATATAAAATAAATTAATTCTTTTGTGAAATTTTATTACAATTGTATTAAAAAAATTGAATTTTTTAAAAGATTTTTACTATTTATAAAAATAATAATTAAATTCTTGCGAAGAATTTTATCTAAATTGTTGAAAAGAATAGAATTTTTTTTTAAACGTTTGTAAATAATTGAATTTAAAGAATATTTAAAAAAAATTATATTCCTTCGAAAAATTTTATTACAATTATTTTGAAAATAATTGAATTCCTCCGTAATATTTTATTATTTATGAAAATAATTTAATTTTAACAAAGGATTTTTTAAAATTCATAAAAATAATGAAATTACTTTGAAGAATTTTTTTCTGAATTTTTGAAATTTTTTTAAACTTTCATCAGAGTTGTCGAAAATAGAATTTATATAAAAATTCTTTATTTGTATCATTTGCTAGTTAAAAAATAAAAAACAGAAAATAGTAAAATAAAAAAATAGAAGAGAAAATCTTACAAGAATTAATTAAAAAATTGTCAGAAAATAGTTAAATAAAAAATTAAAAAAGAAAATAGTATAAGAATTAAAGAAAAAATAAAAAAAAAGATAGTAAAGTTAAAAAAATAAAAAGGAACGAGAAATAGTTAAAAAAATGGTTAACTTTTGCGACTAAATAAAATGAGAAGATTTATTAAAATTATTAAAATTTCAGAAAATAATTGAGTTTTTTCAAAAAATATTCTTGACAATTAAATTAAAATCAATTAATTCTCTTGTGAATTTTATTACAATTATATTGAAAATAATTGAATTTTTGAAAATACTTTTTACTATTTATAAAAATAGTTGAGTTCTTGCGAAGAATAATATTAAAATTTTTAAAAATATATTTATTAAAAAATTTTGTAATTTGCGTAATAATAATTATAAATATATCGAACATCACGTAGTTTGGCACGTAACATTTGCTAATTGTTTAGCTTATAAGTTGTTATATAAAAAAAATTGAACAATGTTAGACAATAAAACATTTACATGGTTATTAATTAATAAATTTCTTTGAATCTAACTTGAAAAATTAGTTAATGGAGTTTTTTAAAATTAGAAGTGAGAATAAAAATGAAAATCTGAAATGTACGCCATTCACATACGTCAAAACAATTTTTGAAAAAAAAATATTTTATAATGTTCTCTGATGTTTCCAAGTTTCCCCTGACCGAGAAAAAATTCCCTGACAATTCCAAGTTTTCAAGGTTTTCCCTGACCGTAGCAACCCTGTAACATTATCTTCATAAATTAAAATAATTTTTTATATAAATTTTTACAAGAAAATAATAAAAAAGCTAAATACTCGGCTACAATAAATAAAATAAAAATTAATTAGTTTTTTAAAATTATTAATTCACAGTATAACAGTAATAAAAAGAATTTAAAAATAAAAATTTTTTTATAATAAAAAACCAATCTTTGATGAACATTATTATTCCGCAACAATTTATTCCAGCTTCTAATATTTCACTTCTTATTATTTTATTATTATAATTAAATAATAAACTCTTGATAATAAGTCACTTCACAATTAGGCAGAAGAAAAAACGCGATAATTATTATGCATCAATGCATCAAATGAATAACCTCGGAATGATTAAAAAATGTAAACATGTCAACGTCAAACCTATTGTATATACACAAAAAGACAAAATCCTCCACAAAAGTTTAACTTCAGGTGTGGACAGAGATCCGGAATCACGACGATTATTACTATTATATACTAGCCAAATTATCCGCGCGCAAGCGCGCGGGAATATTGTGCTGCAATGTTTATTATAAACAATTTCAAGTCATTTTAATTTAAGTAATTTTTAAGGAAATACTTATTATGACACATAACTAAAAAACTGATTAGAATTAAATTTTCAAAATATATTATATTTTTAAACTTTAAAGTATATAAAAAAAACTTTAACAAATTTCGATACTAATTTCAAATTTGGCATCAGATTTTCACAATTGAAAATAATTAAACTTTCTTGTACGAGGAAAATTGAATTTCACAAAAATTGTTAATTAAAAAAAACTTCATTACGAAAATTTTAATTATTCTAAAGAATAGAGAAGGTAAAAATAATTATTAGCTATATATAAGTATTTAACTTTCCGAACAAAGAATATAAACAATATTTTTTTAGAGAATTTCCACTACTTTTAATTCGCTAATATTGAAAAAAATCAATTTTATTTAACAAAATTTTATGGAATTTATTTTTCCCAATAATTCAATTACTTTTAATAATTATAAAATTTTTCATGTAAATTCCATTTTTTCAAAAAAATTTTTGATTACATTCTAAGCATGAATTTAATTATTTTCATAATCGTAAAATTCAGTTACTTTCACAAATAAAGTTTTGAACAAGAATTCAATTATTTAAAATAATAAAATTTTCAAAACATTTAAAAATTCATTATTTAAACCAATGTTCATAAAATTCATATGAAGATTTCAATTCCTTTCAAAAGTAATAAAATTTTCAACAGAAATTCAATTCTTTTTAAACATTTTAATAAACTTTACCGCAATAATTCAATGATTTTCAAAAATTTAATAAAATTATTCGAAAGAAATTAATTGTTTTAATATAATTTTAATAAAAATTTGTTTTTAAATAATAAAAAAAATTGCACCCGAAAATTCAATTATTTGAGGTATTTCAATAAAATTCTTTTCAAAATTCAATTATTTTCATAAATAATAAAATGTTTTTTTGGAAAATCCAATTATTTTCAAAAAAATTTAATAAAATTTCCAACCAACATTCAATTATTGCAAAATTTTTTAATAGAATTCTTTGTAAAATTTAATTATCTTTAAAAACTTTTCACATTTCAATGATTTTCAATATCTACTATTTTTATAAAATAACCAAACAGAATTCTATTATTCAAAAAAATTTATGATAAAATTGTAGGAAAAAATTCAATTATTTTCATCAATTTTAATAAAATTCGACGCAAGAATTTAATCATTTACCTAATTAATAAAATTCTTTGAAAGAATTAAATTATTTTTATAAATAATAAAATTCTTCGAAAGTAATTAAATTATTTTTTCAACAATTATTAATAAAATTTCTCGAAAGAATTCAATTATTTTCATAAATTACAAAATCCTTAGAAAAAATGTAATTCTTCAAAAAATTCAATTTTTCTCAAAATTTATAAAATTCAATTATTTTTCAAAATTTTTTTAAAATTCTTTCCAAGAATTCAATTATTTTCCAAATTAAAAAAAATTTTTTCGCAAGAATTTAATTATTTTAATAAATAATAATATTTTATTATTTTCAAGAAAATTCAATTATTTTCATAAATAACAAAATTTGCCTAAAAAAATGAATTATTTTTGTAAATAATAAAATTCTTCTGAAAAATTCAATTATTTTCATTTTTTTTAAAATTCTTCGCAAGAATTAAAATATTTTAAATTGTTTCATAAGTAATAAAATTCGTAGCATATATTCAATTTATTAGCAGGATAAGAAAAAAGTAAATATTTTTGATGAAAATTAGGAAAAAGCTAGGAAAATAAAAAATATGGAAAGGAATTTTTGTCAATTTTGTGAAGTGAATAAAACGAGTTTTTCTGGTTTCTTTTTGACATTTAAAAAAATGACAATAACCCACAAAAATGAATTTTCAAAAAAAAAAAAAAAAAAAAAAAAAATGAATACAGATAATTTGCTAACAGAAAGGAAACTTACGATCATTATAATGTATATGTATATTTCTATTTTCTATCAAAACGTATAAAAAACAAAAAATAACTATAACTAACTTCAAGTGTGGACAGAGATCCGGAAATCTGGAATCATCTGTTAATTTTCAAATATTTCTGTTTGTAGTATGCATTTGAAAAATTCGGTACTGTTTAATTTCAAAAACAAACAGTTAATTAACAATTTATATGTAGGTTCATCTTCATAAATTTTATTTCCACTGGTAAAGAGAAATAATATTTCTGAGTGCTTTCTTTAAATTTTTCTTAAATGATTAGGAAAATTTTTTAAATGTGTTATTTTCGTTTCCTGTCAAATAATGAAATTGTGGTTTGACCCCTTTTGTCATGCCACCCTTCATATAGACTAGAACCTTAATAACTATAGAACTTCAGTGAAAATGCCATAAAAAATTCGAGTTATTGATTTCTCAACTTAATACAGTAATGAACAATATTTACCAAAATACCGATAAATAAATTTAATCAATATATTTTCATACATGTAACAGAAAATTTGATGTAATTTCTTCTATCACTGCTGTGAAAAAAAAGATACATAAGCGACATTACCGTTAGACAGATAAAATCAAAGAAAACGTTTTGTTCTTTTCCTGCGCTTCTCCTGCTTTTTTATTAAGTTTATTATTTACACTGAAAAAAATTCAATTGATTCAAATAACTGTTTAATTGACTAATATCAGTTAAATATTTAATTGAATCAAATAATATTTAATAGAGTCAGTTAAATGGTATTTGCTTCAAATACTAAAGTTATTGATTCATATACCATTTAATTAGCTACAATAAATATTATTTGACTCAAATAAATATTTAATTAATAATAGTTTGCAACAATTACATTTTTGTTTAGTGTAACTTGACAAATTCTAGCCAACTATTCTTTAAAAAAACTAGAGAGATTAATTCTTTTAAAATTTCGAAAATTTGTTTACTATTAAGATTTACAGAAGTTAAAACATTTATTTCATGCAATTAATATAAAATTTCTATTTAGCATCGAAAAAATCTAATAAAAATATGTAGATTATTTAATGTTTTGGAGTTTCTTTTCTGAGTTTTTTTGGAGTTTTCTGGTAGTAATCAAAAACTTAAAGGTAGTAATAAAAAATAATTTCATATTCGTAATCAGCGAGCTCAGGAATTTACATTTGAGCCCAATTAATTTTGTAATCAACAGCTTGTAATCTTGTAATCAAAAGTATGTAATGAGAATATAATCCTTAAAGTCTTATAGTAGCTATATAAGAAAAAGAAAAGGTTTTATGAAATATTTAATATTGGAGTGGAAAAGTGAACAGCATTTTACGAAATAAACATTCATAATTTACAAAAATGAAATAAAAATTATATAATCGTAGTGATAAGTACGACACGAGATCACTAGTAGTGCACGGATGAGAATATGACCATCCGAAAGGCGGGCAGATTTTTTCTTTGTCATAATACTTGTCTAGCAACAGTCTGTTAGCAGTTTAAAAATTCAGGTGTTATGCAGCTTGCGTTAAAGTCAGTCCCTTTAAAATTTAAAGGCCTCTGGATTTCATTATGGTTTTTATGTCATACATAGTTATGGAAATAGATGAGTCCTTTATGCGGCGTTCGTATTACAGAATAAAATTGGGATAATTCACATAAAATATTCAGGTGTACTCTGAAAAATGTAATAATGTCACGTCTGGGCGTATTGGAGAATGAGAAATATAATTCCTGTAAGGTTCATCCCATTACTGCAAGTGTATTTCATTCAGATAATTTGAATGAGATACACTTGCAGTAATTCTACAATTATTGTAATGAATTTTTGTGAAAACAATTGCGGCAACAATAAGAAGATTGAGAACAGAAGAAATAACTTGACAATATACATAAGGTCAAGATTTTCAAATAAATGAGGTTAGATTTCCACAAAATAGTAAATATTATTTTAATTCTTAATCTTTATTTAGATTTTTGAAAATGGTGCTCAAATATTGAATAAATACTTGCAATAATGTAAATGTGTACGCAATTGTTTGAATTTACAAAGGAAGTTCAAGTAGCACGTAACATTACTGGCATGTCCCTGTAATTTTACCAATATTACAATATATTATTACAGTGACATTCCCTGAGTTGCGGTAGTATTCAAATATTCGCGCCAAAGAAATATTACAAGTAATATTGCAGTTTCTAATTTTCTTGTGTTGCAGGTTCATCGTTGAGCTTATAAGTTACTTACAATATTCTACTTTAATAATTATATTATAGTCGCTTATTTCCAATCAGTTTTTTACTGGTTTTATATTTATTTAATAACATACTTGGAAATTACTGAACATTTGGTCAAATAATAATTAAATAATACTTTCTGGTCATTATTTTCTTACATATAAAAATGAATTTACAAAAATGTTTCATAACGTTTTTTATTTAAGAACATTAAAAAATTAATCACAATTAAAGCCCTTATATATTTATTAAAAAATATTGTATTTTATAGCAACACTGTAAAAAATAAATATTACTTTTTGAGTCCGAAAATTGATTTAATCTGGTCTTCGTAGCTTAAAAATAGGCTTTTTTCAATTAATTTGACTTTAAGATAAAAACGGTTTCAGGCTATGGTAAAAAATTAAAAAATTTAAGGCTTAATAAAAATGTTTTATTTTCAATACACTTTTTAAGTCCAACAACTTTTGTTTCAAACATTTTTTGTATAAATTCAGTATAAATGTAAGAATGTACTAATCCACATTAGTACAAATTTTTTCTATAAGTTTTGGTATTTGCCACAAACTCACAGTGCAAAATTTCCACCTTTGGATTGAAAACTAGCAGCAAAATTACTTAAAAGTGTGCTATTTGGGAAAAATGACTAAAGATTTTATTATTTTATTATTATTATTTATTATTAATTTATTATTATTTTATTATTTATTATTGATTAATAATTTATTAACATAATCAATTAACATCAAATCAGTTGTTTTTCTATGTAAATTTTTTATTTTAATTGTCAGTAAGTTAAGTCAGGTATAAATGAAGCGAAAAAACTTTTTTGCCATGGAATTTAAGAAAATTTTGACTTTTTAGACTTGTTTTCAAAAATTGCAACTTTTTCGACTTTTCTTTCAAACATTGCAACTCTCTAAATCAACATTAGTGAAATTTCACTAATTTTTCAGCGTATACCACTTATTTTATCAGCTTATATACGCTTTGAATTAGTGAAATTTTACTAATTAGTTAGTGTATATACGCTAATACTTATCGCTGAATTAGTGAAATTTCGATAGTTCAAATTCATAGAAGAAACAAAATATCATAATTTTACGTAAAAAAAGTGCAACTTAAAAAAAATTTTTTTTTTGAAAAATGTCAAAAAAACAAAATTTTCAAATTTTCAAAATTTCAAAAAAATTCATAACTTTTTTGTTTTTTGTTGTATAAAAAAGTGTCGAAAGGAAAAGTTGTTTGTTTTTACTCAAAATTTAAGGAAAAAAATAAAAAAAAATATTTTTTTGAAAAATGTCAAAAAAACAAAATTTTGTATTTTTGTTGTTTTTTGACGAAATTGGCTGCCCAACGAACTTAGGCTTTATTTTTACGGTCTTAGAAAGTGTGCCAAATTTCAAGTCGATTCATTAAAATTCATTCGAGTTATCGTCGAGACAAATTTTTCTACAGACAGACGACAGACAGACAGACGGACAGACACTTTTCTAAAAACCATTTTTTTGGAATCAGGGGGTCATGAAACGTAAAGATTTAGCAAAATTAGACAATGCTCAAAATCGCACAAAACCAAGACTTTCTCATTTTTGATGAGAATGTAAAAAGACAATTTCAAAAATTGTTTTTAAATAGTTAAAATTTTTTAAAATTTAATTGCTGATAGTTAATTCATTTCCAGCATTTTGTCACAAGTTTTGAAAATCAACTTTGGAAGAATTTTAATTGCAAATTTTAAAAGTAATTGAATTATCATAAATATTTTAATGAAAAATCTTTAAAGGTAAATTTAAAAATTAAAATTAGCTTCTAAATTTTTATAATTTTTTAATATTTTCATTTCAATTAAATATGTTTTTCAAAAAAATAACATTTTAGAATTATATTTAACATTTTGGAGAAAACAATATTGTTCAAAAGTTTTAATTAAAATTCATCAAAAAATTCATTAGTTTTTTTTAATTACACAAAAATTCTTTGAAGAAATACAATTATTTTTGAAAAATTACATTAAAAAATTTTTAAAAACTAATTATTAGAATTGTTTTTTTTACAATTATTTTAGGATAGAAATTTACATTTTTGACTTTTTGCAATTTCTGAGAAATCAGTCTTGCTTATAATTAAAACTTTTTAATAATTTCATCGCATTTTTATTTATACTTTTCAAAAATTTAATTATTTTATAAAGTTTTCACCAAATTTTAATTGTTTGGAAATTTTTCCAAATTGAAATACTGTTATTGCCACAGGAAAAAAGAAGTGTTATTTTAACACTAAAAGTAGTTTTAAAACTACACGCAACATTTTTAACCGACGCTGTGTGGTTTCAACACTTCATTGGTGTTAAAATAACAATAGAGACTGTTCAATTAACACTAGTGAGTGTTAAATTAATATACATTTTTAATGGGGTTAAAATAACACTAAAATTGTGTTAAAACAACATAATCTGAAAACTACACGCAACACATTTAACACTTATTTTTTCTGTGTGGTCAAAAATTATTTTAAAATACTTTTTAAAAATTAATTGTAATAATTTTCATAAAATTTTTTGCAAATATTATACTTTAATAACATACGAAAAAAGCTATGGAGAATCACAATTATTATAGAAAATTCATTTTTTTTATTTAAATAGGTAATTAAATTCTAGAAGAAATTTTAGAAAATTATTGAAATTAATTGATTTAGAGATGACGTTTAGTTGGAAATTGTAGAAAATAATTGAATTCAGGAAAGGTTATAATTGTAATTTTTACACGCAACCGGGAAAAATGAGTTTGCTATTATATGGATAGATAATTTTTAGTTACAGCAGTTAAGAATTAGCTGTTTCAGCAAAACAAGTTAGTTATTTTAGCTAATTATTAGCTGCATTAGCTAACAATAATTGCTATCCATATAATAGCAATTAAGGTTAACTAAGGTAGCTAAAAATTAGCTGAAATAGATAACATTTTTTCTCCGTGTAGGAATTATATTAAAATTCATAAATTTAATTTATTTTCCGTATAGACATTAATACTTTTCTCTCTCTAAATCTGAATTAATGAAATTTGACTGAGATTTAGTGATTCTATTCTTGCGATTTGAATTAGTTGAATTTCGCTGAAAATCAGTTGAAATCAACTGAAAAATCAGTCATTTTGCACTAATTGACTAATTAAAAAGTTACGGAAATGTCTGTCACTCACATTGAAATTTTCAATTATTTTATAATTGTCCAATCAGTGAAAAATGACTGAAATTAAAATTATTTTTAACTGATCTTCAGTGAAATTTTACTTATTCAAATAGCGAGAATAGAGTCACTGAAATTTGGCTGATTTTCAGCCAAATCTAGAGCTCTTTACAGCTCTAGAGTTGGAAAAAGAAATTTATCACGGAAAGTAATTTTATTGGCAGTAAATTGTCAGGGAAATTGCAAAACTGAAACTTGTGTGATCACTCAGAGTAATAAAAGAGCGCGAATTTCAGTCACACGAATTTAACGCAAAAATTAAAAAAATTTCATGATCCCATTAAAAATTCCATTAGATTTCCATGATTCCATGAATCAAAATTAAATGCCCTGAAAATTCCATGAATTTTTTATTTTTTTGCTTATCGTAAAGAGGAAGCAAAATGTTCACGCAATGAACATCCCCATCTTGTTTCACTTCGTTATTACAATTTTAAAAACAAATTCCAAATATAGGAAAGAAGGTCGGAAGTGTCGGAAGTATCAGAAGTGAAATGAGGGATTTGACGAGATGTAAAAACGCTGGAGAAACCCTGCTTCCTGTATTGAATGACTTCTATATATATGTGAGTGTATATAAGGGCTCGTCTTTAAAGTCACTTAAGCACTTATACAAAAGCAGTTTTTATTAATGTGAAGATCACCTTGAGTCGGAGAATTTCGCGGGTTTTAAATTGCAAGATTCCCGCCAGTTTCTTGGCGGGAGCCGAAGGGGCCGTAACGGTCGGTTGGACTCGACGCCTTGAAAGTGGCAGGTGCCAGACTTCATTAAATAATCCCATCTGCGTCTTCACGTTTCTAAAACGCTGTATCGTGTGGTCAACATTCTTCCTGAACCTGGACAGAGAAAGAATAATGGAAAGCGGAAAAGTATCAGCAAACACTTCTGATATTGCTAGTGCAAGTTAAACAAACCCTCGCCGAAGAAAAGAGCCTTCTATCTACTTTTCAAATTTTATTATTATCTTACCACCGTTCACCGTTTGCATTTCAATTTTAATGACATGGTCCCTTGTGATATCTCTCGAGATATCCCGCAGTAAGAAATAAAGAATTGAAATTTTAGTCGACCTTTTAAAAAAATCCGCCAAAAGTATCTTTTTTCTTTTCTTTATTGACAAAAAGATACGTATTTTTTTAGAAGCTAAATTTTTAGTTATATATTATCAAAATTTTCGTTTTTTCAATGCAGATGTTTTTTTTATTTATTTTTGTATACATCGGTCTTAAACTTACAATCTTGGCTATACAAATAATTCAACAATTTCTCTTACAAATTTTCTTACATACTATATGTAACCTTAAGGGGCGTTTCATGGCCCCATGCACTGACGAAATTTTGATTTTGCTCATGCTTTGTAATTTGATAGTATTTAGGGTCCTATATAAGTGTGCCAAAAAGTTTTGCAAAATTTTAATATTTTGCAAAGATATTTGCAAGCATGTAATTTGGACACTTTTTTCAGGAATCTTTATCCAGTAAACTATTTCTCGTAGAAAAAAAGTTTGTTATTAAAATCATACAGAAAAAATTGAATTTTAGTAAAATTATTTTTAAAAATTAAAAAAAATAAAATTATTTATATTTTTATAAATAATCATGTTTTACATTTTCTATAACCACTATACGTTTTGAATTTTTCAAATGTACAAACTTTGGTTTGCAATGATAAATTTACATTGTTATACAACTTTATTTGTCCTGACTTCAAAAACCCAAAGTCAATATTGTAGTTAACGGTGACGTGCATAAGAATAGTGCAGTAAAAATTAAAAAAAAATATTTCGCAAAAAAATAAAGAAACAACATATTTTTATTGATACAATTGGTTCACTAGATAATAAGATTTATTTTAAACAAATTAAGAAGATGTATCACTACCTTCATAAAAATTACCAATAATAAATTATATTTGTTTAAACAAATTGTTAAAAAATTAAGTTTTGTCGTTTTAAAAAAATAATATTATTAAAGTTCAATGTTTTCTCTATAATTTTGAGTTATATAATTTCTTTCTACATTGAATATAGTTTATGAGATGAAAATTCCTGAAAACAGTGTCGAAATTATATGATTGTTCTCTAAAACTGAATTAGTAAAATTTTAATAAGAAACAGTGACTCTATTCTCGCAATTTAAATCAGTGGAATTTGACTGAAAATCAGTATTAAAAATTACTGAAACATCAGTCATTTTTCACTGACTAACCAATGAAAAAGTTGTTGGAAATTTCCGTCACATATATTGAAAATTTCAGTTATTTTTTGACGTTAAATATGTTTCAAATAAGGAAATAAATTTTTTAATTCGCCAATCAGTGCAATATAACTGAAATTTTAATCATTTTTAACTGATAGTCAGTGAAATTTTACTGATTCAAATCGCGAGAATGGAGTCACTGAAAATCAATCAAATTTTACTGATTCAGATTTACAGAGAACAAATATCTTGAAGAATATTAAAAATTTTCAAAAACTTTTTGACACACTTATTTAAGACTAATGGGGTTTCTCGACAGAGGGGAGAATTAAAAAAAATGTTAAAAATCTTTTTTTGAATGTCCTGACATCTTAAATTTTTTAAATTAAGATTGAAATTTTTTTTAAAAAAATGCTTTCATGAAGCATCAAATTGACAATAACTGTAGTATTTATCAGTTTTCACTAAAATTCTATAAAAAAATTAAAAATTACTAAATAAGAAATAAAATTTTACTAGAAATCCGTAGCAATTTTTATACTACAGGGTCAGAATTCGTGAAATTTTCACAGAAAACAAAAAGTATTTTTTTTAAATCAAAATGATGAAAGAACATTTCTATTTGGTCTTAGGAATGTGTCCACAAAAGAACAGAGAAAAATAATATTTTTTATAAAAGTTATTGCAAAATTATTTTTTTACAACTTTTTAAACAAAATGTTATTTCTCCTAAAAGGAATGAAGCGATTTAAGTGAACGAAGCGGAAATATAAAGGGAATGAAAAATACTTTCGTTCAGAATTAGAAAATTTTTAAAAAGTTCATATTTTAATAATTATTAAATTTAATAAATTTTTTATAAACAATTAATTTTTTTTATGTTCTGCACCTTTTAAGAATTAAAGAAAAATATCTACATACATTTAAAACTATAAGAAATCAAAATCCGTTGAGAAAATTTATGAGCGACTATTATTTTAAAACTTAAAAGTTAAATTGGAAATTATATTGGCGTGGTGTAGTGCATCAACACTGAACTTAGTTTTTGATAATTTTTATGGTTATATAACTGAATAAAAATGTTAATTCGACAGTGTTTTGTTCATTTCGTAGTTAAAATTAATGTTTTAATTCTGTAAATCATCAAAATCGCATCTCCGTTCGATATAATTTCCATTATAACTTTTAAAATAATTGTCGCTCATAAATTTTTTCAACGTATTTTGATTTCCTATAATTTTAAGTGCATGTAGTTATTTTTTTAAATCTTTAAAAGGTGCAGAACATTAAAAAAAATTAATTGTTTTTAAAAAATTTATTAAATAATTATTAAAATATAAACTTTTTAAAAAATTTTCTAATTCAGAACGAAAGTATTTTTCATCCCCTTTATATTTCCGCTTGGTTGACTTAAATCGGTTCATTTATTTAGGAGAAATAACATTTTGTTTAAAAAGTTGCAAAAAAATTAATTTGGAATAACTTTTATAAAAAATAATATTTTTTCTGTTCTTTGGTGGACACATTCCTAAGACCAAATAGAAATGTTTTTTCATCATTTTGATTAAAAAATTACTTTTTGTTTTCTGTGAAAGCTTTACGAATTCTGACCCTATATATATTTTGAATTAGCAAACAGTTTCGCAATCTTTAACATTTGAAGAGTTTGATGCAGAGACTACATATTTTTTACGTGCATCTAATATGAATAATATTATAAAAAAATTGTTTCACCTTTTCTTAAAATCGAATTTCTTTTGAGATTAATTTTCAGTAGAATAAAATTTTTACTCACAGGTGATAATATAAAAAAATTAAAAAATTTAATTCTCATAGGATACAAGCGTGATTTAAATACGTTACAGTTTAGAACTATATCATCCCCTATCAGGAAACGTGAGAAGCGTGCTGGGTTACTGATGGAGTTTAAATGACGTCTAGAGTTCTCCTGCTTTTAAATGACTACCACATGGTCTCGGATTTTAAAAAAATGAGATCGCTTGCTTCATCTTCTCTCAATAAATAATGTATTGAGAAGATTGGAAACTTGAAACAAATGATTCTCTACTTTTCAATATTAAAGTATTTAGTTAAAAATTAACCTCACAGTAAATTGTTAGGTTCCAAATTCCTACAACTTCTCAATAAAGTTGTTCAGGTGTTTGTAGTTGAAGACAAAGTTCACCACAGAGCATGGTTGTCACAATCAAGATTATAATCTTGATAATGATTATTTTGAACTATTATAATAGTTGCCAATTTTAGTGAATATAACTAAATTCCTATAGCTGATGTAACCAGAAAATATGTAACAGAGACAATTTTAAGTTGATCCAGTAACTGCGTTTTATTAACCAACTTTTTCTGGTTGTAACAAATTTTACCAAAATCAGTTCTATAAATATATTTTTCTAAATCTGCGAAACTGAACATTTTCTCAACAGATACCAATTATATTTTCTGAATATGAATAAAATACTTCTTAGATTTGAATTAATTAATTGTTTAACCACACAAAAAGAACTTGGTGTGATTTTTGTTGCGTGTGAAATTAACCAATGTTAAACGACATAGAACGTGGCGCCGCCAACGAGGGTAAAATTTGTTGCGTGTTATTTTCACACCAAATTCGGGTTAAAACAACACTTATTATCTCCTGTGCAGAGTGGAAATGTTTTACAGATTTAATTGTCATTAATAGCTAAAAGAAATAACGTTTTCTTGAAAAAAAGCTAATTATTGGTTTAAAGAACCCAAAAAGACATAAATATATGAAATTGTCTTATAATCGATATCCCACGAAAAGCGATCGCGAAACAGAGTCCTACGTATAAACGGAAAGGCGTGACCAAGTATTTTTTGTTATTTTATGATCCAGCTGCGAGTGATCGACCACCCTCTGCCTCTTCTCATCCTCGAATCCTTCAACATGATAGCTGTTCGAGATAGAAACCTGGTAGAATTCGAGAGCTTCGTTAGAGGAGGGGGTGGAACAGCTGTTCTCTCGAAAAACGAGAGTCTGTTGCGGCATGGTGTATATTATTTAAAAAAAATTCGTGTATCCAAGCCAACTTTACAGCTTCCAATACCATCTGATATTTGCAACGGATTTCGAAAACGCGGTTCAATATCGTTTTTCAAGTTTCTGCATCACAATCATAGAAATTGGACGTGTTTTCTGTTAAAAATCATAATCTTATTCTCATTACAGTAGTACAAAGAAAATCTTAAAGAAATTTTACAGATCATTTAGAAATTCGGCAGTCGTATTTAGAAATCTTGAGAATCATGTATAGAAATAGTTTTAGAAATCTCAAAGGTTTTCTCATTCAAGTAAAATAACCTTCAACTGAAACAGCATGGATTAAAATAATCTGAAACAGTTCAATCCCTCTAGGAGTTAATTAACACCAGAAAGGATTAAAACAGTCAATTTTTTAATTTATAGTTATATAGTCTTAGTCTAAGTCACAGTCATACTCTTAGTCAAAATCTTTGTCACAGATTAGCCTTAGTCTTATCTTTGCTAATTCTTAGTTATGTCTTAGTCAAGACTTCATAAAGTCTTAGTCATATCTTAGTTAAGTCTTAGACAAGTTTTATAAAAGCCTTAGCTTACTTTGAGAAGGTAAAAAGCGATTGCAGTAATAAAAATGGGGATAGATTAAAAGAGATAAACTATACCTATTCCTATATGGGTGATTCTTCTGAAAGGCACCTGTTTTTTTCTAAAAACTAAAAAAAATTAATTTTTACATTTTCTAAATTTTTTTGTCATGGATAGGTTTTAAATATGATTAAATATACAAATCTGAGTTGCGCAAAATTAATTTTAAAAAATAAGCCTTCCAGCATCATTTTAATATTAAGTGTTTGGAAGGTTAAATATACTGTAATCAATATTGGGATTTTTGTAAAAAAAATCCTTTTAAATTTAATTTCTTTCATTTATTAAACTTTTAACATTATTCATTTTTAATTTAATGAATTGTGTATTTAATAATTTATTTTTAACTATTTTATCTTTAAAAAAATAACTAATATATATTTTTATATATTGAACGGAAAAAAAAATTGTAATGATTTTTTTAATTTATCATTTTAAGTTCGAAATTGATATTTTCTGTAAAAATTTTTATTCTTAATTATAATTTTAATATTTATCTAACTTTTTCCTAAATATATTATATTTTAAAAAATTAAAAATATTTTATTTTAAATAAAACGGAAAATTTTTTTATAATTCAAGGGTTAGGTATTTGAAAATAATTATTAAAAACAAAACAATACTGCTTACCAAATATGAAAAAGGCTTCGGAGATGAATAGTTTGTCAAATAAAAAATTCACATTTTTATTGAATTTAAAAATATTGAAACATAATTTAACAAATTTTTTTGGCTACAACTTCAAATATTAATATATAGATTACGTGTAATTAAAAAACAGTTTCAAAATATGATTTTATTAACTGAAAAACGAGGCTTCGGAGATGAATTTGAATTTTTACTCTCGTTGCCAATAATTTTTAATTAATTATTTAAAAAATTTCTTTTATTTGGTTTAAACTAAATATAAGTGAAAAATAAACGGTAGAATCTAAGCTTCAATTTGATATATATTAAGACTATATTTCAAAATTTTTAATTATATTAAAAAATAATTAAAAATATGTATCATATTTAACCAAAACCAAAAGAAAAAATTAAATAAATTCTTTTACTAAGAAAAACTTTAAATTTTAACATTACAAGATTATGTAAAGATAAATAATGTTTCGAAGATTATGGATAAATTTTTTTTGAAATTTATACTCAACAAAATATCAATAAAAAGTTCATGCAAATATTGAGTCTCACGTTGGAGACACGTGAAGTGGTTCCTTTCAGGATAATCACCCATATCAGATATTAATAAATATTCAAAGAGATAGGATTTCTATCCCTTTACCTTCACCAGGAAGGTATAAAACGCGATAAGTATGTATAGTGACATTATAAAATGGCTATAAAAAGTTGCTTTTGGGGATAAAAAAAAGATTTAATGGAATAAATTAAAGTTTATTGGAAACAATTAAGGAAAATAAAAAAATCGAATTTTTCAATCTAATAGGAAAGAAGTAACCTGCGATAGAATTGAGGGGATAAAGGGAGACAAGCATATACTGAGATTTAAACGGGGATAGAAAAGGAAGGCAGTAAATAGTAAAAAGATAAAAAAGATAAAATAAGGGTTATTAAAACTAGAGCTTTTTTGAATGAATAATTTTTTAAACTGTGACATGACCTGAAAAAACTATTGTTTTTCGATTTCATTTAAATTAAGAAAATCATTATGACATCCTAAAGATCATGTAGAAACTTATATGTCGATTTCATTTCTGATATTTTCAAATATCATTTAAAATTCGAAAATTATCTCTTATTTTAGCGTCAAAATTCGTTCTCACGTATTAAAGTGTACCAAGTGGTAAATGATTTTCTTATTACACCTCTTTTGTTTCACATATTTTTTCTTATTAAAAAATCATGGTACCTCATTCAAACCAGCACTGAAAGAAAAGAAATTTTAAATGTAAAAGCAAAATGATTTCTCACTTCGCATAAAATGCTCCATATTCATTCCATATATTTATGTTTATTGCAATGTTGTTTTTATATTGAAATTAATAAATCCTTTATGTCAAAAATTTCTTATTTTCTACTGAATACTATGAAAGAATTCTTTTGTGCATATTTGCAAGTTAAAATTGTATTTTTGGCTTTAGTTAAATTATCAAATAAATTCGAATTCTTTTTTCTCAAGAGATTGAAACCTTTCGATAATCATTTCGGGTAACATACTCTGACCACTAAATTATCATAACTAAACTATAAACTATAAATGTTTAATTGCTTTTTGAGCAAAAAAACCTATTATTATTATTATTATTATTGGTTATTGTATTTAGGTATACACAGGCACACAAAAAAAAGTTTTCTGTTTTTTGAACAAGTCATATATATCTTATAGTATTTTTGCCCGCTGAAAACGAATCTAAAGTCAGAATTGTTCCATCACCCTCAGTTTTTTTATCAAAAAAACTACCCTTAACTTTAAATTTTAAAGTAAAAAAAATTGAATCACAGATTTCTCTTTAAACCAAAACAATAAATTTATCTACTTCTGCTACAACAACTCAAAAACAATGTCAACATTGATTAAACACCCTTTGTTTTTTATTAAATCGAAAAAACTACCCCTAAAATGTAAAAATTCAAAATTATAATATTAAAAGTAAAAACCCACATTGTTTTTAAAACAACAAAATAAATTTATTTACTTCTTTTTCAACATTTCAAAATTACTTTATCACCCCCTGTGTTTTTAAATTGAAAAAACCATCCCTAATATGTAAAAATTAAAAATGTATAATAAAAAAAATTAAAAACCACATTGTTTTTCATATTAGAACAATAAATTTATGTACTTCTCTTTCAACAACTTATAAGCAATGTCAAAACTACTCCATCCCCCTCTGTCTTTTTTTTTTTTTGAAAAACCTACCCTTAAATCTTCAAAATAAAATTTTAATGTAAAAAAATGAAAAACCACGTTGTTTTTCAAAACAGAACAAGAAATTTATGTACTTCTTTTTTATCAACTCAAAAGCAATGTCAAAATTGCTTCATCACCCTCTGTTTTTTTTAAATTGAAAAACCAACTCTGAAATTTACAAAATAAAAGTTTAAAGTAAGAAAAATGAAAAACCACATTGTTTTTCAAAACAGAACAAGAAATTTATGTATTTCTTTATTAACAACTCAAATGCGTTAGCAAAATTGCTCCATCAACCTTTGTTTTTTTCAAATTGAAATAACTACTCCTAATATGTAAAAATCAAAATGTACAATAAAAAATGAAAAACCACAACAAATTGGTTTTAATTTAAATTTTAGACTGAATCAATTTCAAATCAGGCAGGTCGACTAACTTCAAGTTATAGATTTAGCTGTCGCTAAAATGTGTTATTGTACATGAAAAATAAAGAGACACGTATTTTTTTATTTTTCAAAAAAGTTAAATTTAAAGAAGTTTTGCATATTTGAACTTTGACTGCTAAAACTCGAATGAATAGTGAAAAAAATTGTTTTGCTTGGCATTTTTTTTTATTTTGAGTATAATTTATTTTTCTTTCTTGGGTCTTGTAGATGGTCTTGTCCTCTTCAAAATCCAGTTTGAAATTTGAAAAAATCAATCAGGAGAATTTTTTTTGAAATATTTATTTTCGCAAATTTTCAAATTGTTAACTTGCATTTTTAAAAACAAATGAATCGCTATAACATTGTTGACGTGAACGTTAATAATTTGAAAATTTGCGAAAATAAATATTTCAAAAAAAAATTCTCCTGATTGACAGAATGTTTTAGCCCGCTTGAAATTCATAGGAAATGTTCATAATTATTTTAAGAACTTGTAGTAAAAATTTGGATTCTCAATATAATTTAAACCAATTTGTTGTGGTTTTTCATTTTTTTATATTACATTTTGATTTTTACATATTAGGGGTAGTTATTTCAATTAGAAGAACAAAGGGTGATGGAGCAATTTTGTTAATGCTTTTATGTTGATAAAAAAGAAGTACAGAAATTTATTGTTCTGTTTAGAAAAACAATGTGGTTTTTCATTTTTTTACATTAAAATTTTATTTTGAAGATTTAAGGGTAGGTTTTTCAAAAAAAAAAAACAGAGGGGGATGGAGTAATTTTGACATTGCTTATAAGTTGTTGAAAGAGAAGTACAAAAATTTATTGTTCTAATATGAAAAACAATGTGGTTTTTAATTTTTTTTTATTATACATTTTGAATTTTTACATATTAGGAGTGGTTTTTACAATTTAAAAACACAGTGGATGATAAAGTAATTTTGATATTGCTTTTGAAATGTTGAAAGAGAAGTGCATAAATTTATTTTGTTGTTTTAAAACCAATGTGGGTTTTGACTTTTAATATTATAATTTTGAACTTTTACATTTTAGGGGTTGTTTTTGATTTAATAAAAAACAAAGGGTGTTTAAGCAATGTTGACATTGTTTCTGAGTTGTTGTAGCAAAAGTAGATAAATTTATTGTTTTGTTTTAGAGAGAAATCTGTGATTCAATTTTTTTTACTTTAAAATTTGATGTTAAGGGTAGTTTTCTCGATTTAAAAAAACAGAGGGTGATGGAGCAGTTCTGACTTCAGATTCGTTTTCAGCGGGCAAAAATACTATAAGATATGTATGTCTGGTTCAATGAACAGACAATTTTTTTTTGTGTGTAATCTTTAGATACATTTAAAATGTTTTGGTATAACCATAATTAATTTTTTATTTCTCCTCAATCTTCAACAGCGAAACGTGTTGAAATTTATGCTATAAAATTAAGTTTCTAAAAAATGTGTTCGACCACACCGCACCGTCCGATCCAGAGACTTCTTTCTCTCTGAAAAGATGAACGTTGCGACCAGGAAACGCTTTCTTACCTGCAAAAACCGTTGAAAATATTGCACCTACGCACCTGGGACACGTTTACGTGCTTTTAAATACCACGAGACAGATGTCTGAGATAGAAATTTGGGCTTGTGGATGTAAGGCAAATCAACCCTTTTTTCTCCAACATTTGTGCAACTCGTATATGTATAGTCATGTATTCTAGACTATGGCAGGCGTGGACTATGGAAACAATATTAGGAAGTCTGTGATTTGAAACGCCTACACACAAAATTGAAGACACAGATGAAATAGCTGTACGCACAACATAAGATACGGGAACGTACAAAATTGCCAGCTTTTACTCAATAACTTCCTTTTCAGCAAAGGGTTCGTACCTAAGCTCTCTAAGGTCCAGTTTTGATAAACTCTTTCGATGACGAAGCAACATCTGCTCAAATGCAGATGTCCGCGATTATTGCTGAATGATTTAAAGGTCTTTTTTTCTTTTCCACTCCAAGTCAAACTTTACATGTTTCAGTAAGTTGTCTTGAAAATTTTCTCATTCATAGCAGAGATTAGTAGAATAATAGAAGTAAAACATTCTACCTAATTTTTAAGGAACTTTTACACATTCCTATTTTGAAAATATTACCATTAATATTATGTTCAATTACATGTACTTATATAAACACTTATTTTATATACCTACATGGAAAAAATTAATTAATTAATAATCGTTAGAAATTTTATTAAATTAATTAGTAATAAATAATGTTGTTAAAATTACGTCACTGTAACATTACAGTAACATTATGTGCTTCTTGAATGTTGTATACATGGCCCATACAGCAATGAACATTTCCTGAAAGTTAGTGGGCGTCACTAAATCCAAATTTTTGATTAAAATTAAAAAATCCAAAATGGCGGTTTCAAAATGTCGACCAAAAAATTTTTACAGTTTACGAATTTGGATAAAAATGCTCATTTGGGGGTTTTGAAGTTTCTAAGTCCAGATCTTTAGTCGAAATTTAAAAATTCAAAATGGCGGCTCTAAAATAGCGACCGAAAAATTTTAAATCAGTAAACTTCGAATTTTGGTTTTATTTTCTATAGTGATAAATTGTAAAGCATAGAAAAATCTTTATTATTATAGTAAACATATTTATAAGTGACTTTGTATTTATATAACTTGGAATTACAGTTTAAAGATATTTATTATTTTCTATTTTTATTCCTAACTTCTTACATAAGTTTTCTTTTTTAATATTTTCAATTTTTTGAATTTTTGAAAAGAATTTTACCAAAAGATTTGAAAATAATTGAATTCCTTCAAAAAATTTTTTTATTTTTTATGAAAATAATCGAATTTTTGCAAAGTAGTTTTAAAGTAATTAAATTTTATGAACAATTTATTTCTAGTTTTTAAAATAGTAGTGTTTCATAATAATTGAAATTAAACATTAAATAATTGAATTTTATTAAAATTATTAAAAATTAATTAAATTCTACTAATAATTTTATTACTATTTTCTAAAGTAATTTAGATAAATTTAATATTGAATTTAATTTAGTAATATTGAAATTAAACATTTAATTAATGAATTTCATTAAAATTATTAAAATAATTAATAAAATTCTACTGCGAAATTTATTACTGTTCTCTAAAGTAATTTAATTTATTCAATAAATTTTATTAAATTTAGAAAATTATTATTAAATTCTTTTGATGAATTTCATGAAGTTTTTTTGAAAATAATGTAGCTTTTTTATAATTTTAATTTAAAATTAAGAAAATAATTGATTTAAACAAAGAATTTTTTTCAACTTTTTAAGATAATCTAATTTAATTCTTGAGATGAATTTTACTATTTAAAACAATTAAAATGTTTCAAAGGAATTATTATAATTTTAGAATATAATAAAATTGTTTTCAAAGTTTCGTAACGAATTGAGAAAAAAACTAAATTGTTTCCAACGATTTATTAAAATTTCTTAATATAATTGAATTTTTACGAAAAATATTGTTCAAAATAATAAAAACTTAATTTTTTGATGAAATTTAATTAAAAATGTATTAACAGTAATTCAATTTTGGAAAAGAATTTTACTATTTACAAAAATAATTGAAAGATGTTTTAAAATTTTAGAAAATAATTAAATTCTTTTGCAAATTTTTGTAACCGCAATATAGAAAAAAAATTGAATTGTTTAGTGAAATTTTATTTTAAAAATAATTGAATTTAAAAAAAAATTGAATTGTTTCGAAGGATTTATTGAAAGTTTCGGAAAACTAATAAATTCTTTCGTGAAATTTTATTAAAATTTTATTGTAAATAATTGATTTTTAGCAAAAAAATTTACTATTCATAAAAATAATTTAACACAGTTAACTTAAAAGTATCAAAAGGCAACGAATTGATACCAAAAATGTGGATCAAATAAAAAATTGATCCATATTATTGGCATCAATTTGCTCCAATTTAGTGTCAATTTGATAGTTTCAAGAAAACTGTGAATTCTTCCAAAGAATGTTATTATTTTTAAAAATAATTAAATTATTGTAAATAATTATATTTCAATTTTAAAATACTTTGTCACAAGTTGTGCTATTTAAATTAGTAATGTATAATAATAAATTATTATATTGGTTAACATATTAAATTAAAGAAGTGGGTTTGTATATTTATTCTTTCAATATTATAATAAATACATTTAAACAAATAAAACATTTAAATATATATATATATATATATATATATATATATATATATATATATATATATATATATATATATATATATATATATAAATTAAAATGTATAAGGAAAATAATAATTACTGTCTTTTTAAAAGTCGTCAAAACATGAAATCTTTTCAGTTATTATTATTATTATTATTATTATTATTATTATTATTATTATTAATCAGTTATTACAAAGAAGTTAAATTTAACTTTTAATAATTAAATAAACAAGTATAATTAAATTTTCTCTAAATGACAAATCTAATTAGTTATAAATCAAAAATAAGGAGTGCAGCCCTTATCAAAATAAATAAACCCATAACAAATATTATGACAGTTTAATGGTTGTCAATTAACTACTCATTTTTCTGCTTTAAAAAAAGGAAACATAGGGGCGGAAATTGAACCTCGTCGATTGGCGGTGGTCTAGAAACACCTGAGAAATTCTCATTATTTTGTTCAGAACATTGAAAATTATCAAGATAATCGTCTTCAGGGGTCAAACTGGTCGAGATTAACTACATCATGGTGGAAACCCCCGCAAAGTGTATCCTCCTGATTCGAGGGTCATGTGACGTCACATCCTCTTTGGAAGATTGCGTTCTGGTCTAGAGAGTCAGCACCGGAAATCAATGAGAACAAAAGTATTTGATTGCATGAGTTTTCAATTTTGTAACGGACTCTCTACATTGATTTCTGGAATCTCGAAAAAATTGAGATTTCGATTCGTCGCTTTGATTCAAAAAAATAAAATTTTGTCGTATGTTAATACAATTATTTGTTTAAAGAAAATTTAATAGTTATTGTGAATTTTTTTAACATTAATTGTGAAAAATTCTTTAAATTTCCAATACAACTTTAAACACATATAGATTGATCGATTCATCTTGATGTGTTGTTCAAAGTTCAATATAAAAAAATTTCTTCGTGTCCTTTTTGAAATATTCTTAGCCATTGCACCGCAGTATTCACTAATCTATAAACAACAACACTGCAAAAAGAAGTATCTTAATGAAGATGTTTTGGTAGTCATTTTTAAGACGTTATTGTAGTCACTTTTTAGTCATTTAAAATATCTTAATTTAAGATGTTTAAAGTATCTTCGTACACATTTTCCAACATATTTTTTGGGGAAAAAGTTTTTAGGTTAACTATGGGCTTATATGTAAGATATTTTATGCATCTTAGGTTTTAGTAACTTAAATTTTTTTCGCATCTTACAATTCACAGGTAACTTATCGCTAAACATCTTATTGAGACAGAAACATCTTAATTTAAGATACTTTAAAAAACTTACAGAAGTATCTTACTTTTTTAAGATAGAAAAAATATCTAAGACGTATAAAGCATCTTAAAAATCTGTAAGATACTTTCGAAAACATCTTATTTTAAGATGTAAGATACCATTTTTCCAACTTACATCTTATGCTAAGATATCAAATAAGATACTTATTTTTGCAGTGAAAGTGTCATCTGTGTCATTGATTTTATATATTGGTGATGCATCCTGGAGGTATAAACTGACCAAGTTTAATACTAATGTAAATTGTTGACTGAACTAATTACCACAATGAACAAAACAATAATTTCTTTCAATGAAAATTCCTTTCTTCTATTCTATTTTCTGACAATGGAGATTATATAGGCTGACTTATACAATTCGAACGCACGGCAAGCCACGAGTTCTTGTTGGAGTTCATCTTTTCCTGCCTAGGGAGGAGAAGGCTGCTTCCTCTCACAGAACGGAATCAATGATTACCTGACTATACATTCATTATCTGCCCGCATGATGCGTTTTCAAAGCTGAAAGCAGTTTCTGTAACGGTCAAATTTACCCCCATACGAGTTTCTGTGATACAGTCAGCAAGCATTTTTTGAGCCCTTGTTTAACCGAACTTAAAAACCGTCAGGTGTACTCTAAACAATGCCATCTACTTGGTTACATAAAATATACATACGTTTGGATAATTTTGATTGAGCGATTCTATTTAATAAACTCTGATGAAAAGATGTAAATGGATCACGCTTGAATTACTTCGAAAATTGTACTTGTGATTAATCAGCATTACATATATAAGTTTCAAAAAATGTAAAAGTTTTGTCTTGAAACAATACACATGGGGTAAAATTAATCAACTGTTCAGATCAAAAAATTTATGTCGTCGAATTTTCTAGAAGCTTTAGCAAAATATTACAATAATTATACATTAAAATTAGGAATTTAACCTTCAATTTCAAGGTCAAATTTAAAGAAAACAATTTTTTTGCATATTATTTAAAATTATAAATTTATTTTTACACCAATGAAAAGAACGGGTCCGATTTAGTTAAGAACAATAGGTTGATTTACAAAATTTTATTTTTGTTAAGAGATATAAATGCATGTTAAAATCTGTTCAATTTATGTTTCTTAAAATTAATGTATTAAACTATAAGTGGTGCAAATTTCAATTTATAAAAATATTAATAATAATGATCTAGCCAGGGACTTTTTTAAATAAAAAAACTAACTCTTTCACCCTTTAAACATAGGTCAGGTATTTTTTTAAGTTTTGTGAAAGCAAATAAAATTAAATGCTTTTCACACACAATTGATAAAGTGAAAATTAGCTGAGTTATTCTGTTTTTATGTTATAAAAATTGTTTATTCCAAAAAAAGATACCCTTTCTTTACGTCTATTATTTTGCACTAAAATGAAAAAATCAAATTTTCACTTCACTGAAAAAATCTGAACTGAAAATGAGACAGAAAAGTGACACATTATGAGTTGCAACAAAAATGAGTCCAATTTTTTTCTGTATTATAAGTAAAATGAAAGTTTGCAACTCTATGCGTACTTTAGAAGAAGAAAAAACGAAATTCCCATGTACTATTTGGAACTTTGCTGATAGCACTTTTGTGTCCTTTTTGACCTAACGAATGGCCTACTAAACTCCTTGTTAATTTTACTTTTTTTAAGTTTAATAATGTAGGTTCATTAATACTATAGAGATTTTCTGGGTATAGATATTTTGCTATACGCAATAGGGTCATAAAAATACAAGATAAGCCACAATTTTAATATTAGTAGAAATGAAAGTTTTAACTAGAAATTTTTAAATACTTAAATGTAAGTAAGAAATAAAAATCAAATCTTAAATGAATAAATAATTAATCTTACCTATAAACCCACTGAACATATTTAAACCAAGTAAGTAATGCATTTCATTCAAGGTTCTTTTTCCTCTCGTATGATGGTACCACTATTTACGTTCTATAAAATTGAATATTAAATTATTTCGTGCATCTCTATACGTACATGACACCTGTTCTTCATCAATGAAACACTGAATATTCCCTTCGTAACGGTCAAAATTTTATTTTCAACAATATTTATAACGGTGAATCTAATACAATTAAATAAAGCATTTTTTAAAAATTAATATTATGTTTTTTTAGGGGGAAGAGGTAAGGTATTTATTTTTTTAAATGTTTTTAATTGAATGCATAATATACTTGTCTCGAGAATATTGTGTTAAAATTTCAAGATAATTAGGGTAGATTATTTATTAGTATTAATTTATAGATTAAATTTTGTTCGTTAAAAGTAACAAGAATTCGAAATAATTTTTGAAGCTCTGATGAATCACTAAGAAATTAATTGTATAAAAATTGTAACAATAAATTATTTTAACTTATCATTTTCATTTCTTAACATTTTGCAAATAAAAATTAGAATTATTGTTCAACTTCGTAGAATATTTTATTCGCTAAGAAACCTTGCAGAAAATATTGTAGGATTCTTCTGAATTAAAATTTTTACAACCTATTAAGAATACATTAAAACCTTGTTAACTGCTCATTACTGCAAAAACCTATTAAAAGAGGGCTTGAGGCCTAAAAATGCTATCTTTTTAAATAAAAAAAAATTTTTCTTTTACAAGTTGTAATTCAAAATCATTTTGAACTTTTAATCGGTAATTTAAAATATTTTGTTACCCTTAAATAATATTTAAAAAATAATTTATATTAGATATATGTAGACGATTCTATGAAAAGAAGCCCTTTTTGTCGGTTCTAGTTCTCGAGATAATCGCAATTTAGTAATTTTTGAGAAAAATCTTCTTTTTTTTTATCAATCTATATATTTTTACAAGTCGAATCATGCAGTTTTCATTCATTCTTCGTTAAGTTAAGTCATTAATATCCAGCACTTAAAAAATTTGTAAAAAAAGTGTAATTTGTGTAATTTAAAAAAATTTTTAAATGTATACCATTTAACGTAGAGTATTTTAAAATTAGCTCTGAAATCTTTCTAAATATTGTGATGTCGGACATTTGCAATTTTTCACAAATGAATATTCGAACTTTTAAGAAATCTGACAAATGATTGTTCATGAAAATTAACGTTCGAACAAATGAATATTCACCAAAATGAAACTTATGTCTTTTCAAAATTACAGTAACTAGAAATTATTATGTATAATAAGAGTTCTTGTAAATAAAAATTCGTTTAAATAAGAATTCATTTTGATAGAAAGTATTAATATGGAAATTGTATCAAATGACAACTCTCATTAAAATAAAAATTTAAGTTTTTATAATTCTGATATGTATTTACATATCGGGTTAATTTAAAATCGTTTAAACAAAAATTTGAAAAAATAAAATTCTGCTAAAAGAAAATTCTAATAAATGAAATTCATTCATTTGAAAATACTAACTATAATGATTTCTAAACATTTTGATGCGTCTCGTCAAGTCATAATTAAAAATATAACAATTTTTAATTTAAAAAATTTTTTTTTTCTAATTCAATTGATAACACAAGAAGACACAATCCAATTCGTGACCGTTCTATAAGGCATGCTATTTAAGAAAGAGAAGCAAAAAAAAATTCGAGAGAGACATCCTTATCTCTCCTATACGTCAACTCCTCTTTTTTGGGACTGTAGGTATAACTTAATTCATTTTATTCTAAAATCGCTTCATTTTTGTTAATTTTACATTTTTTTATTCAAAATATCCTTAGAAGTAAACTTTATACTTAAATTAAACATTTTTTTATTAAATTATTTTATCTCAAATGCATTTTTCTTTGTATTTTACATATTTTTAAAAGAATGCGTACTTTTTAAAACTAAAAGATGCACTGCAAAAAATTTGTTGAAAAAATTCAACTACTATTGGGTAGTAGAGTGGAAAGTAGTTAAATTAATTACTTTTTTATTAATCTAATAGTTTGTATAGTAAATTTTACTACTTCTTATGTATAGATAAAAATTTAGAATTCAAGCAACTAAGAAAAATAGTTAAATTTCGAAATAAGTACACAATCTTGTTGTACCAACTATATTCTTAATTATTTTAACTACTTTTTGATAATTGGCACAAGTTTTTTAAAATCTTTGGGGACTTATTGAACTAAGGAGAGTAGTTAAATTTACTAAGAATTTTTTTGAGTGTGAAAAATGAAACTTACATTTTAGAAACAATGGTACGAATTACTTTATAGTATTAATATTAAAAAATCACATTTTCAATAATTTAAATTAAGAATATAATTAATATTTATAATGCATAAAAATATAAGTTAAGAAATAGAAAAAATTGAATAATTTCTAAAAATTAAAATCCATTAGAAAACATTGTGGGCAAATTCAAACAATTAATAAAGTAACAATAAAAAATGCTTAGTATTTTTAAAAATTAGCATCGAGATAATTAAATTATAAGAGAGAAATTAATAAAGCCCATAGAGAAGATATTTTTATCTCGTTGAGCAGAGTATAGCAAAATAGGTCTCTTGGATAAAAAGAAAAAAAAAGTATAGACGGCCCTGGATTCTCTATGCTTATTAGCATAATACGTTGGTTGTAGACAAGTTTGGCGCGCGTTTAACAGCGCATATTTCCAGCGCACCAATAGAATTTAAACTCGAAATCTATGGGAAGGGACGACCTCGTGGTTTCGAACGACTCTTGAGCGTTATGATGAAAGCAGAACTCTCCCGTCTTTCTTCTGATGAGGTTGTTCGGAAAGTGCTTTTTGACAAATATCTATTTCGAAATAGTCAACATTAAGTTAAAACAAATATCAGAAAACACAAGTATACGTGTCAAAATTTCTTCCCCTTTCCATTCAGTTTTTTTAATCATATGTTGAACGTGTGTTTAATTAAAATCATTTTGGAGTAAAACTTGTAATGAAAAGGAAGCAACATTCGAAAATTTTGTTCGGAAAATAAATTCCCCCCCAGTCAGTGGGACACGGTCGATGTTTGGTGTTGTTCTTTTTTTTAAATAAAAAACGGATTTCTCAAAAGTTTTAAAAATTCAGGAAGAGAAGAAAATGTTGGCGGCATCATTTTGCCGGGAGTTGCATTTTACTGTGTTGCCCTCGACAATAAATTCGAGGGTACCACGCTGTTTGTTTGGTAGTCCAAACGCCAAGGAAACGATGGATCTTCTCCAGGACGCTTTGGACGTTGAAAGAACGAGATTCACCAGTAAATGGGGAGTCGATCCTAGATCTGAAAATGATAAGGAGAATATTCTTCCAAGGTTCGAAAAAGTTGAGAGATCGCCTAGGAAAAGGTGCAGTCCATACTCGAGGCAAACTAATATTCACGGTAAGGATTAGTTTTTTTTTAAATTATTAGAAAATTCTCAATCGGTTGTCTCAGTTGCAATTTGACGATTGAAATAAATGAGAAAATCATTTAAAATCGGAGCGAGATGCGAGATGCTCCTCGTGAAACCCACGTGGCTCAATTGCCGCTCCCGCCTACGAATTTTGTCGGCGTGGCATTTTTTTCAAGCCTTATGTGAAAACATTATTTTCTCTCATTCGTACTCGTTTTCATAATTATTTTTTCGACATAAAAACATTTTCTCTAGTAATATTTAGCTGAAAATTGCTAATTTTTTCCATAAATATAAAATTTTATGTGATGAAATAATTTCTAAACGTGTAAAATATTCTGCATGGCGTGTCTGAATGGTGGGGGTTATGAAGAATAAGTATTAATAGATTATCTTTATTTCTTTTAAACTTTATCAATTTTCGGAGGTTTCAAATAAAATTTTAAAAATTTTCCAATATTAATATTTATAAGAAGTGATTGTATTTATTTTGATGTTTTTATGTCTCTAGTAGGAATTCGATAAAGTGCGTCACTATAACCACGAAAATAGATTAGAGTATTTTAGATACTGCTTGGGTCAGAAGCGTTGCAATTTGAAATATATGTGGCATCTTGGTTCTTTCGAAAGTTGAATGTAGACGCAAAAAGCCAAGCTGCTATGTGGAAATTTCCTTTTTGCATGGTACCTTAAGTTTTATTGTTTCCCTATGAGAAAAGTCATTAAATATTTTTCAAAAATCCTAAAAATCATTGCAAAAAACAAAGTTGTTTTCTTTGTTCATAGTGAGTAATAAATTCAATAATGAATAATGCTTGAAAAACACTTTGAAATTTAATTGTATGTAATGAAACATTAAATAACACCAGTATAATTACGTGAAAAAAAATATAATTTTTTATTTGAATTGAAAAAAATGCCAATAAATATGTGCAAAAAAATTAATTTGAACAAAGAGAGTGAAATTATTTTCATATATAAATTCTCTTGACTAAAACCTTGAATTTTTATATTGTTTTCAAAGTATTTCGACCCACACAAATTCTCTGTTGTCAATACCTAAAGAGTTTGAGGTTTTAAATAGTGAAAAAACGGCCTTTTGGAAACATTCGGATTTCCGTGGGCGACACCAATTATCGAAGCCAATGGTGGTCACGTTGGAAGTTTTTATGTTGTAGCTTACGGCCGCCAACCGCTCACGTTTTGGCGGGAAATAATCGTCAGTGTTTCTAGGCTCGACGGGAAAGCAGTTACACAGGCGCAGAGGCGTAAAGCGGGTCGCGTGGCTCGAACCTGTTTTTCTTTGCGTACCCAGTCGTGCCTCTCTCTGTCTCTCTCTCTCTCTTTTTGTCCTTTCTTTATCATTTTCTCTTTATCACTCTCTTTCTCTTTCAAGATCCCCTTTTCCTGTCTCTTTTTGACAACGCTCTTTGCCCCTCCCATGATTTCTCTTTTCTCTCTTTGTGAGCCTTCTCTTTTACTCCTCGTCTTACGCATCATTCGAAATCCAGTCAGGTAGCTACCGTTTCTTTTAAAAAACTCTATACTTCTCGCTCAAAAGTCACGAGACCATTTTTTTAAACCTATTTCCCATTTTTCCAAATCTGACGATTAGTATAAGTGGAAAAATTAAAAATCTGTAAATAAACTCATGCTTTCCCTATATACTGAACATATTAAAGATCAAAATTTTGATTTCATTTTTTAAGACTTACAGACGGTAAATTTTAGTTTAATAGACCTTATTTTGTAGATAAATATCCAAAGAATAACTAAGTGAAATTTTAAAAAAATCTGACGAAACTGAATTTACGCGACAAATACCTGAAGATATTTCTAAAATTGTCTTGAATCCTTTGTTCATTGGATGTCTTTTAAACGGAATTAAACGTCTTGAGGATATCCAATTATAATTTCAAAATTTTTCAGATTTACATTTTTTCAAATTTCTTAAATTTTTAGCGAAGTCTTCAATTCGGTGGTAAAATATAAAGCCTTATTTTACGAGATTATAACTGCATTATAAATTTTAAAATTGATTTAAATGGCGATTTAATTTATATCCTAAACAAAATTTATGAATTTTAATATCTAAAAATTACATCTATCCTGGATTCAATTATTTTCTACAATTTTTAACGAAATTCATCTCTAAATATCAATTACTTTAAATGGTTATCCAAAAGTTTCTTCTAGAATTCAATTATTTAAATACACAAAAAACTCAATTTTTTTATATAATAATTATTACTCTCTACAGTTTTTTCTTAAGTTATTAAAATATATATAACATTTTTCAAAAAAATTGTAAAGAATTTTTCTTTACGATTGATTTTTTAAAAATATTTTAAAATTAATTTTTGAAATCAACCAATGTTTTAATTTTGAAAAATTTGCAAATAATTAAAGTTTGGTAAAATTTTTTTAAAAGTACTTTAATTTTTGGAAAAAATATTTCATTTGAAAAAAATTAATTCTAAAATCCTATTATTTTTAAAAATATGGTGGGTAATTGGAAAATATTGAATATTTTAAAAATTTAGGAGCTAATTTTTTTATTTTTAAATTTACCTTTAAAGATTTTTCATTAAAATTTTTGATAATTTAATTACTTTTAAAATTTGCAATTAAAATTCTTCAAAAGTTGATTTTCAAAAATTGCAACAAAATAGTTAAAATAAATTAATTATTCTAAATTAAATTTTAAAAAATTTTAACTATATTTAAAAACAATTTTTGAAAGAGTTGTACATAATTACTATTCGTACTATAAATTCAAAATAAGTTGAACTTTTTTACTAAAACTTGTATTTTCAGGGTGTCTACTAAGCGGGAAATGCGGGAAATAATCGGAATTTTTATTTAACCGGGATTTTTATACAAAACGCGGAATATTTTCACCAAAATTTAAATTAGTTAAAAATAACTAATTTGATAGTAAAAGTCAGGCACTAATTCAAACAGATTATGTAAATAAATTTAAAAAAATTATGGAGTTAAGTTAATAGAAAATATTGGTTGAAAATTCGACTGAAAATATGTAATTGAATTTGTTAAAGAATTTCTTTAGAAACTTTTTAACAAATAAAATTTTCAAAATATTTTTATTTAATAATTAATAATTGAATTTTATAGTCACATTTTTAATGAATTCCATGTTTCTTAGTGAGAAGATTAATAATTAAAAATTTTTATTAGTTTAATTTAAAAAAAAACGATATGCACTTCAAATTTTTTATTAAAATTAAATTCTCACAAATTTTTTTCTTAAATTCTGAAAAATAAAATTGTTGAAATTTTTCAATTCCATTGTTTCAAGATAATTTATTTTTTCTAAACAAATAATTGAAAATTTTTGAAATAATTGAAATTGCTTTACATTTTTTTTTAAATAATTTAATTCTTTGAAAGAATTTTAATTTACTTTATCGAAAATAATCAAGGGAAGTTAAAATGACCGATTATATAATAATATATTTTTTAAAATATAAAAGTCCCTCTTTAAAGTTTTAAATCAATTTTTTGCTTCTAAAAATTATATTATTCTATTATAATAGAAATAGTCATAATTATTGAACTTCTCTTAAATTTTTGTAATTTAAAAGTTTCTGAATGTTCAAATAAATGATATTTATCATTTCTTAAGCATATTTAATGTTTATTACTTATTAAGTAAATAATTAATTATTATCACTGCTTTTTTTTTTAAATTGCAATAAAATTCTTCACAGGAATTAAATTATTTTCATAAATAATATCATTCTTTTGAAGGATTTCAATTATTTTTGTAAATAGTAAAATTTTTTGCAGAAATTCAATTATTTTCAATAGAATTGTAATAAACTTGAAAATTAAATATTATTATTCATTTATGTTCGAAATCAAATTTAAATTTAAAATTTTATGAGAAAAGAAAACCGGGTAAAAATTAGGCCCATAACCGGGAAAAACCAGGAATTTTGTTGAATGAAAATAGTAGCCACCCTGATTTTGTAGCAATGTTTAGAAGAATAGTCGTAGAAGTCGCAATTTTTTAAAATAAAGCTAAAAAGTCTCCATTTCCTTAATTTCTCGGGCCAAAAAATTTTTTTCATGACATTTATCCGAGTTAAACTGGCAAAAATTTTGTTTTAATGTGCCATGCAAATTTTATTATTTACCACCTGGAGATCTTGGAAAAATCATGGAATTTCATAAGGAGAAATTTGGAGGAAACCCATAAATTAGTTTATAAAAAATTGTACGTTTACTCTTGATATAGTAAACATCACTTATAAGACTTGGTAAAGTTGCATGCACCAGTCACATTGCATTTGAATGAGAAATATTAATGTTGACTCTCATCGCAGAAATGACTCACACTCCATGAATCATGCAAAGATGTACAGAAGAAGGCATTCCAATATTTCTTGTTTGAAAGGATCTGATTCACCGGCGAAGCGTTATTTTTTTTTGTATATAAAGAGAGTAAAACTCACATTCCACGCATGTTTCACAATAACTTTGCAAATCTAAAACTGATTATTTCTTGAGAAATTCCTGCATTTTCATTCGCTTCACTCTACCCAATTATTTTCTCGTCTTTAGATCCCGGTGTATGATAGAGCGACTGATAAAAGTTAAAGGGTTCCAGATTTATGAACACTTAATTCGACACCCTGCCATGAAATTTTCTTTTGCAATTCAGTTATAAAACGAACTTCATTATACTACTTTACACAAAGGATATTGCAGTAAAATTCAATAAAAAATTATTTTTAATTTGTTTTCAATATGAAAACATATACGTGAAAGGGGAGAATCGAATGTAATTGCGACTTTAAGGTTATGAACTGGTTAAAAAAGCAAGTGAGTGAACTGGTTTCCCTCTTTCCGGATAGTTTACTCCCACGAGTAGGAGAGCAAGTTTCTGACCAAGTGCAAAGGGAAATATTCCCAGCTAGAGTCGGTTGTGTGGGACCCATGAAAAATAAACCGACCGAAACAATGCACGAGCACTTTCGCGACACCGGTTTTGCCCTTTAATTAGACTCGCTCGAACGTCTTTTCCCACGATTAAATCAGGCATTCTGAACATGAACACGCGATATGAATCCAGGACCTTTAGAAGGACGTTTAGCACCTGTCAAGACCTTGAGACTATTAATTCTCGAAATATTGTCAACCCATTTTGCACCTTTCAAGGACATATATATATATAATAGTCCTTCATACTATTTATACGAAAAGTCCAAAAGGATTTTCTTCATTCAAAACTGACGTCTGCTGAAGTCTTTCATTTCAAAGTTCCTTATTGATGATGTTCAATTCTTTCTTATCATAATGCAATTATTGTAATAGATTTTAACAGTAACATTTCATTTATTGATTCTGACATTAAAAGTAATTATTATTTCTATAGCTATTTAATTGCTTGAAGGAAAATATTTTAAAACACTACATTTTTAAATAATAAATTAAACATATATACAGAATAATTAAAAAATTAAATTCATACTTACATATAATTAAATAACGGTTTTAATAAAGGACAAATATAAAATATTTAAATTAAACGAACTTTATGAATAAAGTAAAAATGTTCCCACACTTATTTGAGCTTTATTATTTTTTCACGTTAACTTTTTGGAGGGAAAAATTATTCAACTCCACGACCCTAAAGTTTTCCTGCTGTTTGTGTTTTCACCTACCTCCTGTTTCCCAAACCCCCTAAGGGGCGACTTAAATTTATTCACATCGTAAAAGTTAACCTTTCACTTCTGCTTTAGAAAATTTGCCTTTATTGCACAAAATGCACATTGAGAAAAGGTAATACTTTTGACTTTTTTGTAAAAGGAAAATTTGAAAATAAACTTTGTGAGAAAGAAAATTTTCTCTATGAATTTTAATTTCATTTAAATATTTAAATAAATGATAAAATGATATTCTTTCAAATTTTGCTTACAAAATGCCATATTCTTAACATAAAGTGCAACTTATTTAGATTTTTATAGTGTAAAAATTATATCTATAGACAAATTTTTTAAAATTTATTTTTACTAACTTTTTTAATTGAATTTAAAAATTTACTATTTAAAATATTCTAGAAAATTGAAATTTTCTTAAATTTAATTGAAAATCAATTCTTTTTTCAAGTATTTTATTACAATTTTTGAAAATTAACTTTTAAAGAATTTTAATTAAACATTTAATTGAATTCTCAAAAATTTTAATGAATAATCTTCCATTTTAAATTCGATAAAAATACAAAATTTAATGAAAATTAGATTAGCTGAAAAAGTATTAAAATAGTTTTGAAAAAAGTAATTCTATAAATTATTTGGTTATAATTTTTTTAAATTTAATTATTTTCAGTATAATTATTTGCGATATTCAATATTTTGAATATTTTTGAAAATACAAATAAATGTACAAAATAATAACATAACCTATAATTTTTAAAAAAATTTTTTAACATTATTTTAGAGAAACTAATCATATTCGAATTTTATAATGAAAATATTTCAAAATATTTTTTTTTTCTTAAATTATACAAAAATTCTTTAATTATTTTCGAAATATTACATTACAATGTTTCTAAAAAACTGATTCTTAAATTGTTTTATAATAATTTTTTAAGATTCAATTAACGTCGAACAAATTAAATGAAATTTTTAAAAAACTTACTAACTTAAAATTTTTGTGAAATCATTTATAATTAAAATGATTTAAAAATTTGATTATTTTTTCATACTTTTCATAAATAAATAAATAATTTCATCAAATTTCAATTTTTTGGCCATTTTTTAATTGTAGGTATGCAACTATAACACTATTATTGTCTTTTCAAAATTATTTAGACATATTTTTAAAAAACTAATTTTACGAATTTTTTTATTAAAATTTTTGAAATTATTGTATATTTAAAAAAGGAAGATGTCCAGTTTCAATTATTATAAAAAAATTAAATTTTTCTACTTAAATAATTGAATTTTTGAAGGAAAACGAAAATTTATTCAAAATTAATATATAAATAATTGATTTAGAGATGAAATTTATTGAAAAATTGTAGAAAGTAATTTATAATTTTGAAGTGTTTGTAGTTTTAATTTTTAGAAATTATTAAATTTCAAAAGTTAAAATTTTTTCTCTTTTTTTACCTGTGCAAAAAATAAATAAGAAGTGTTTAAATATTTCTTTAGAAAAATTATACAAGTTTTGATTAATTGAATTTAGAAATCAATGAACAATTAGGGAAAAAGAAAATAAAATTTTTGCGCCAATAAAATTAAATAAACGATGTTTTTTCTATTTTTAGTCGACTAAAGCAACTTTTTTTGCTTGGTTTATATAACTTAGAAATTGAATGTTTTTTTCGTCTACTTTTTTCTTTAAAAATTTAATATATTGAGCTGAAATTTTGTAAGAATGTCTAAAATATAATAAAGAAGAGCAGTGAGGTACAAAAGTTTTAATAGTTCAAAAATAAATTATAAAAAATACTTGAAAATCGGTAAAGAGGAGAAATCAATTAGAAGTGGCCGCGATAAACTGATAATTTAAAAGTAATTTGTAATAATTAATTAAAAAAATATTAAAAACTTTTGTACATGACAGCCCTTCTTTATTGTGTTTTAGACTGTCATACAAAATTTCAGTTGAATTTATTAAATATATTTAATGGAAAAGCGGTCGAAAAAGTTAACACTGAGAACCTAACAATCACATGCTGTTAAAGTCGAACCGAGACCTGTTTACGGAGAAGTCGGTCAAACTTAGCATATTACTATTTTCAAAGTAAAAGCCTTTTAATACGTTGTTTTAAAGCCCTCAACTGAAAAAGAAAATGAAGAAGAAAGTATAATTTTATTTTTTAATTTTTTTTGGCAGTTACTAATTGTAAGTTGTTATTCTCATCGCTCAAAAGTATTAGTTCACTTGTCGGTATAAAATTTTGTTGAAATAGAGCAATAAAAATAAAGTTATTTTATGTTCAATATTATGTCTGGCGAGACTCAAATACAAAAAAAGTAATTTGAAAGTATGGTTTTTGAAAAAAATATACCCTCGTCGAATGTTTTGTTGAAAGCATTTTTATCGTGTTTTTAATGTGGTTGGACTTATGGGGGCAAAAAAGTGTTTTATAATGATTCCTCCTCCGGGTATCTCTAAACAATATCTTCTTCCGATTATGGTCAAGCATTTGATGGTAATACGCAGTCTTCGCGTGTTTAAAATGTTCGATGATCGTTTCACGCAGGATCATTCTGCTAAAAGTCTGCGCGCACTGAAACATCATTACGCTTTCTTCAAGTGCATTCTTTCTATGGGTCAAAAAGTCGTAAAAATGTTAAGACTTCTCTCATACCAACATTATGTGAATTCTAAGAATGAAATAACATTGTGAATAGCAAGTCCAAAAAAACTGTAGTTTCTCGCCGAGCAATCAAAAGATATGATGTACACGATACTTTATGCAAAACTTGTTTGGTAAGTCATTAATTTTGTGCTCTTCAAAGAGCACAACAAAAAGTAACTTCGTTGTGTGGTAATTAGTTTTTAGTCGATGAATTATTGCAAGTTCGGTGTTTAAGTCGATTTCATTTTATATTTGTGATTTAGGGCAGTTTTCTTCTCTGTAGTTTACATTTTCAAAGGAAATAAATTTTATCGAATTTTGATACTTCTTTATCTTGATCCCCTACTGCTGTGCGACTAAAGAGTGTGTAAATCGCGGGCGAATAAAGGAAATTCTGACGACACGAATTCACACTATCGTTTCATATAAAGAAGACGATCATTGTTGTCTTGGCGACACAAGACGTGAGGGAAATTTTGTTTCGTGTATATGAGAGTAGCTTTCTCATGGTGGTGGTAAAAGTCCGTTGGGAAGACTTTCCAGACAAACAATAATGTACACTTTTTATATATAATAAAAAAAAAGTAAAAGATGTCAGTAAAGTAGTGGTAGTTTGATGGTGAATAAGCCGCGACTCTTCGGACAAAGAAACTCAACGAAGAAAAGCTTAGATGCCTTCCTTTTTTTTATTGTGTTCAATCCTCACATAGGATTTTCATCCACACACGCGCACAGGTAGACACTTTCCAACTTGGTCTCTTTGTCCCACACTCGCATCTGGATTTTTTTACGGATGAAAAAATGAATTTATTCTTCACAAAATTCTGAACACAAATCGCTATAAAATGAAAATTTGATTTCAATTTCAATCACTTTTGAGAAATGTTTCTTATATAAATTCAAGGATAAAATATGTTTTTCGAATTTGTAATTTTGAAAGAGAATTTTTAAAAAATATATATACAGAGCTGATACTCTCTTAAAGGATCAAGAAAACAGATGTTGAGGAATCTCGACGGATTTACTTCGAAAACATCAACGAAACCTAGTGTTTCGCGTGCACCATATGGCGTTGACCGTTAAAAACTCGCGAGGACAAAATAAAATTTTTGTTTCTTTTAAATCCAACATATGGCGTTGGTCAATCTCAAACCCTGTTATCTACTTTGTAGACCTGTCTCGAAATGCTTTCTCTGAAACTTTTACACTAAAAATAAATCATTTCGAATTGAAAATCTATTGCCTTTTTCTGGAATATATAGCATGAAGTTGAAATTATTTTATACTTATAAGTTCTCCAACTATCTTATTTATGGCGATATAAATTTTTCAGTATGAACATATTAGGGAATAAACGAAAATTTTTTAATTGGTTTAATTTCATCTTATTGCGGTTGTTAATTTTGGTTTTTTTTAACCCTTTTTAAACTGCGAGCTGCACACGCGGGACCGGTTTTGAAAGTTTCTGGCGATTGGAGAACGCTAAATCTGCAAAATTACCTTTGTCAATTCTGAACCGCACCTGCCACGTGTTGTGAAAATAAAAGGCAAGTTGGGAGGAGAAGGGGGAGAGTGGGGAAAAAGAGAGAAGGGGAAAGCAAAGCAAGTAGAAGAAGGGAAGGTCTTCAGGTGCTACCTGACAAAAAATAGGGGTGGGACCCTACTACATCTCAAAGACGACGTAGCTCTCTGCAGTTCTGTGGAACGACCCTTTGTTGTGGAGATTTCATGTACTTTTGTCAGGTTACCCTACAACGCAAAAAGATGACCTACAATCCATTTCATTGACTAAAATGTTTGAAATATTTGCCTAAAAAGACATTGTTTTTTTTAAAGGAAACAGTTATGATTTTTAAATTATAAATCTATATGTCGTGGGCAAGTAGAAAAATCCGTCATTTAGGATCATTTTAGGCATTTAGGAAAATACCGGCAATTACTAATTATAATTGAATCGTGAATTTCGAAAAGGGCTCAACTTTGAAAACCATAAGAGTCACTTTTACATAACGAACATAGAAAATGACAGTGAAAATTACACTCAATTTTCTATGAATTTGGTAACATTCCAATGAATAATTAGATAAATTTAACTAATTGAATCAAAATTCAAATGTACCGAAAAATTATACCTGAAATTTATGTTTAATTGTGATGTAGTTTTTTAATTTTTTTTAATTCACTGTTATATAAAAATAGGGTTTGTCTTGACCGATATTAAAATATTTTCTATTGTTTTTTTAATAAAATCAATAAAGAAATTAAAAAATGATTTTTTTCTGATTACAGATTACTGGAAATCTCGAAAGCTCTGCGAAGTAGGCAAAAAATCTTCAAACAATTTGGAAAACTCTAATTGCAATAAACAACAGAATTCGGAAAATAAGACGACGTCTTCATTGAACTGAAATCTAAGAAAATTATTCAACCAGAGATTTGTGTCTTCTGATGCTTCTCGAATTTTTCGAGAATCACGTTTACACTATAAAAAAATGTCTTGTATATTTATTTTCTCATTTTAAAATATTGTTCTAATATTTCTATTAGCTTGATTATTTACAACTTTAAAGCTTCGGGTAGTGGTACTAATGTTGAATTACTGTACTATTTTGTAAATAATTTCGCCGTGATTAATGGAGGTTTGGGTGGATCATCGTGGCACTGAAGTCGTCAAACGTCGTTTCTCACTATTTTTATAACATGAAAAAGAAATTGACAAGTTTAATATTTTAATGTTAAGGCTGCTTTTTATAATGTCACTTATATTTTAGATTCATGTATGTACAAATTATGATAACAGAAGTATATAATTGTTTCTGTTTTCAAGAAATAATTCAATTGTTTTAATTTTTTTAGTTACATTGATTGATTACTTTTTTTCTCATTAGAAGGCTAGTGAATGAGAAACATCTGGTGATCAAAATAAGAAAAACGTATATATTTTTTTTAAAAAATTCTTGTTGAGACGAATTATGCCACGATGTTCACCAAAAGCCTGAAACTGTTGATTCTTAGAGGAACAACGATGCAAGCGCCTCCAAAGAGTAAACATTATTATATATGAAATTAAGTCTTCGAATTTAATGGAGTGAATCGAAGCAAGTCCTATGTATATCTAAATCTAGATTTAAGGAAATTTCTAGTCATCTAGATATTTAAGGATAATAAATGATTTCTATTTCATAAAAAATGTTTCTATCTATATATTTCAATCATTCAATCATATTAAATCCTTTTCCAATCATTAAAAAAATGTTTTGACTTTGTTCATCAGAATTAACTCAAAAAGTTGAATAAAAGTGAAACAGGTTAGCTACGGTCAGAGAAAACCTGGAATTGTCAGGGAATTTTATAAAAATATTTTTTTCAAAAATTAATTTGACGTATCTGAATCGCGAAAATTTCAAATTTTCATTTTTATTCTCACTTCTAATTTTAAAAAACTTCATTAACTATTTTTTCAGGTTAGATTTAAATCTGTTCAAAAATTTAATTATTTTCAATACAATTGTAATAAAATTTCACGAAAGAAATAATTGTTTTTAATTTTTAAGAAAGAGTTAAATTTTCCAGCATAAATTCTAATAAATGTTTACAGTATGATTATTAATTATAATTATTAAAATCATCGACACAATCAATAATTTTCTAGAAATTTTAATAAAATTTAATTATTAAATTTCAAATTTCAATTATTACACTGTAAACTTAAAAGTATCAAATTGGAACGAATTGATACTAAAAAGGTGGATTAAAATAAAAATTGATCCATATTTTTGGCATCAATTTGATCTTCTTTGTATCAACTTGATACATTCAAGAAAACTGTGTACGAAAACACGATTATTTTAGAAATTTAAAATAAATTGTTATTGAAATTCAATTTTTTGAAAATTTTCAATTAAAATTATTAATGAATCTTCATTTAAAAAAAAAAGTTAAAACAAATTCTTCGAAGAATTTAATTAGAATTATCAACCATTTTAATAAAATTTAAATTATTTAAATTATTTTTTATTTAATTTCTTCGCATGCATTAAATTATTTTTATAAATAATAAAATTTTTCGAAGGAATTGAATTATTCTCAAATTTTTTGACAAAATTCTTTGCAAGCATTCAATGATGTTCAATACACATTAATTTTAAAATTGAAAATATTTAAGAAAAAATTTTAAAAAATGTTAGAAAACAAAAAAGCAAACAACAACTAATTTGGTCTGGGAATTTAAAAAAATGGTCTGGAAAACCTAGAAAAGTCAGGGAATTTTGAAATGCTGAATTCGTAGCAACTCTGAAAAATCAATACCTATAAATAATTTGTTCTGTCTGTCCGTAGTTTGAAGTTCAAGTTTTTTTTAAATATATCGTCATAGATAATATATTTTTTTTTATTTTCCAATTCATTTTAAAAAAATTTATTATATGTTTTTATACATGAAAATGTATAAAATACGCTGAAGTTTTGTATTTTGAAATAAGGTACAAATTTCAAATACTCATAAAATATAAATTTAGGAAATTAAAAATAAAAACCTTGAGATAATGTTAAGAACTTGTCGTTAAGAAAATTATGCAAAGATGTTTTCGTTTTCTGAAAAAATTATCATATTTTGTAACAAAAATTGAAATTTACAAATGAAAAGCATGCTAATTGTTTTCATTTTACTTGGAAGGAGCTTTGTAGTCCTTCAAATATGCGTAAAATATTCTATTTTTAGTGATCTTTTTAGTTTGCTATTTTAACAACTAATTTTTAATGCTCATAGTCAAACATGATTTCATTGTAAACTTTGACATTCTAATTTACGATTATCGTAATGAAAGTATAGCATAACGTATATAAATTGTATTAGGATTTAGAGAATTATTTTTAAATTTTAGGGTAAGGTTTTCTTAAGGTCGCCATCCATCTATTTAACGAGAACTTATGCAAGAACAATGACAAGTACTTATATATATATATATATATATATATATATATATATATATATATATATATATATATATATGAACTTACGTTCTGATCAAGGATTTGGAACAACGAATAACATGTAGAAGAACATGTAAATGTTCTTGCGAATGGTAACTCAAGATAACGAAAAACACGAGTCCATATTTGTATACAGGTACACTGCCGTACTAAGGAAAAACTTACATAACTAACAATTTTGTGAAATTTTAGTTTTTGGTATCAATCAACTCGGAATGAAAAACCGCATTTAACTGTGTTAATAAAAATTAAATATAATAATTAATGACTGCAAAAAACGATAATTAAAAATCGAGGAATATGAAGAAAATTAAGAAATACTTGATAAAAAGTGATACGAAGTACTTTGCGTGCTCTGAAAATCGTATGAATCATCAAACTCGACTATCAAAAACGTAGGAAAAACATACACAAAGTGGTATATGTTCTTTTTCAATCGAACACATGGTCGAGCACGACGGTTACGTACAAAATGAAAACCACGCATCTGCATTACCCGAAACATGTGTAAGTTTCTTCTATCGTAAAGTTGACCGAGGCACCACGTAACTACACTTCGGTTACATTCGACATTATTTGTCGGGTATGTTCGGAGAGGTAAAATGGTATTTACTAATACGATTTGAAATGCATTGAATGATTAATTTAAATTTATACAGTAGTTTTTATTGCATATATAACTAGTGCTGCCCACGAGACGAGACGATACGAGATTTTATGTAGTATCGTCTCGGTCTCGTTAAATATTGTAATTTTAAGTATCGGTATCGGTATCGCCAAATATAGTCTCGATATCGTCTCGCTGTCTCGCGAGACTTTAGTTAAGTCGAAGTACATGCATTGAAAAATCCAAATCAAATTTTTTAGTTTTTTATTTTATAGATAAACTATCGAAAAACTATCGGAAACAAAACAAATTTTTATTTATAGAATTAACAATTCCTATAAGTATTACATTCCATACTGAAACAAACCATACACTGAAAAAAATGATAATGTCAATTTCAGGGATGGCAAGCGTAACCGATAACCGAAAAAACAGAAATTTTTTTTTACAGAAAACTGTAAACCGAAACCCGTATTATAAAAATTTAAAACCCTTTATTTCAAAACCTAAGTTTCGTTTTTTTCGATTTTTAATATAAAAATAAATCTGAATATTACACGAAAATTATAAATCTTTTGGTACAAAAAAATTAATGAAAAAGAAATATTGAACTATGGTATGTCTAATATTGTAAATAATAAGTAGAGGAATCAAATTTGCAGATTACAAATAATTAACGAAAATGAGACTGGGTTTTTTGTGTGGGCACAATGCTATTTTTAAGAGAGAAAGTATTTAAAATTCATTAAATTTGTAAACAATGAATATTTTTTATAACTTTAAAAAATCTCGTCGAGAGTCTCGGTCTCGTGACATATAGTATCGGTATCGTTTGGATTCATTCAAAACTAGTATCGTCTCGGTATCGTCTCGAAAAACCGAGACGATACGATACGAGACCGAGACTAGTCTTGGTATCGTGGGCAGCACTATATATAACTAGGCAATAAATGAAAACCACTTAAATATAATACATTATTTTCAGTTTAAAAAATATTTCCTAAATAATAATATTTTCCCATGCAAATGAATATTACCGTAGGCCTATAATGTTAGCTACATTTTATTAATTTTATTTCCATCACCATGTACTGCTCCATACCAAGCGACATAGAAAATGTGTAAGTTTTTAATTCTGATCGTCGTGCCTAGCTCGAGTGCCCGTGCGAGAGAAACAACGCAAGTGACTATGTGTAAGTTTTTCCTTCATATTTTCAAAAAGTAGACATCGTAAGTCACATTTTGCATAGAATTTGTTTAAATAATTATTTTTTTTTTGCAAAATTAGAATCAGCGCATACGCTTTCATTAGAGAAGTGTTAATTAATTATTAAATTATTATTTCTAAAACGGAGTTCTTGAAGCAAACAGTTTTTCTCTATTTTCTCAGTTTGACAGGGATTGCACTTATGTAAGTTTTTCCTTAGTACGGCAGTACAAGTGTTCGCATATTAAGTTCATGAGCATCTCATTAATAAAAGTAATTAATTAATTGAAACGAAATGAAACGATTTTTTTTTAAAGTCAATTTAAATTACATCTTTAATTGAGTTTAAACATATTAATTTAAATTAAAATTTATAAACAAAATTAATAAATGTAATTAATTAATTTTATTTAATAATATTTTCTAATCATTTAATTATTTCATTCTTGTAACTAATAAGTTAAATTTTAATACCTTAATAAAAGTTTATAATTTTTGGTATTGTAACTTTCGGTAATTAAATACAATTAATTAATTACTTTTATTAATTTAATTCAAACAAATATAGGTATTTTAATTCTCATAAAAATAATTTGAAACTGACTTTTAAAAAAATAGTTTCATTTCATTATAATTAAAGATAGAGGAAGTTTAATTAATGAAATTTAATTAACTACTTTTACTAATTTTGTTAATTAAATTTAATTGCAATAAATATATTTAAATTCACATAAAGATAATTTTAAAACGACTTTTACAAAAATATTTTTGTTTCATTGCATTCAAATTAAATGTTTAAAAAATTTAATTAATTAATTAAATAAAGTTAATTAATTTTATTAATAAAGTTTAATTCAAATAAATATAATTTTAAATTTCCTTTAAATTAAAAAAATCGTTTCATTTTGAATTTGACTTTTGTCGCAAGTAGCAAACCAACTTCAAGTTAGTTATAATTCTTGTCGGTAACCTCCCAGGTGCGAATTTAGGTTGGCCGCCAGAGTTTGAAGGTTGGCCCACGGTTGGCCTAACTTTGGCAAGCGAAGTTTTGGTTGCCAGAGTTTGTCCAACTTTGGCAAGTACTAGTGCCCACAGTTGGCCCGACTTTGCAAGCCAACCATTACATGCAGAGTATAACCAACCGTCGGGCCAACTTTGGCGACAAAGGTCGACACAACTATGGGGAACGTATCTCATATGACTTACAAATTTAGGTTGGCCAAACTCTGGGCCACGGTTGGCCCGACGGTTGGCAAAACTTTGTGAAAAACAGTTTAAATGACTTAAACTTTATGGTTGGCCTAACTCTGGGCCACGGTTGGCCCGACTGTTGCAGCTTTAATATACATTTAACGGTATGGACTCCCATGTGAGCGTAGCGTAGTGGTCAGTGTATAAGTCTTCGGCGCGTTAGGTTAGGGGTTCGATCCCAGCAAGCGGTAGATATTTTCAAAAATGTATGTATGAGATTGTGTTTAATAATAATAGGTAAAGGTTATATCTGATGTTCTTGCTAATAATAACGTGTTAATTGTTTTGAATAATTTAGTTTTTTAATAATTTTTTACCTTTGGCTGTTAAAGTTGGCCAAACTTACGCATTTAAAGTCGTGCCAACTTTGACGTCAGTTTTTTTTGGACCAAAACCATTGAAATGTATAGCTGGCACAACATATGCATTTTAAGTTGGGCCAACTTCCTTATGACTTGTCGGGCCAACCATCGTCGCCATTAGACGGCCAACCGTTATCATCTGTATGGTTGGCCCAACCTCTGGCACGAGAAGTTGGACCGACCTTGTAAAAGTTGGCCCAACTATGGGCCAACCGAAAATTCGCACCTGGGCTTCAAAATAAACACTTATTTTGAATCAATTTCTTTCGAAGACTAGTGCAGAACCAAACGCGAAAATTTTTGCAGCAAGAAGATATTGCTTCAATCAACGTGCTCCAAAAATTTGGCATAAATCGATTTTTCTTCAAGGAAGTTACAAAACATTCAAAATCGCGATAAAATGAAGAATGGTTAGTTTTGGTAAATTTTTTTATATTTCTCAGCTGATAATCAAAAAAGTATTTAAATAATATTAAAGTGTATTTAAAATACTTATTATATAAATAATTCCGATTTCCTAAAATTAAATTATTTTGTTAATATAAATTATTAAATATGATCGATTTTTGACGTTTCATACACAAACTTAAATAACATATTTTACTGTTTATTGTATATTATTTGATTCTTTTATCAACTAGAAAATACAAATTCAACTATTAAAAATAAACATCTATCGCTTTTTTATATTTATTAAGGAATTTTCTCATTTTTAAAATTTTTTGTAATGTCTGTCAATGTAACCTTTTTTCACGTAATCTCATTTTAAAAAATTTTTTTATACAAAATGTAATTATTTTTTACAAATCATTATGCATTTCGATATCCCAAAGCAGATAAGAATATTTTCCTAAAGTATTGGATTTTTTTGTAATGATCAAAAATACATTAGACGAAATAAAATGGTTTGACCCATTTGCAATATTTTTTAACTAAAATTTTTTGTTAAATACGCCTAAATTTTTTTTATTTAATATTTTTTCTCAATTTTTAATCGGAAAAAGATAAATTCTCATTCGTCTAGCACTTTTGAGATAGGTTGAATTCATTAATAACTAAAAATAGCATAAAACTAATAATTTTTAATAGTTTGTCTGGCCACTTACATTAAAAATTCTGAAAATAATTAAATTATAAAGGATTTTGATGACAAATCTTCAAATTTAAAAATGAAAATTAATCAGTATTATCTTTTAATTAATTGAAATTTAATATTTTCAATTTTTTCAATGATATATTTCTGAAAATTCAAATACACAAAAAGTAATAATATTTTAGGGTTAATCCATTTTATTTTAACTAAAACGGTCACCGACTAATTTTTAAAAATTTGTAATATTCTGCAGGAATATTTTTCATGTTACTAAAGCCAAACAATAAAAAGATTTTTTCAAAATAATTATATATCTTTTGTGCAGTATGAATTTAAAATGTAAGAGATGATAAAAACTGTCAGTTTTCTGCCATAAAAAAGTAATGTGAAAGAAATACAATTTAGTACATAAATATAACAAAGATTTTTGGCTTTTTTTAAGAATATTTAAATTTATTGTTAAAAATTGATATAAGCATTAAACATTATAAAATAATAATTTAAATATTATCCCAAAGTTCATCATTAAAGTAACCTAATTTTCGTATTTTTATTAACAAATAATTGGGATATGGGATTCTAAAATTAAATAAAAACTTACAGAATATAAAGAATTTGTGATGAACTTTCAGTTTTTGTTTAAAGTTTTCTTCATTTCTCTCCGTGGATAAAAATTTGTTTAAAATTAAATCGCCGCCTTGTTCATTTTCACGATTTTCAAATGCGTCCAACTTTTTTGAAGAAAATAGGAAAGTTATGGGATTTTTGGGAATAATTCACTTGCCACTAATTAAACCCGCACTGCATCTTTCACTTTGGTCCCCGGCCAATTTTAAAAATTATAAATGTTTTGAAAATAGTATGTTTTTAAAGGTTAATTAATGTAATAAAATTGATTGCGACCCTTTAGAATTATTTTTAATATTTTGAAAAAAAAACATGTTCAAAATTTGTAATCAAAATTCATCAAAAGATTAGTTTGTTTTAATTACACAAATTTTTTTTTAAATAATTCAATTGAATAGTGAATTTCGAAAAGGGCTCAACTAGGATTTTTTTCAAATTTCACTTTTTTGAATTTTTTGCATTATTACATATTCACTGACGTTTTCTTAAAAGAAAAATTTCATCTCAGGTACTTTTACAGAAAAATGTTTTTATATATGTGTTTTCCTTTGACATTTATAACCTAAGATTGTTTTTTTTTCAAATCTAATGCTAAATTGATTTTGATTTTAAAATATATGTAATGCATTTTAAAATTAAATAAATAAATTGTTTTTCAATACTAAAACATTTCATTAACATATTTTTTTGATTAAAACGATTAAAATTTTTTCATGATTTTCGGAAAGGTTACTACAACTACACAACTACAAAAAAAACTAGACTCTTTTAATCAAAGCCGTTCAAAATATACATTTTTTGTGTCTCCTGTAAAATTTCAAAAAACTGAGTTGAGCCTTTTTCGAAAATCACTATTCAATTATTTTTGAAAAATTAAAATGAAATATTTTAAAAAACTAATTCTTAGAAATCTTCTATTGCGATTTTTAAGATTTAATTTTTATGAACCAAAATAAATAAAAATTTATAAAAATTTACTTTTTTAAACTTGCATATTAAAATTTGAGGGAATTTATAATTAAAATTCTTTAAAAATTTGATTATTTTAATTTATATTTTTAAAAAATTCAAATATTTTTTAAAGATTTTATCAAATATCAATTGTTTGGGAATCTTTAAATTGTATATATAATTAAAAACTATTATGCTTCAAATATTTAAAACCATTTTAAAAAAACAACTATTTATTGTAAAAATTTGTTTATTATAATTTTTTTTAAAATATTGTAATTTTTAGAAGTTATTAGAAATAAATTAATCAGTATTAGTAAAAGTTTCCGTAAACTTTGATATTTTCCTGTAATAAGAATTTTGTCAGGGAAAATAAATTTAATGTCAGCAAATTGTTAGAGAAATTGATAAACTAAATCTTGAGACCACTCTGGTAATATTATAAAATTTACCTTAAAAAGAGTTTTAAAAAAATCAAAATAAAGATAACTTTTATTAGTTAACCTTCAACTTAAGACGCCCACGTTGAAAAATTCCGTGGAAGTACCTCCCTGGAATTTTTGTGGAACTTCTCCACGGAATTTCCATGGAGATTACATGGAAATTCTTCAAATTTTCATTTTAAATATTATTTTAACATTTCTGTTTTAAAATGATTTTTGTAGAATATTTTTATTCTTTGCTGATTAATATTAAAACAAAAGAATTTTTAAGGTTTGGATTTCAAAAAATCGATGTCGCAATTCAAGTGAAATAAGATAATAAATAAATTTATAAATTAATGTAAGTAGGTAGTAAATTATTTATCATAAATTATATTTATTTAATTAAAAACATTTATTTAGTGTGTCAGAATTATTTTATTTATCAGTTTATAACCATTTTGGTTATGAAACTGATAAAATATTAATACTATTTATGTAGTATTTAAATAATAATTATAGTGATTAATATATGTTTATAGTATTGTGCAAATATTATTAATTAATTTTTATAATTTAATTTATAAATTTATTTATTTTCTTATTTCACTTGAATATATATAATATTAAAATTAAAAATTTGAAGAATTTCCATGGAATCTCCACAGAAATTCCGTGGAGAAGTTCCATAGAAATTCCACGGAAATTCCAGAGGGGTATTTCGACGGAATTTTTCGACGTGGGGGACCATCGAAACGGCCCTGATTGAGAAATTCAGGGAAGTGTGCGGATTCTAAAAGATTTTTTGATCCATATCTTCGGGAATGTGACTCATTCAAATTGTATTTTAAGAGGAACTTCAAGAGTTTTCCATAAGATTCTCATCAAATTTGAGGATTTCTGCCGAGACGCTGACGGTTCTTCAATTATTGCCATATTGCTCCACGTTTATTCCCATCGAGCTATGTGGTTTTATTTTCTTTTATTTTAATTGTTCATGTCATATCTTGTCTTTGATTATTCTTTCTAATTTATTTATAATTTTGACTTTAATATTTCATGATTTTAATTTAATTGTTTGTATCGTATGGGAATTTGTTTTTTAAATGAACATTATTTTACTGTTAATTCTTATTTCAAAAAATATTTATTAAATTTCTTTCATGTTATAGTATTAAAAAAATGTAAACAAATTTAAATTATAGTGATTAGAAAATTAATAATTGAGTGAGAATTGTGCACAAAAGTAAAAGTTATTGTTTTAAAAAAAAATTAAAAATGTGTTTACAGAAATTGAAAAAATGTTATAGTGATTAAAAAACTATTTGGGTAAACAATTTTGTGACAGGTTGAACTTAGAATTAATAATTAAATTAAATATTATCAAAGTATTATTATTATTATTATTATTATCTATAATAAATCGTTGTATTCATTCTTTCATTCTGTGTGTAGCCACCTGCAGTTTTACTGCTTAAGAGAGAAATAAAACTTTCAACTTTGGGTACAGAGAGATAGAGAGAGAAACAGAGCCTGTTCTATCTATGAGAAAAGGAAAGATTGCACTTGATTATCTTGAGCTAAAAGCAGGTGATAAATGTATAATAATGTTCTTTTGCTGTTTAGTCTATTTATATAAGAGAAGAAAAAATTTTAGCTTTACAGTACCGGCCAAAATTGTCAGTTCACCCATTTTTGAAAGAATAAAAAAATTTTTTAACATAAAATTAATGAAAACTAAATTTTTTTTTGGTTTATGTTTTAAAAGACAATAAAATTTTGCAAAGAATAAGACCTTACAGAAGTTATTTGGCTAAAATTTCAACAAGATATTCTTAAAAATCGTCATTTTCAATGTTTTACAAAAATTTGAATAACTTATAAATAATTAACGCTTCTTAAAAATCTTAAGCTTATTTTAAAGGTCATTTTCTACGAAATAAGAATTACTTATAGTCATTAGCTTGTAATTTTTTTGCTTGAAATAAGCATTACGTCAAACTTGGGACAAAAAAATTGGAAAAATTTGAAATAATATTATTAAAAGAAAAATAATTTGTAAAATTTAAATATATTTTTTTATTAAATTTTCTTAAAAAATCTACATCATATCATGTTTTGCATATGTTTTGGATTATTTTGAAGTACAAAAAAAATTATTTCAAATTTTTTGAAATTTTTTTGTCCAACTTTGACGTCATGCTTATTTCAAGCAAAAAATTACAGGTTAATGCCTATAAGTAATTCTTATTCCGTAGAAAATGGTCTTTAAAATAACCCTAAGATTATTAAAAAGCGTTAATTATTTTAGAAGTTATTCAAATTTTTGTAAAACATTGAAAATTACAATTTTTAAGAATATCTTGTACAAATTTTGGCCAAAGGACTTCTGTAAGGTCTTGTTATTTTCAAAATTTTATTGTCTTTCAAAATATAAACCGAAAAAAATTTAAGTTTTCATAAATTTAATGTTAAAAAATTTTTTTCATTCCTTTAAAAATGGGTTGACTGATAATTTCGGACGGTACTGTACATTGCAGAGTTGCCGAAAATGTTTGTGATATGTGGATGAAGTGTATAGTTTCAATTACTATACAAAGCGATTGAAAATCTGTTTAAATCAGGGATCGTCACGGATGTCAAATTTTGATTTCGTTACGATATTCCAAAACAAAACGAAATTATTAATGTATTTTGATTTTGATTCTGTAACGAAACAAAAATTTACTTCCTATTTCAATTCTGATACTGTAACACTGAAAAAAAATTTATTTGAATCAAATAAAAATTATTTGATCCAAATAAATCATTTATTTGGTTATAATCCAATAAATGTGTATTTGATTCAAATACATATTTATTTGACCTAAATATTTGATTTTATCGCATCAAATAACTATTTATTTGAATCAAATACAAATTATTCAATTCAAATAAATGGAATATTCAAAACTAATAAATAATTAATTGAATCAATTATTTAAATTATTCAAATCAAATAAATGCAATATTTCAAGCTAATAAATAATTATTTGAATCAAATATGAAAATTATTTCATTCTATATTTAATACAAAATTTTTTTTAAATATATAGTATTTTTTAAATTTATTAATATATTATTTTACTATATTTATTTATTATATTATACATATTAACTGATTTTTTAACAGACTTTCAACATTATTTATAAACATGTTCACACAGTTTTTATTCACAACACAACACACAATTTTATTATTTTATATAACGCTTAAAACAAAAAATGAAAAATATTCGCTCGCATGTGGCATCGAACTCACGTCTCCTCGCCCATAACGCTGACCGCAAGCCTATAAACGCACCTATTTAAGCCACACGGCCACTGAGACTTGGTGAGAACTCGGGCTGATCTACTTTATGAATGCCAAAGTCGTATATTCTGTATCCAAATAACACATTTATTTGTCGAAATATTTTTTATTTGTATTAAATAAATGAAATATTTAAGTGAAATAAATAAATGAACAGTTTCAAGTATTTCATTATTTTCGTTTCAAATAATTATTTAATTGATTGAAATATTTTTTTATTTGTCTTGATAAAATAGTGTATTTGCTTTGAATAATGAATTATTCGGATTAAATAATTAAGTTTATTAGAATCAATAAAATAAATTTATTGTGTCAAATAATTTTTATTTGCATCAAATATACGAAGTATTTGAATGAAATAAATAAAAGAATAGTTTCAAGTAACTCATTATTAGTATTAAATAAATTCATTTATTCAATTCAAATAATTATTTAATTGAATCAAATACGATTTATTTGGTTCAAATAAGTGTGATTCAAATAATTTAAGTTATTTGAATCAAATACATATTTTTTTGATCCAACTAAAAAGTATTTGAATCAATTAAATATTTTTCAAATAATTTGAATTATTTGAATCAAATAAATTTTTTTTTCAGTGAACGAAACAAAATTTACTTCCTATTTTGATTCTGATACTGTAATACTGCAATTCGGTTTTCTTATAGAAACATAAGTCCATTCGAATTCTACTTAAGATTTCGTATGCAAAAACGATATTATCTTCTGATATATTTGACATTTGCAACAAAATTTAGGTTCAATGAGACTTATACATGCGCAATAGTATTTTATCAAAATTAAAACAAAAAAGAATTTTGATTTTGATATTGGATTCAAAACTAAATAGAATTGAATTTTGATTTTGATATTGGAACCAAAACGAAATAGAGTGGAATTTTGATTTTGATATTGGGATCAGAACTAAACAGAGTGGAATTTTGATTTTGATATTGGAATCAAAACTAAGTAGAGTGGAATTTTGATTCTGATACCCATATCCGAATCAAAACAAAAGTATTTTTTAATTTTGTTTTGATTCCGTGACGGTCCTTGGTTTATATACTATATTCTATATAATTTCAAATTGTATAGATTGTGCAAAAATTAATTAATGCTGATTGCAATTTAGTACACTAATAAAAGTTTTCTTTATTATTCATATTCCCAAGTAGCACGTAACATTCCAGTAATATTAAAATGTCCGCCCAAGGCAATATTACATGTAATGTTACAGCAACATTACATGGTAATGTTACTGCAATGTCACTGCAATGTTGCAGTAATGTTACAAAGAAAGTTTATAAAATTACTATTATAAGGAATTTTGCGATCTTTTTTTGTAACATTGCAGTAACATTACATGTTACACGGATCGTTTTGTTGGGCATGCTCATATTTCTTGTGATTCTTGTCAATTTAATATGTGTACAGACTGAATCCATTTCAAATCAGGCAGGTCGACTAACTTCAAGTTATAGATTTAGCTGTCGCTAAAATATGTTATTGTACATGAAATATGTGAATCACAAGATTTACTATTGAGGAAATGTTTCTAATGTTACCTTAAATTTCAGTGCAATGTGGGCGCAGGTGTCATACAAAGTTTGTTTTTCATAAATTGGTTTTCTCCAAAACTAAAAACTAAAAAAGACCTTCGTTCAAATATTAAATTTATGAATTGGAATTTCTTCTTCGTTTTAATAGAGACATGTTTGCAGAGTAAGAAGTTCATGAAGTAAAAGAAGAAAATGCGGAAAAACCGGAAGCGATAAATGGCATGACAAATAACTAATAATCACGCACCGTGACGTGTGTGTGTGTGTGTCATCGGACTACCCTGCGCTGAATTGACATTAAACATGGATGTTATTCCATTAATGATATTCCATAGCTAAGGGTGCTTGGGCATCCCTTTCGCCAGTAATCGTCACGTGGATCAGAACGAAATCGCCGAAAATTAGGCAGCTGAAGAATAGTGTAACTCGCGATGGATCATTTTCTCTAACGGACGGATCCACCTGGACGCGTGCCATGGGGGTCTGGCATCGGGGTAGATTATGTGTGTACATGTTTTCGTCTACATGCCGGTCGGTCGTCCATGGGTCAGTACCTCGGGCTTCATGCTCTTTTCGAATCGAACTTGGGGGTGGTTTGTACACGGCACGGTTAATTATAATACAGTGCGATGCTATAACTTAATACTGAGAATAAAAAAACCCCCACGAGTAAAGCAGCTGCTTTTTATTCCTCTCCATTGCTTGTCATCTCTACGATAATATTCATTTCGATAATTCCAACTAATTTTGTCGGTTTTGTAGGAAATTGAAAGTTCCGCCGATTATTGAATATTATACTTTTTTGCAGTTGTATTAAAATAATATGAATATTGTCCCTTTTTATAGGGAGACTCTTAAGTTTTGAAAATAATTTAATTAATCAATAATTTTTACTAGAATTTCAATCAGACCAAAAGGATTGACAAAAATTATAACACAAAATAATAATCAATAATCCAAGTATGAGAATTTGGTTTCAATAAATCAATGGTTTTGTTAAGATGACAGAAGAATCTTTTTTAAAGTACTTTAAAATTATAACACTTTATGCATTATATAATATTCCTAAAAATATAAGTCATAATGAGAAAAACTAAGCATCTCAATCATTTTTGACGTATTTAAAAGGGACCTTAGTGTCATTTGACAGGTTGCAATTTTGAAACGAAAATAATAATATTTACGTCCTCATTATGTCCTTAATGATGAAAAAGTATTTTTGATTTCAGATAATCAAAATTGAATCTTTATAATAAAACAAATACTTTTTTCTAACACACCCAATGGAAAATTTACAACTGTCGGAGTACTGCGCCAGCACTGTCACACCACTGAAACAGTACTGGCTGAAATTATTTCCTCAATAAATATCGTATTGCTATTTATAGATGTAAATTAATTTTTATAAATAATTTAACATAAAAATGGTAAATAAGTGTGTTTTAGAATATCATATTTTTGTACCTAACGATTGGAATCTAAAAATATCGCAAACCTATTAACTATAAACAAGCAAACTATTCATTTGTTAATTTAAGTTAAACGTTGTTTAAAATTATAAAAACAAATTTTTATTGTCGATATATCGTTTTTTGTCGTTCATATGTCAATAATAATAAGATTTATGCAATATCGAGAAAAACCAATTTTTTTAAAAATATATTTGAAGAAAAGCTATTAAAGTCATAATTTGTATTAATTTCCGATAGTAGTGTATACAATAAAATACTGCAAAAAACTTTAATTGTTTATAAATAAGTAAACTTAAATTATTTTAAAATCATTCAAGGAAGTTAATTATCTCATAATAATTATGTTTCATTTTCATATATTACCAAGCAAATACAGTAAATCTTATAATTTGCTGTTACACTTTAGGAATTTTTAATCACCTATTTTTTTATCTTTCCAAAATTTTTGAGTTATAAATTTTTAAAAGTAGATATATTTTCAATAAGGTAAGTGCACACTAGCTTCTGCGGCATTCCAGCAAAGACATCTTTTTCTTAGAAAAAAAATAATTTATATCAAAAAAATTATGTGCATGTTTCAGTTTCTACAGTAGGCAGAATTTAAAGTTAAGTAATTAAAGTAATTTGTTATAAATATTTATCTTTATAGAAAATTGTATCAAGTATTGTTCAAAATAATTTTTTCAGCATTTTTTAAACATTAATATTTTTTTAAATGACAAATAATTACACATTTTACAAACGCGCAGCAATAAAATTGAACCACCCGCAGCAATTGGCACACTTACCCTATAGCTTATAAGTTTGAAAGTATTGAGTTTAGAAAAAAGTTGTCAAAGGAAAAAAATGTTGTTTTTCTTTAACTTTTAAGTAATGTAACAAAAATTATTTTTTTTAACCAATTGACTTTTTTATTTTAAAAAATATAAATTTTTTATAAGAAAGATAAATTAAATTTTTAATGTTTTAATTATAACGGAAGCATTCTCTCTAAAATTGAAATAGTATAAAAATATTTAGTGATTTAAATTAGTGGACTGACTTTCTCCTCTTGAATTTAAGTAAATTTTACTTATAATTTCTATTTAAATTGAGGATTTAAATCGTCAATCAATTAATCATAAGCTGTTAAATTGGCTTTAATCATTGAGTAACTTTTAATAAAGATTGGTTTAATTAGCCTTAATTCTCATTATCATTCCAATAATTACATACTTGGGAATTCTACCTGTTAAGTTATACACTTTTATAGTTATCAATATTACATATCAATTTAAATCAATGTTAAACTGTTTTTCGAATTGAAAAGCGATAAATTTTTCTTTCTTTAAATAAATTTATGTTCTTAAACTGCGTCGCCTATTTAATTCTACACAAGTTGAAATACAAGATCAATAACTTAAAACTGTGCACGAACGTTACATCAATCAACTGTATTATAAAAACAAAACTCCGTAGAAAAAAATTAATAAAAAATTGAGTTACTGGATCTTAAAACAACACATAAAATTTCAACAGGGGTATTAGTTGTCTTTTTTCAAAAACTGTTGTGAATTTAAAAAAAAATCGTGAGAAGAAAAAAGATGTGCAAGAAAATTTCCCATAAGATAGTAGTCTAAAAACTATTTAAAAAAATTATTTTTCGAGGTGTCAGGGGCCAAGGCCAACTAATACCGCTGCGAAATTTTATGTGTTGTTTTAAGATTCAGCCCCTCAATTGCATTCTCTACTGAACTAGGTAGGAAAAAGATGTGCAAGATGATCCCTTTGGCCCTAGGGACTTTATCTAAATAAATAAAGTAAATAAAAATAAATTAAATGTTCTGATTGGTACCATGATTGGTATCATAGAATAACAAAGCTTGTAGGGTTATAACTATTCCGTCTCACCTAAAAGTGAATTACCTAGTATTGATAAAAAAATTCAATTTTTCTCCCTTCTTGTAGGATTAGAACATCTCAAATCGATCACTTAAAAAAACTTTTTTTCATATAAAATAATTCTTTTACTCCTCGTGAAGTAAAAAAGGGCCCTTAAAATTCTAGAACAAAAAAATTTTTTGTTGATGTTGTTAACAATTTAGTTTTTTGTATGTTAAAATAACAAAATTTTTTTCTCGAAATCCAGTTGACCGATTTTAAAATACCAAAAAACGGGTTTCTTCGTCATAAAACAGAGTATTTAAAAATAATTTTTGTTTTTTAAAAAATTAATGTTTAACAATTTTTCATATAATTTATTTACAAACAACAAATTGTAAATAACTAAAAAATAACTATAAATTTGTTAATAACAAATTGTGTTCTGCGCATCCTAGAAAAAAAACAAAAAAATTTTTGTAATGCCAACATTCTCCAGAGAAAAAACCGTTACGAAAAAAATGTAAGTTTATTAAAAAATATTTTGTAAAACAGTTTTGTAATAAAAAATATTTTCTGGAATATAGAGAATCACTATAAAATGTATATAGTTATTTTTTTAAATCTTGGAAAAATTTATTATTAATTTTAAAATTCACAAAAAGGAGAAATTCACAAAGTATTTGGAAAATTTTTATTAGTAAATACTTTCCTAAAAATTTTGGGGATTATTCAACAACTTATTGAAAACAATTTTCCCCAAGCGTTTGGGGAATATTTTACAAATTTATAGAAAAAAAAATTTCTCTAAGTTTGATGAATACTCAAAAACATTTTGGGAAAAAATTTTTCCTAAAATTTTTAGGAAAAATTTTTCCTTGAAGATATCAGGGAATATTTAACAAATTTGTAAGGGAAATTTTTCCCCTAAAAATTGTAGGGAATATTCACAAAAAGTATAGTGTCTTTTGCGTCAGCAGACTTTTTGTCAATTTTCTCCAAAAAGTTTTTTACAGTGTATCTAAAAATTATTAAAAATTAATTTTTTAAGAATTAAAATTTCTTTTTAAATACTCTGTTTCATGACGAAGAAAACCCTTTTTGGTATTTTAAAATCGGTCAGGTAATTTAATTTTTTATATGTACATCTTTAAATTGATTGTTTTTAAACTTTCTGTAATTGAGGATTACATATTATTTATTCACATTTTAGCATAATTTTACAAGAATACTTTCCTATATAACTAGGATGTATGTATAAAAATATTTTTAATATAAAAAATTGAAAAAACTATATAATTGATACGAATTACAGTAAAGCTATTATAACTATTATTTAACTATTATTTTTGGGGTTTTTGATTAAGATTTTGACGTAAAAATTATACAGCAATTCAGAATTATTTATTTATTCAATTCATCCAATTCATCTCTTTAATTGAAAGAACTTTGTAAACATTAAAGTGGAAATGTTTTATGACATAAATGATATCGCAGGATGTCAAGAATTGTAAGTCACTTAGGATGTCATCAGAGTGAAACTTTGAAACAAAAGTCTGCCGTCCTAATGAAGAAAGTCGGTACTCTTTTTACATATCACTAAATTAAAGAAAAAGAAAAAAAAGAATAAAAAAAAATTTGGAATAAAAATTAATTAAGTATAGTATTGCCAAAAAATATAGTTTTTATTATGTATTAGGAGATTAGAAAAGAGAAGCATCTATCCGTACTTTACTGATAATTATGAAAAAAGAAGATGGGAATATAAATTATTTCTACAAAAAATGATTTAAAATTTTGAAGCAAAATAAATTCTTTAGTGGTGGCAAGAACCACTTTAAAACATTGAAATGACCTTCTCGACTCAATCATAAATTTCGATTTGATACAGACACTAAAATGTTTGCTACTGGGTGCAACGCTTCTCTGCAAAAAAAAGCAGCCAGACGAGGCAAAAGTATAGTCGTTAATGAACTTGGACAAAAAGGAGAGTAAAAAAATTTTCTGAACCCTGCCCGCGGCTCCAGTCGACCACGTGTAATAAATAATAACGCGTAGCCTGGAAGCATACGGGGGTAAATATCAGTGGCCACAAGCTGCGTACACAATGCCATTATCATTCCTCTAATGAACTCGCCAAGTGGCATTTTCGCAACGGAAACCGCTGCACGCGCCCATCCTTCTTGCCGAAACCGCGGTACGTTGCATGTCACATTATGTATGTAAATTACCTAATATCCCAAACATCACGGTGCGCGCGTGTTACCTTCTCGGACCATGGTACGGTGTGTCCAACCGACACTTCAATTAAGGCCATTCAGACTACATTTTTGCCCAAATATTCAATACACCCCAATCGTCTAATGTCCCTGTCCTTTCATAGGGGGGAGGCTTGTTTGATGATCTAGTACAACATTATATTTAAAATGGTTTCTTATTTTAGAATTTATACCTTATTTAAGAGAATCGTATTCAATTACCAGTTCTGGCTTTAGAAATGTGCGATTATTTCGACATAAGAATTTGGAACAAGTTCTTGTATCAGAACATACAATTGGATGAGTTATTTAGAGAGAGAGAGACGGAGAGAGGGGAAAGCACTCGTTCTTTCCAATTAACATGTTTAGTTCGAAGAATTACCATAAAAGACAAAAAAAAATGTAAAAATTTATAGAGGTAATATTGCACGAATTTTCGCACTACACTGAGAAAATATTATACTTAAATGAAACACAAAAATAATATTAGACGATTTTGTTTAATTGAGGAGCAAATTTTCAAAAGCTGATAAATCCATTGTTTAAAAAAATTGAGATAAGCATAAATTTAATAATTTAAGGACCTCAAAAATCGATCTGTCACTGTTAAATTTAAGAAAAAAATTTTATTAACAACGAATTTTTATTTTAAAATCATTTTGACATAACCAAGATGACTTATGTTTTTGATTAGAAACAATTTACCAAAATCTTTAAAGCACTTAATTATGATAATGTTTAATTAAAAACAGAACATCTTAAATATAAAAACATCGTTGTAAAAATAAATTAATACAAATTTTTTATTTTAAAATTAACTTTATTGGTTATGTGAGGAAAGTCATTTGTTTCATTTTCTCGAAATAAGAAATTATGGATTTATCAAGTTTTGAAAACTTGCTCCTGAATTGAAATTAGTTTGTAAGTTTAATCTCAATATATAGAAAATATCTACTGCATTGATTCAAAAGTATTATTTGTTTCAATGATTATATTTAATTCAAACATATTTTCTGTTACATACGGTTTAAACAAAAATGATGTTTAAAAATTTTATGTTTGAATCAAACTTAAAAGTTGACTACAGATAATTTAAAATCAATCACAATTTATGTCTGATTTTAATATATAATCTCTTAGACTGAACCAAAAAATATGTTTAAATAAAACTTAAATATGTTTGACTGTATAGCAAAGATATTTTAAGTTCCATTTAAACAAAATTTGTCTGAATCAAATAATTTTTTTTCTTAGTGTATGGCTATTGTCACAAAATATAAAAAACTGTTATTGGTTCAGAATTCGTGAAATTTTCACAGAAAACAAAAAGTATTTTTTTTTTAAATCAAAATGATAAAAAAACATTTCTATTTGGTGTTAGGAATGTGTCCACCAAAGAGCAGAAAAAAATATTATTTTTTATGAAAGTTATTGCACAATTAATTTTTTGGCAACTTTTTAAATAAAATGTTATTTCTCCTAAATGAATGAATCGATTTAAGTGAACCAAACGGGAATATAAAAGGAATAAAAAATACTTTCGGTCAAAATTAGAAAATTTTTAAAAACTTTATAATTTTAATAATTATTTAATACATTTTTTATAAACAATTAATTTTTTAATGTTCTGTGCCTTTTAAAACTTTTAAAACTGTAAGAAATCAAAATCCGTTGAAAAAATTTATGAGCAACCATTATTTTAAAAGTTATAATGGAAATTATATCGAACGGAGATGCGATTTTCATGATTTTCAAAATTAAAACATTATTTTTAACTACGAAATGAACAAAACACTGTCAAATTATCATTTTTATTCAGTTATATAACCATAAAAATGATCAAAAACTAAGTTCAGTGTTGATTCACTACACCGCGCCAATATAATTTCCATTATAACTTTTAAAATAATTGTCGCTCATAAATTTTCTCAACGGATTTTGATTTTTTATAGTTTTAAGTGTATGTAGACATTTTTAAAAATCTTTAAAAGGCGCTGAACATTAAAAAAAATTAATAGTTTATAAAAAATTTATTCTGAACGAAAGTATTTTTCATTCCCTTTATATTCCTGCTTGGTTCACTTAAATCGGTTCATTCATTTAGGAAAAATAACATTTTGTTTAAAAAGTTGCAAAAAAATTAATTTTGCAATAACTTTTATAAAAAATAATATTTTTTTCTGTTCTTTGGTGGACACATTTCTAAGACCAAATAGAAATGTTTTTTCATCGTTTTGATTTTAAAAAAATACTTTTTGTTTTCTGTGAAAATTTCACAAATTCTGACCCTATTCCATAATATTTAAAATATTTTAAACAACCAATCTCAAAATTTACATTGAAAACAAAAAATGATGTTAAGAAATGAAAAATTCTTAAATTTTTTTATACCCATACAAAAAAATAAAGAAGAATTACACATAAATTTTCACTATTTTTCAACAGTTTGTTACTTACATTTATCAGTAGTCACAGAACTTTAAAAAAAATATATATATGTTATCATATATTATGATAAGTGATATTTCTTTACAAATTCTGTAAAATATTTGAACTATTCATTTGTCTCGTATGGCCATCCTCCCTGTCCCACAGTGGAGCCAAATGTACTTTCTGTGGTATAATCAGTCTACAGATCACAATTATTTACATTCAATTTAAACGAAAAATTTTTAAATTTTCGTTAACTAAATTCTCTATCGTTTCGTCAATGCCAATTTTTTAATTTTTGCTTATTTATATTTATTTGTTTATAAAAAAGTATGAAGAAATCAATATGTTGCTAAAAAATAAATTTTTAAACATTTAACATATTTTGAAGTACATTAAAAATTATATTTTAGTATTTACGTAGCAAAAATTTTTAAAAAATTACACTTTTATTAAATAAACAGTACATTAAGTAATTAATTTTTGAACAAAGAACATAGTAATTGAAGAAATTCAATTTATAGTTTTCTTCTTGTTTTTCACACGAAATTTAATGGTTATAACTAACATATAAATATTCACTATCGATTACTTAAATTTTTAATTTATTTAAACAACATTTTATTGCTAATTGTAAATTTTTTTAACATTAACCAACAAAATTCTAATCTTTCTAAATTTTTCAACATTTTATGCAGGAAATAATTAAATATAATAATAAAGAATATATTGTGTAAATAATAGGGTGATTCCAGACATGCATGGGAAAAAAGGAAAATCGTAATTTCAATGCTCTCATCCCCTAGAATTGTTCTATATTGAAAAAAATATCCCTATTTTTTTTAAATAAAAAATTATTAAGTGGTCTCTCAAAGCTCTCAAAGTTTCCCATGCAAAATGCGTGGGGAAAAAAAGCTTTTTCGTAGAAAGATTTTCGATTTTTTCTGAATTTCGTAATTTTTCAAAGCGAATGTGATCAGTTTGCAGTTTCTAAAAACAGTCTAAGAATAATATTTTTACCAATTGTTTAAACAAATAAAAATTGTTTAACTTCAACTTTTTATCAAATTGAGCTAAAGAGTTGCGATTTTTTCTCAATTTTGCAACTTTTCCAACCAAATGTAATTAGTTACAAACAACAATCTAAGAATTACAATTCTACAAATTGTTTAAACAATATGTTATTTATAAATTTGAAGCAATAGTAGTTTGAAAAATTGCGGTCATCTGCTCCTATAGTAGCGAATCACGTTCCTTTCGAGAGGCAAATTTAATAAAAAGTTAAAGTTAAATAATAGTAATTTGTTTAAACAATTGATAAAATTATTATTCTTAGTTTGTCGTTAGTAATTGGTTACATTTTGACTTAAAAAATCGCAATTCTAGTTCAATTTGATAAAAATTTGAAATTGAACAATAATAATTTGTTTAAACAATTGATCAAATTATTATTTTTAGAATAGATTGTTGTTAGTAACGGGTTACATTCGGCCTCAAAAGTTGCAAAATTGTGAAAAAATCGCAACTCTATAGTTCAATTAGATAAAAAGTAGTAAATAAACAATAATAATTTGTTTAAACAAATTAGCCATTACATGGAATAATGTTAAAGAATTAATATTTGGATGTAAATCAATCTTAAAGGGTGATAGTATTAAAATTCCGATTTTACTTTTTTTGGACCGCCCTAGTAAATATTATAACAATTGTTTAAACAAATTAATCATGTATTTTGTTAAATTTTATTTAAAAATATTAAAATTTCAATTTTTTTAATCTTGAAATTACTTCCATTTATATGAACTAAGCTCAAGAATGTGTGTTTCAATGATAATTTTTATAATTATTTAAACAAAGTATTAATATTTTAAACTTTTAATAGAATCAAGATACTAATTTACATATTTTACCTTGATTTCTAAAACATTTATATTATTAACAAATGGTAAGAACAAATTATTTTTGTTGTTTAAAAAAGATGGAGTTGCTTAAATAATATCATTCTTTTTAATTTTTACATTTTTTATCACAATACTGCATAATTTAATGAGACTAAAATTTAAATTCGGATTTAAAAAAATCGGAAATATAATTTTTTAAAATAAAATGTAATGAACACAATAATTAATTTGTTTAAACAATTGTAAAATATTCACACAATACCTATCTTTTATTATTATTGTATTAAATTATTTCCTACGTCAAATATTGAAAAATGTAAAAAAATTATCATTTTGTTGGCTAATGTTAAAAAAGTATTAACAATTAACAATAAAAAATTGTTTAAATATTTTAAAAATTTATGAAAGATTTATGAATTATTATGGAATATGATGAATTATTGAATGTTTATATGTTAATTATCCATTAAATTTTGGGTAAAATATTCGAAGAAACATATGCAAATTAAATTTTTTAATTATGTTCTTTTCAAAAGTTAATTAATTAGGTAGTGCATTGTTTGTTTAATAAAAGTGTAATTACATAAAATTTTTATTTTGGGAATACTAAAATATGATTCTTAATGCTAGCCAAAAAATCTTCACCTGGAACAACTTTACAAATTTCACTATATATTAGCGAAATTTTTAGTTATTGCAGCGAATAATTTCGCTATATCAACGAATATTTTCGACATTTTAGCGAAAGTTATCGCTGTTCCAGTTAAAGATTTTTTCGTGTGTACTTGAAAATTTTTTAAATGTTAAAAACATTATTTTATATAGCAACATATTGATTTTTCATACTTTATTGCAAACTTATAAATATAAATAAGCAAAAATTAAAAAATCTGCTTCGAGGAATCGATAGAGAAAAAAAATTATGTTTAATTTGAATGATAATTGTGACCTCTAGACTGATTTCGACAAAAAAAGTAGGTACATTTGGCCCCACTGTGCGGACATACCCTATAGATAAGCTGTTCTACTTCTGTCAAAATTATAAATTCATTTAGTAAATAAATTATGAATATGAATTAATTAATTATCATCTGTATATATTATATATGTATTATTATGCATATGATTAATTTTATTCATTATTATTTTTTGAGGGGTGGAATAGTTTCAGGTATAAAATGACATTTTTTTGTCAGTTAAGGGGAAAAATCAATACACATGCACACTCACTTAATGCAACGTTATGATTCTTTACAATTCTATGTTCGGGATGTATAATTTCGTGGTTGAAAATGGTGAACGATCAATCTTCATTTACCGCGAAAAAAGATGATCGATCGCAAACCGATCGACCATTCGCGAAGGGAGTCGATCGTTAAAATCTTAACCTCGACTGCGATTAACGTCATGCTAATTTTACGCATTCCTCACTTTCTCCGACTACCGTAAAAAAATCATCACGTCTTTATTCATCGATCAAAACCTTTCCTGCAAATGGGCAACTACTTTTTTTTTATAGTCGTGAAACGGGTGAAAATATTTGGGTTCACCCTTTTCAACGCAGATGTACACTTTCTTATATATATGGAACGATACATAGAGTACATTTTAAATAAAAATAAAAAAGATTAAAAAAATTTAATATAATAAATTATGTTTTAAAAAATGAAAAAAGTTTATGGAACGTCCACGTATTTTTGTCAACTTTTACCATTTCCGGAAAGGCAGGGGGATTAAAAGGAAAATTATTTTAAAAATAACTTATTGTTATAAAACATATTGTCATGATTATTTTTTACACTTTTCTTTATTTATCTTTTATTATATTTAATTTAAAATTTTTAAAAAGTAAATTTGCAAAAGATACGTAATATTTATGAAAAACTACATTTTTTCAGTCAAAATAATAAAATTTCAGTTTTAAAATGCGAATAAGAGGATCGTCATTCAGTATATACATGAAAAAAGATTTCTTATAATACACTCCAGTTCGCCTTAACTTTGAAATTTTACTCGATCTAAAATTAGTCGTGTTCCGGAGTGATGAAAAAAGGCGAACGTGCGGAATCTGCAGACCGGATACGAGTGCAAGAAGGTGCATATTTGCTGATGAAGTCTGCGAGGAAAGAAACTTAAAAGAAAGAGAAACAGGGGACACGTGCGGACAAAATGTATAAATGTAAACAGTTGTGCAGCTGTGTTTCGTACAAATTTTTGCACTATACTCTTGTTTCTGTGAAGTTATATACAAAGTGAAAAGTCGTCAATTGGTAAGAAGAAAGATGTAATTTGAATTAAGAATTTAAGAACATGTCATCTAGAATGTCAATTTTTTTGTTTATTTTAGGTTATTGTTGACTGAAATAAAACAAAAGAGAAAAAAAATAGTAGAAACTTGTAACCTAAAATAAAAATATAAAGTTAAAATATTATTAAAATTTATAATTATAGAAACAATTGAATTCTTTCTCTTTAAAACAGAATCAGTGAAATTCCACTGATTCAAACGCGAGAATATATTTTTTGTTGCTTTATAACAAAATTGCAAAACATACTCATTATACCTAAATAACACTAAAAAAATGATTTCGGAATGTTAGGAATTTGATTAGGTTTAATAATTTCTATCAAGTTTTGAGAATTTGCCTGCATGAGTATTTAAACTTGAGACTTCGAGACAACAAGATCCCTAACGCTATATAGAACGAGTTACACTATTATAAGTGGGAATCATATTTAAAACAGGTGCTGTATATCTGTAAATTGTGCTCAATGTTTTGAACTCAAATTCTACTGTAAATCAAATATTTTTAATAATTTTTTGAAAAAGTTGGTGCTGTATATCTGTAAATTGTGCTCAATGTTTTGAAATAAAATTCTACTCTAAATTAAATATTTTTAATAATTTTTGAAAAAGTTCTTTGAGAATTTGCAAAAACATTTGGGTCAGAATTCGTGAAATTTTTACAGAAAACAAAAAGTATTTTTTTTTAAATCAAAATGATGAAAAAACATTTCTATTTGGTCTTAGGAATGTGTCCACTAAAGAACAGAAAAAAATATTATTTTTTATAAAAGTTATTGCAAAATTAATTTTTTTGCAACTTTTTAAACAAAATGTTATTTCTCCTAAATGAATGAACCGATTTAAGTGAACCAAGCGGGAATATAAAGGGAATGAAAAATACTTTCGTTCAGAATTAGAAAATTTTTAAAAAGTTTATATTTTAATAATTATTTAATAAATTTTTTATAAACAATTAATTTCTTTTAATGTTCTGTGCTTTTTAAAGATTTTTTAAAAATATCTACATACACTTAAAACTATAAGAAATCAAAATCCGTTGAGAAAATTTATGAGCGACCTTTATTTTAAAAGTTATAATGGAAATTATATTGGCGCGGTGTTGAATCAACACTGAACTTATAGTTTTTAATAACTTTTATGGTTATATAACTGAATAAAAATGTTAATTCGACAGTGTTTTGTTCATTCCGTAGTTAAAAATAATGTTTTAATTCTGAAAATCATCAAAATCGCATCTCCGTTCGATATAATTTCCATTATAACATTTGAAATAATTGTCGCTTATAAATTTTTTCAACGGATTTTGATTTCTTATAGTTTTAAAAGTTTTAAAAGGTGCAGAACATTAAAAAATTAATTGTTTATAAAAAATTTATGAAATAATTATTAAAATATAAACTTTTTAAAAATTTTCTAATTCTGAAAGAAAGTATTTTTCATTCCCTTTATATTCCGGCTTGGTTCACTTAAATCGATTTATTCATTTAGGAGAAATAACATTTTGTTTAGAAAGTTGCCAAAAAATTAATTTTGCAATAACTTTTATAAAAAATAATATTTTTTTCTGTTCTTTTGATTTTAAAAAAATACTTTTTCCTCCAATTATTTAGAAAAATTTACTAATATAGATAAGGAAATTTTTCTAAAAATTTATCGAAAACTTGCAATGAATTTAGAAACATTTACATAAAATAATGATGAAAAAATTCAAAAAGTTTGAAAAAATTCTCTTAAACGTTTAGGAAAATTTGATTATGATAATATAGGAAGAATACTGAGAATTTGAAATAATTCCCATGGTTGAAAAAATGTTTATGTAACTTGAAATTATTAAAAAAAAATTAAATTAAAGTTTTTCAAAAAGATTTATTCTTCAAAATTGACAGTTAAAAGTAATAGAAAATTAAAATGTTTAAATATTTTAAATTGAAATCTTTTTAAATCTGTTTAATTATTTAAATTTAAAAGTATATAATAGTATATAATTTATTGAATAATTGGATGTTTTTTGTAAATTTCATTCTTATAAAGAATTTTATTAACATATTTTTGAATAATTCAATTCTTTTGACAAATTTGAATCAAATTTTTAAGAATAATTAAAATTCTGCGACGAGTTTTATTATTTATGATAATAATTGAATTCCTAAGACAAATTTTATTTATAAAATAAAATTAATTGTAGCTAAGAAATTTAAAGAAAGAATTTTAATAATTAAACTCATGTTCCATATTTATTATTTATGAAAATAATTAATTGTTTGAGAACAATTATATTAATTTTTTTTTAAAATAATTGAATTCTTTTGGAAAATTTAAATGAGGAACATTTTTTAAAATTAATAGAATTCTGGAGAAGAATTTTGTTAATTATAAAGACAATTGTAATTTTTACGAGAATTCGTTATTAAATTTTGAACATAATATTGAATCTTTGGAAGAAAAATTTTATTACTTTTGAAAATAATTGAATTTCCGCAATCATTTGTAACTTCTACAAAAAATGCAATTATTTTGAAATGTTTTTAACTAAAATTTTCTATACTTAATTATTTTTAATAAAATTAATTAAATATATATTGACATATTTAACTAATTTCAAGAAGAATTTGAATTATGATCATTTTGTAAAAATGTAACTATAATCTAATTTTTTAAAAATTGCTAATCAAATTAATTGAAAATTTTAATTTTCCGAAATTTCAAATTGAAACTTTTTGAAGTTTATCTATTTATGAAAACTGAAAACGCAACTCTTTTGAAATTGAACTAATTTCGAAATATTTACGTAAAATTTTCATTAAATATTTTTTAAATAATAATTCCAGAATAGTTGTCCAAGAAATAGTTATTTAGAATGAAATTATTGTCAGAAATAAATAAAATTGAGGGGTTTATATTAGAATTCGTGGTGATTTCATATATAGTTTATGAGATAAACAAAAAAGGCACAAAAATTCTTAATTTTCTTATGCATTCAGCATTCTGGAAATTGAATTTTTTTCAGTACATTGTCTGACTTATCCTTAAACTTAGGTCTTAGAATCCCATATAATCATGATATAGTTATAATAGTATTAGTGAATGTTCCAATTCAGATTTTATATTTATGAAAAAAATTTTGAATTAAATATTTAAAAATCCCATTTAAAAAAAATTTTTAATTTTATTTAAAAAGGCGCGTAAGAAGAATCGCACGAATTTTTATTAGTAAATATAAAAATATTATAAATAAAAATAAATAATATACAACTTGAAATTGTTTACAAACAATAAATTAAATTTCTTTAATCTATCAGTGAAATTTAAATGACATTCAGTGATTTTTACTGAAATTTCTCTGATTCATCAAATAAAATTTTGGTCCACTGAATTGAAATCAGTAATTCACTAAGTCAGATTTAGAGTGTTGCTATTAATTAAAGCTGATTTTGTTGAAATGACAAGAATTCTTTGTTAAATTAGCAATAAATGTAAACTTAACTTTAATAACGTAAAGCTGTTAGAGACAATTAGGTAAGAAACAAGGATACACACTTCAAATATAAATGGTTATTTTGTAGTCAGAAAAAATTAGATTAGAGTTACAAAGTGAATAATTTTTAGAATAATAGAGTTAACTAACTAAATAACCTTATCATTTTATGCGACTGTCCCTTGTTGACACCTTTAATAACATGGTAAAATATTTTTTTATCGTGAATACTTAGTCATACATGTCAGTACCATGATAAACAATTTACAACCATTCAGTAGGCAAAACATTTTTATGAGAAAGTAAATTTTCATATAATACAATATACATGTACATTTATTCGTTTGTGTTTTCAACATTAAAAGCATTTACTTCGAAACAATGTAGTTCTTGACTCCGTGTCTGAATTATAATTATAATTAAACCGCTGCTAATTTGTATGTTTCTGTAATTATCTTTGTGTTCATTTCATGAACACTTCGCTTCATCATAGAAATAATAATAATTGAAATATAAGAATTACTCTTTATAAAAAGGTTATTAAAGGTAATTAAATCTTGCTCAAAAAAATGTATTTTTATTATTATATTCTTATGATGATTTTAATAGATTAATAATTTTTTAAACAAAAATGTTGAGAAAATCACAATAATCAAAAAATTTGTTAATGCAATTCTGTATGAAGCAGCAATTATTATTCATTTTCCATAAGGAAGCAAATAATAAATTTTTACGAATGAGACTTAGCAGCGTTTTTTTGTATCTTTGTTCAGTATATGATATAATTGAAGAAACTATGATTGTTGAATGAAGGTTATTCACAACGAAAACGGCAGTTAGCAACAGAGAAAGAATGGTCAAATTTCAAATCAGATTTCGCACGAAATTCGAGGGGTTATATTTTTGCTGAAGTAAATTTTACCAACGACACATGAGCTTTACCGGTATGATGATAATACAATTATAACTGCGGGGAATGACATTGCAGGAAATCACGAGAGCGCACGAGTATTCTGTTTTTCTGGTCATTCTGTTGCCAAGCGAGTTTTTGTATATAGTTATAATATTTCATATATAGCAACATAAATAGAATTCATATAACCATGAAGGTGGTTTCGAAAATTGAAACTGCATTTTCGCTTCATCGTCACGGTTTACAGTAACCGTTAATAGTTCCGGATGTTCAACTAGCGCAAGCATCAAAATCTCAATTAAAGTTCATGCAACTCTGCTCGCAACACCGTCTAAAATTACGTCTAGACCGACAAGATTTTAGTTTCGTGAATTTCAATCCTGTAAAAGCAATTTCTCTCATCGAAAACAAAAGAATGAAAGAGAGAAAAAAAAAGATTTTTTTGTGTGCATCATGGACTATTGAAAATAATTGAACTTCTGCAATTTCAAAATAAATAAATTCCGTCGTTTGCCCACAATCAGAAAAGGCTTAAAAATTATTATAATTTACTGCTAGTTTCTTAAAAAAAAATTTATTTTAATTGATCGATACTTATACTGTTAAAACAAAATTTTATTTAAAAAATTTTTAAAACTTATCGTAAATTATTACAAAAGAAATTTCATATTTTTAATGAAAACTATGTGTGAAAACAAAAATTTTCATTAAAACAGTATCCAATTTGATCAATTGTTGTCCGAGTTATAAGGTTTTAAAAAAATTTTATTTGAAAAGCGTAATTTTTCAAAAATCTGTATCTCTTAAAACGCTTTAGAAAGAAATTTTTAAAAAATCATTTCAACGAGCATTGAAAGAAAAAAAATATTTAAAAAACATTTGAGATGCAAAACTAAAATGATTTTCGGTTTGGCGTGGAATGCCCCATATTAAAAATAATGAATTAAATTTATAGAATTTTAGTTAAAGTCCCTAAAAAATTCAATTTTTGAAAAGTTACAAATAACTGCAGAAATTCAATTATTGCCAAAACAATTTGCTTCAATTCAATGATTTTTCAATATCTACTGTTTTAGTAAAATTTCCCAAAAAATGCAAATATTTAAAAAATATTTGATAAAATTTTCCAAAGAATTAAATTACTTTTCTGCAAATAATAAAACTCATCGCTGGATTTCAATTATTTTTATAATACAATTTTTAATCTAATTTCTCGAAAAATGTACTTATATTCTCAGAAATTTTATTAAAATTCTTTTAAAAGAATTCAATTATTATTCAATAAATTTTTCATTATTTTGCATTTAAATAATTGGATTTTTTGTGAAAAATTGAGTTAAACAATGAATACTAGTTAAAATTTAAGATAATAATTGAATATATTAAAAACTTTTTAGCATGAACTTTTAGAAAGAATTGAATAGTTTTAAAAGCTATTTTAAATTAAAATTTTCGAATATCCGAATTTTTTAATCTTTTAATTATAACAGTTTTTTTAGAATTAATTTTTGAGATAAAAAAATTTCATAAAATTGTATTGTAAACAAATAGATTTGCATAGAACTTTTTCAAAAAGTATTAAAAATAATTGTTTTTAAGAAGAATTTTAATTAAAAATTCTAGAAAATAATAATTGGATTGAAATGATAAAAATAATTTTAAAATAGGTTACAGTAATAATATTGTGATAATAAAATGTAATGGTTTTATCACTCGTTCATATTTTATTTTAATTATAAATTATATAAATTCTATATATTACCCATAAATTATAATGATGATTATATATTTCTTAAAAAAAGGAATTATTAATTTTTTCTCGAATAATTCTACAGTGAAAAAAATTCGTAAATAAATGTAATGTATAAATTATTAAAATTTTCAGTTATGTCGTAGAATTATTTAACTCTTCGTCACATACACGTATAGTGAGGAGTTCCCTCCCCGGTTTCAATATTTTCTAAATAACTTTTGTTTTACTTAAAGAAAATTACAATCAGTTTCTATGCCTTTCGACGGTTCCCTCCTTAATACATTTCTATAATAACATTTAATTTAAACATATTTAATTTTCAATTATGAGGCTTCAAAGCTAAAAAATTCAAAATGTCAGGAAATTTTAAGTAAACAAAAATTAAGATTTTAAACATTTTTTATTCCATTGTTGGTTATTGACAAACTTAGATTATAAATATAATTAAAATCCATTATTAAATGATTTTTTGGATTACTTCTATTTGTGTTACATTATTTTTTCATGTAAAGTGTAATTCCTTCGATGATGTGCATTCGTGTAATTAATTTTTATTTTTGAGACTGAAGATTAATTTTATTAATTTTATGATTTGGAATAATTTACTACATATTTGTAAGTTTGCGTTAAAAGTAAATTTTTATTGATTCTTTCTTTTATGTTGTAATGTAATTTGATCAATATTAGCAAATTATTACTTTCTTCTCATTTATAAAATTGACCTTAATCATAACAGATATTTTAAAAACTTTTAGTAATTTTTAAAGGTACAATTTTATCAAATTAATAAACATGTTAATTATTAGGTTTTTTGCAAGAGCAAAAGAATTTGAGAAGTTATTATTAATTTTTTTTTAATTTAATTTTTGTCGTATTCCATTTCTAATTCTAATCAATATCGTTTTAATGTTTCTTTAATTTTTGAATTCCGTAATACTATGTGGTAAGTTCAATTCCTATCTTTTCCGTTTTAATACTTCGTAATTATTTAACTCCTTTAAAGTTTGCAACACTTTGAGATAAATACTTCTAAAATTCAGTAGTTACAGTAGAGTTTAAACAACTGAGCGGATAAGCTGATTGCCTTGCTTCGATGATGAAACTGGACAGTTCAAATCTTCGTACAGACAATTTTTTTTTACATTTAAAATATTAAAATGGTATTAAAAAGAATTAAACTTAGCTTCTTTTAAACTTCTCCAAATGAAAACGAAAAGAATTGGTTGGTCAGAAACAGAATTCAAGAACTTAAAAATTTCGAATTCTTATTAATTCCTTACTTCTTACTGGGTAGCGATTATAATAATATAGTGCGTTTATATTGCATTAGTTTAGGTTAGTATTATTATAACAAATGAATATAAATTTGATAAATAAAATAAATTTTTTGATAAAAGCAGTTAATGGGTCGAGAGTATATGCACGTTTGGATTATCAAGTGTAATGAGGATGTATAAAAGGAAATATATTCTTCCTCGCTATAGAAATGGGGGATTCTGATGGACATACAAAGAAAAATTAGTAACGAGTAACGACATCGATCAGGAGTGTTTGTTAGAAATGGTCTGGCAGGATGCCTCGCCTAGATCTTGTCTGGAGGACCGAAGAAGTTCTACGAACCGTGAAATCATTTCCAGCGTGAATAAAGAACGAAATGGCAATCTATGTTTGTTTCAGTCGTTCCGTTTCAGTGCACTCAAAAAACAATTTAAAAATCAGCGCATACTCTCAATATATAATATACACCATCTCACTTTCCTCATCTTCTCTCATACTCTTCTCAGTTTCAATTTACTTCATTCGACTCACCGAGCAAAACCGCAACCATCCAAAGATTCCTCCAACCTACATCAAATCACTTAAGCTTCTCAATTACAAATATCTGCCTGTAATTACATCCCATCTTTCATTTCATTAAAAAAGATTATGAAACCAAACAAAATCTCACTATTAAATTAACTACACAATCTCATTAATTATAATAAAGCTGTAATCAATAAGTAGAGACATTAAATATTATAGAAAAAGTAGTAATTCTCCAAATGAATATTTCATGTTCGCAGTTAAGCAAACATTCAAAAATTAACATATACTCTTCTTGACAAAATACTCCGAAGATTACACTTCAACCTGTATTAAATGTTTAGTAAACTTTCGTTACCGTATGGGTAATCCCGTGAAGAAATCTTAACCGAATGTCAACTTAGTAAGAATTAACAAATAAACAAAGACTTCCTTCTTTTCGTATTCGTGTCAAAAATAGACTCCTTCCATCTGTTAACGTGTGTCACAGAATCCACTCCTGTCGCGCAATATTTTTAAAAAGGGTCCTGGCGTTTTCTCCCTCCGCAAGGGCGAACATGAAACTATAAATAAGAGCAACTGAAAAGTAAGAGACTCGCTTTCTGATTTAAAAATTATTTTACACGAAATGTAAAATTTCCTCAAATTAAAAGAATATTATAATAAAACGGATAGAAAAAAGCAATGATCTCTTGAATGATAATGCGCACGATGATTTGAAATAGAGGAAGTGAAAGTGAAGATGAATGAAATGAATTTTTTTCTACTGCAAAATAATGTTTGGGAAAGTGAAACTGAGTTTGGAATCTTAACTGGAGTTGCAGTAGCTGCGTTCGTGTGTATAAATATAGTTTTAAACATGGGATGCATCAAAAGGGGAATGCAGTTTACTACATGAGTTTAAAGGCTTGTGGAAGCCGCAAGATCGTTTAGAGTAGTGCATAGTTATAGGTTCAGTTACCGCGATAATCTTCTCAAGAGCGGGTCAGTGGTATGAATATTAACCCTCCTTTGATTTGACTGTCGAAGGTGAACACAATCTCAGCTTTACAAACTTTGTTCGCGTGTACCGCAAATTTTCTGTTTACATCTTAACTATACAGCGGGCAAAAAAAAGGATTTTTAAAATGCTCGCCGCCCGTCACAGGTGAATATAAATTTCAAAACAATTAATTACGAACCTCAAATATGTCCGCATCACGTGTAAAAATTTTGCCATAGTCCTAATCGGGATCAGATTCTTTGTGTGTTCTAAGAATCTTCTATGTTCTCAATGTATCTTGAAAATACCACAAGCATGTCCTAAAAATGTCCTAAGTTTGTCTTGAGAATGTCCTAAAAATGTTCCTCATATATCCAAAATAGGTCTCCAAAAGTGTCTTATAGATATTCTTGGAAAATTTTAAAGACGTCTCTGGATCAGACATAGAACGTCTTATGGACCATCGTATTTTTTATATCTTAAGCACATGAAAAGTTAACCTGGCAATTTTAGAATATTCTTAGGATATCCTTAAGACATTCCACTATTTTTTGCTTTTTTTACCCCATTTTTTGCTTATAAATCAGTTAAAAACAACTAACTTTCAATGAACAAAAATAACTGAAAAATTAATTAAACTAATTGAATCAATTAAAAAGAATTTATTGAAACATTTGTCATTACTAACTAACAATCAGTTATTTTTAACGATTTGTCAATGGAAATATTACTATTTGAATAAGTGACTGACTTTTTGCTTCTAAATCAGTTATTTTTAAGGAACCGTCTATAAACCATGTAGCCTCTCGAGGACGAGGGGGGCCAAGCAATTGACTACGACAAAAAGAAATAATGGCGCTAATACGTATGTAATAGCGTTTTACATGGGGGAGGTTGAGTCAAAACTCCCGAAAAATGGGGCTACGTGGTTTATAGATGACTTCTAACTGTTTCGTATCACAGTAAATCGTAAGATGTTACAGTAACACCAGAAGGGATTGAAATAATCCATTTTGGTGTTATTTTTTACTATAAATGAAATTTTACATAAGATGAAAACCAATTTAACGATTTATCAAAGAAAATCAAAATGAATCCAAGTCTAAGACTATATAACTATTGTCAAAATGAGTATAAATCTAAGGTCAAAGTAAAAGACTAATTGGCTTATTACTGGTCGACACGAAAGATGATTCAAAGATCGGATATTTTAAAAATTAAATTTTTAAATGGCTGCCTCAAAATGGCGGCCAAAGTCATTCTTTTAATCAATATTATAAAAAAATGAAGAAAATTTTAAAAAATTGTTAATTTTGCTTGAATTTTGTTACTCGAGGGTTTTTGGGGTCGTTGATTACGATTATAACCTTAGTTTTCAAAAATACAAAATGGCGGATCCAATATGGGGGATGACTTTTTTGAAAATTGATTGGATTTGCTTTGAAATTCGTTACCAGGGGATTTTTATGATCGCTGATTACGAATATAACCTTAGTTTTCCACAATTCAAAATGGCGGAACCAATATGACGGACAAAAAAAATATTAAAATTAAATGTAAATAGTAACGTTTTTCAGCCATTAAAGTATTTAGAATATTTATAATGTTGCCCGATTCTCACAATGTGGAGGTAAACATTTTTTGGAGATTCTTTTTTTATTATTTAAATTTTTAATATTTTTTTGTTTTTATATTTTTTTTTGTTTTTTATATATTTTTTTTGTTTTTTATATTTTTTAACGATTAGTAGGAAAAGTTGATACTTTTCTTACTTTAGTTATGTTTCTTGATTCATGATGACAATTATTTATTTAATAAAATTTTATTAACAATGTTAATAATAATATAATTATATATTATTAATAATAATTTATGTATTAATTATTTATTAACTTTTTTCCAATTAAATTTCTAATTATTCAATTAATTCATAACTATGAGAATATATATAATTTGACGAAAGTTTGAAAATGCAAAAAATTGTTAGAGATTGCCAGACATAAATTGACGAAAAGTGAAATTAATAATATGAAAATGTAATAAATAATTTAAAAATTTGTAAAAATAACATTTTTTCATTTTTATTTAAAAATGGCGGCGATATAAACCATTTTCGAAAATGCCCATTCTCGGTGGTAAAGATCGATTCCAAACTTTCTAAAACAGATAAAACCAAAAACGAAATGACACTCTTCGTTAGATATTTTTTCAGGTGTGGAACCTCAAAAAAGTGGAATTTTCTTCACCCTCTTTTTTTAGAGTACTTTTTCCCCAAAGTATGCAAAAAAAGGTGTTTTTATTCAGAATTTCTCTTATAAAAAAAGGGAGTTGGAAATTTTCCAGTTTTTGAGGTTCCACTTATAGGCATGATGACGCTAAATCAAAAGCCATTTGATTTTTTAAAATTGCTTAAGAAGTACTCGAGATATCACTTTTACCAGATCAAAAAAGGACATTTTGAGAAAAACGCATTCAAAGTTTTTGTTCATAAGTTTCAAAAATAAAAAAAAATTCATCGGATGCTTGAAAATCGTTATTCGGGGGTATTTGAGGTCGCTAATTACGAATATGGAATCAGATTTTAAAAATTCAAAATGGTGGATCCAATATGGCGGACATTTTATTTTTCAAAATCATTGAATTTTGTTAAAAATCGTTAAGAGGGGGTTTTTGGGGTTGCTGATTTCGAATATGACGTAATTTTTTTAAAATTAAAAATGTCGGATGCAATATGGTGGATGAAAAAAAAAATTAAGCAAAAAAAATTATAATAAAAATATTTTCTTTTTCGCCATATTGGATCCGCCATTTTGAAAATTTGATATCTAATTGTGACGCGATCTGAAGAAAGGGACCTTAGAAGCAAATTATTTTAAGGTTATGTTAGTATTGTTTTTTTGTTGATTGAAAGTTTCTTTTTACTTATTGCAAATTAAAATCAGTGTTTATTAAATATTTTAGTTGTAAGGAAGACTTAAACATCAACTATTTATACTGATAGTTAATCCTTTTTTTTGTATTTTCATTTAGAAAATTGAAAACATAACCTATAATTTTTTGCTTCTATGGTCCCTTTCTTCAGATCGCGTCACAATTTGTGATCAGCAATACCAAATACATTTTTGTTTGCCTTTTTAACATGTCGAAGAATAAAAATGTATAATTTTTGTTTTACTTCGAATTTTGCAATAAATATTTTAGGAGAGTATTCTTGACGCTGTAAGAAATCCGAAAATAAAATTTAAAAAAAATCGATTTTTTTAACATTTTGAACTGGAATGTCCCCTTATTGGGTTAAGTAGCTTTATGAAAAAATTTGAAAAAATCATGTTAGCTCTTTTCAACGAGCACTAAAAGAAAAAAATATATATACATATATTGTATATATAATTATTTTCAAAAAATCTTTTTGTTTTGTGACTTTAGTAACATAAAAATCATTCCCGTATAGAATATTACAATTTTTTAAACTTAATCAGCGACGACTTTAGTTCAAATAAAATAGGTTGACCCTTTTATAAAAATTGTTTCGTTTTCCGCGTTTTAGTTATTAATTACATACTTTTTTAGTCTTAAGGGGTTACACCACTACAAATGGCTAGAAAACAACGTTTTTTAAAAAAGTTTTATTAATGGAAAGAAAAGAGTTACAGTTTTAATGTTTTAGGAAGTTTTTAACTGTATATTCAAGTAAAACATTACAATTTTTTATTAATAAATATTCTAAAATGATTCTGTCACTTTTTGTAATGCATATTTTGCGCAAATTTAAATTCTTCTCCGGTAAGAAGTTTGAAACTTCAATAAAACTGAATATAAATCTTTTGTCCCTTATTCTAGAAGGTTCAGTAGAACATTGTGCAACAAGCACGGGAAAAGCTGTTTTCACATGAAGGCGGAAAATTTTCTTCGTACGCTTTGCACACAGTACTTTGTGCAACATCTGTTTACCGAAAAAGTAATTTTTATACTTTTCTAATCAATAAAGAATTTTTAAGCTAATAAACCAATTAATTTTTTTTTGAAATGCCAATATTATTTTAACTCGTTCAAGAATAGTTAAATTCATCATTATGGATCTGCATAATCATCGATTTTGAAAAAAATTTTAATCAGAAATCAAAAAAATATTCCAGTTCGAAAATTAAATCAAACTGACTTTAACACTAAGATCTTGAATTTCATAATATTTTACTTTTTTCATATTTAAATCTAAAAATGTTGATTTTGCAATTCTGCACTGCATTATACTCACGTCAAATTATGAATCAGAGATCCTAAAAATATCAGAGAATAAAGCTTGATAAAAATTCGTAACAATTATAATTTTTTCGATTTTTTCATAAAGAAAAAATTTTTATATTAATTTATATCTTAGATATTTATATTTAATTTTTTTCAAATTTCATTTTTCAATAAAGTTTGTTTGTCTACGTAATCATACCAAATATTAATTAAAAATATTTAATATTTTGTTAGATATTTGTATTAACAAATTAATTCATTATTTTTTTTAACTTGAATAACCTTTTTATTTTGCTTATAGAAAAAAGATATCTAAATGTTTTTTGTTTAATGGATCAAATTTTTTAAAATAAAAATTAACTTTTTTAATAAATTTGTTTAAAAAATAAATTTTTTTTAATATTTAAACCTGTTATCAGCTTGTTATTTTGTATAATAGTAAGCAATATTTATCTTTTTCAGCTTGATTTAAAGCCGATAACAGGTTTAAATATTAAAAAAAAAATTACTGTTTAAATAAATTTATTAAAAAAATTAATTTTTATTTAATTAATTTTTTTTAAAAAAATTTGATCCATTCTAAACAAAAAACATTTAGATAACTTTGTTCTATAAGCAAAATAAAAAAGTTATTCAAGTTGAAAAAAAATATTGAATTAATTTGATAATGCAAATATCTAACAAAATATTAAATATTTTTAATTAATATTTGGTATAATTACATAGACAAACAAACTCTATTGAAAAATGAAATTTGAAAAAAATTCGAGAGTTGACCCCTCAATCTCATATGAAACTCCTCATATGATTAAATAACATGTATTAGTCAATTGTAAAATGTTCAAAAGTTTGATCTTTGATTTCAAATGGTTTAGCCGTTTCTGATTAATATTTTAGTGAAAATATTTTATTTTTGACCATTTTGAAATTAAGTGTTTAATGGTTAATTATTAATAAAAGTTTAAACAAAAATCGCTTATGTATAATTTTTAAAATCCATTAAAAAGCTATTGGCCATCTCCTCCGGTTTTATATTCTATAATAGGCATTTTGAATTCTGCGCAATGTACAGACAAAAGTCTGATTTTATAATAATAATGATAATAATTCTACAATAACTCAAAAAATCAAAAGTTATGAATTTTCGAAAAAGTTGCACAACTTCCGTTCACGTTCACATTAATGTTTTTTAATCTACTATGGGTAGGATTTTAATTTAAAGCATATTAGTTAGCATTTTGGCACTGAAGTCTTGTCAAATATTGATTTTCTTCTCATCTCGAAGGATTAATAATAATTAAGTTTTTTAAAACTTGTCAGTAGATTACGATTGTGTATTGAATTTTTAACAAATTTCTTTAAACACAGACAATTACTTTGCGATAAATAGCGAATTGCGATAAATGAGAAAAAGACCTTATTACATAATAATCCCACTACATAACTATCAAAATACCTTAATATTTATGAAACCTTTACCTTAATATATTATTTAAATTACAAACAGTAGAAAACAGATGTATGTTATATTGTGTTAATAAAATCTAAAATAGAACGCACTGAATTCTAAACATTGTTTCTAAATTTTATGATTACGTTTTGAAATATATACATATTTAGAAAAAGTAAAGAAAAATTTAATTCTATTTTGGATTAGAATAAGGTGAAAAAGGTGATAAAATAATTGAAAAAGAGGATAAAAGGAAACTATCTGCGATGACTGAAATATTTCAATTTTTACTCAAATTTTTGAACTATTACAATTATTATATATAAATTTTTGCTAATTCACATTTAAAGAGTGATTATTTGTACTGTTCGACTATCAATGAAAATTATATCAACTGCTTCCACTTAATTATGACAATGGTAATAAACAGAATATCTATCAGTGTTGGTAAATATAGGTTTTCTAAGAAAGAAATGTATTCTTCGTACATCCAGAAGCAAACATTTGCATTGAAGCTTACTCGGTAACAACGTCTAAACAAAAAAAAAAAAAAAAGAAAACGTATTTCCGTTTTAAAACATGGAAAGGAACTGGAAATTTATAGTTTTTTGAGAGGCTTCTTTGTTGAAACTTGTAGTTGTAACGTATAATATGATATATGCCACAGACAATATAAGTTACCAAAATGCACATATGTGTGTGTGTATTATATACATGGATGGAAAAGAGTAAAAAGTGTTAGGGGATATACGATGACGGGTACCTCTTGTCCTGTTTGTGGTTACTCCATCCGGTAACACCGAGAGTACTCCAACTATAGCGTTTCATACGGGATTTAATTTGCGCTCTTCCTGCGTCACGAAGTGAGGCTTGGGTTTCTCGTCGCAGTGCATCGCGTAATATAGCGCTTTGCGCTTCTTTAGTTATATTCTACACGGATAAGGTTTTAAATTCTAAGGTGAATGCGCCCACATATAAGAAGTATTCTATTTTTCCCTTTTATTATTTACGAACACTGTATCCACTGAATCTCATCGCATCTTCAAGGACAAACTTGACACATAATACAAAACTTGATATTGTATTTAACACACAATATCTCAGTCTTGTAAAAAGTATTTTAAATTTTAAATGTCTTTCGATTTTACCCTCAAGCTTTAGAGAAAAATTAGTCATACTCGTATAAAAAAAGTATACAATATAAATTATAGTTATTTTCAATCTAAAGAATAAAATTTGACACGATCTAAAGAAAGGGACCTTAGTAGCAAAATATTATGGGTTATGTTTACAATTTTTTAGATTAAAATACAAAAAAGACCAACTTTCAATGTAAATAATTAATGTTTAAGTTTTCATTACAACTAAAATATTTAATAAACGCTGATTTTAATTTGCAAAAAGTAAAAAGAAACTTTCAAACAAAAAAAAGTAATACTAACATAACCTTAAAGTGATTTGCTTCTAACGTTCCTTTCTTCAGATCGCGTCACAAATAAACCTATACCTAAAAATGTATTAAAGATTTACTTGCAAACTTCGAAAAATTTACTTGCAAAGTTTAATGAAAATTGTGTAAAGAATTAAATGTCACACTTCAATAAATGTTTATCGTCAAATTTTTCTAAAAATGTTGCTTAAAACTCTCCTGAACATTTAAGTAAAATTTTCGATTTTTCTTTTAAGCGAAAATATAGCTCAAAACTTACTTGAAAATTAAGAAAAAAATTTCGCTATGCAGATTTAGGCAAAAATTTTTTTTTAATTTTCAGGTAAGTTTCACACTAAATATTTACTAAAATTATACGTTTAAATCTTTAAATTTTTTTTACTAAACTATGCAAGTAAGTACTTTGTTGAAAATAAAAAAATGTCAACTACAATATCTCGTTTTAACAAGACAAAGGGTTTTTAAATTTTCACCAGATTTAAAAGACACCTGAAAAAACAGCTAAAATTTGAAAAAAAATCAATTTTTACAAAGAGTATCTCCGGAGAACTACCTTAGCAAACAAAAATTTGAAAAAATTAATTTTTTTCATTTTTATTTCAAAATGGCGGCGATATAAGCTATTTTCGAAAATGCCCATTTTTGGTGGTAAGATCGATTCCAAACTTTCTAACACAGATAAAACCAAAAACGAAGTGCCATTCTCTTCGTTAGATATTTCTTCAAGTGGGGAACCTCAAAAAAGTGGAATTTTCTTGACCCCCTTTTTTTAGAGTATCCTTTTTCCCAAAATAGTCAAAAAAGGTGTTTTTATTCAGAATTTCTCTTATAAAAAAAGGGAGTTGGAAATTTTCCAGTTTTTGAGGTGCCACTTATAGGCATGATGACGCTGAATCAAAAGCCATTTCATTTTTTAAAATCGCTTCAGAAGAACTCGAGTTATCAGTATTACCAGATCAAAAAAATGAAATTTTGAGAAAAACGCATTTACAGTTTTTGTTCATAAGTTTCGACATTTTTTAAAAAAATCATCGGATTTTCTTGAAAATCGTAACTCGGAGGTTTTTGAGGTCGCTAATTATGAATATGGAATTAGATTTTTAAAATTAAAAATGGCGGATCCAATATGGCGGACATTAATTTTTTCAAAATCATTGAATTTTTTTAAAAAATCGTTACGGGGGGTTTTTTGGGGTCGCTGTTTACGAATATGACATAATTTTTCCAAAATTAAAAATGTCGGATGCAATATGGTGGATGAAAAAAAATTAAACGAAAAAAAAATTTTCTTTTCCGCCATATTGGATCCGTCTTTTTGAATTTTGAAAATTTGATATCTAATTTGTGATCAGTAACACCAAATACACTTTTGTTTGTCTTTTTTAAAAAATGCAAATGAGAAAACATTTAAATCATTTGATTGCTTATCCGCTTACAAAAACATCTTTGACATGGCGAAGAATAAAAATGTATAACTTTTGTTTTACTTCGAATTTTGCAATAATATTTTAGGAGAGTATTCTTGACACTATAAGAAATCCGAAAATAAAAACAACAAAAAAATCAAATTTTTGGACACTTTGAACTGGAATGTCCCCTTATAACTAGCGTATATAATAAGTGCTTATTATTAATAAGTGTATTTTTCCGGAAAGTAAAATTTTTAGTGGAAATAGCTGGAAAAGATTCTATTTTAATATATTGTAAAAGATGAATCATGAACTAGCTATTTCAAACGTTCCTGACCGCAGTTGCTTATTACGCACTTGGGCGAGGTCAGTTTAACGAGACATCAGTCTACATTACATATACACGTATCTCGGTTATACATACCAGACGAGAGTTTTTCGTTGGCCCGCATTTATTGCACAACGTCGTCTTTGATATAAGCAATTGAAATTCGTATATTCCATTTTTTAATTCAAAGTTCATGCAGCATATTAATTACTCTCTAAATTTTAATATATAAATTTTCATTTCTTTCACCATAAAGTATTCACTTCTTTCGGTATATATGTGAACTTTTTTCATCTACTATAATACAATACATAAAATCCACTTATGCATAAGTGAAGTACTTGGATGAAAAAAATACACCTTGCTCTAATGTTGATATCGCTGTCGATCTACGCAGAAAAAATAATTGGAGAATATTTCCTGAATTCGTTCCGAAAATCTAATAGTTATTACGAAATGCAGAGGCTGAGTATTTTAGATGGTCTGTGGCAAGTAGAACCTCAGATAAATTCGCTAAAATTTCAGAGGGTCACTTTAATCACGTTTTGGATTTTTGTGGATATTGGCAGTCGAAAACAAAAAACGATTTAAATGTTAAATTTGCAGCTTCTAAAACTGATTCAGTTTTGTACGAAATATCATTTACGATTACGTAAATCTCATTTGTACTAATTATTTCTATTAAAAGATTATGTTCTTTATTTAAATACTTTTCTCGATTCAAGCAATGTTGAATATGCTTGCAATCTAAAATAATAAATAAAATTTTTAGATTTGAGTTTTTCAGCATTGAGTCAATTTTTATTCAACTGATTTGATGAATTTTTAATAAAAAAAATAAAAATATATTTAAACTAATCAGTTATAAAATACAAGCACTGCAGGTCCAAATACAAAATTTATTTGCATCAAAACAAAGAAGTTTAGAATTCAAATTAATGAATCTGTTAGCATTTCCATATGTGAAAGAATTATAAAAATAAAAATTCAAATTTTGTACTATGTCGATTCTGCATTCTATAATGTCTCAAGCTTGAAAGTATATGAACACTAACTTAGTACAGTTAAATTAAAATCAAATAAAGTAGAAAGTTATATTCGATATGTCTATAATATTGTAATAATTATAATATACTATTCTTTCCAATTATTTTAATAAAATTATTTCAAATTAATATGAATCTTACTAAAATTATTATTTAATACATAATTAGCAAATATTTATTATTTATGTAATAGATTTTTATATTTTAAATTTGACTTTGCAGTTTGCAATACATTTTATTTTATTTTGTGATTTTTATTTTTTGTATTGTGATTTATTATTTATTTATTATTGTTTATGTGTTTCTAAGACGGATTATTTATTTATTTATGACTCTACTCCATCGTCAGGGTTTGAATTTTAAGTCTTCGTTTATTTAATTATTATTTTTTGACTCCCTGAAGAGGAAATCGATTTGATTTCGAAACGTTGGGGTAAATAAAATTTGTTACTTTGTCCGAATGTTTTCGTTTTCGATTTTTTGACTTATTTATAAAGTATCTCGGACGTTAAAGACTATTTAATTAATTTTTATATTGTTAAAATAAAGTTACTTAAAAGTAATTGAAACAAATAATTTCTATGTATATCTAACATCCATTTATTTGAATGAAATAAATAAATTAATAGTTTCAAATAATTTGTTCATTATCGTTTCAATAAGTGATCTATTTGCTAATATAAAATATATTGAATAAATAAATAAATAATTTGAAGTAACTCATTACTTGTATTTAATAAATTCATTTATTAGGGTCAATTAATTATTTAATTGATCCAATTAAGATTTATTTCATTTAAATAAATGCAATTCAAATAATTCAAGTTATTTGAATCAAATATATATTTTTTTGAATAATTTGAATTAATTAAAGCAAATAACTTTTTTTCAATATAAAGTCTTCAACGTATTTAGTATGTTTTTTTGTAAAGTTATTTGATGTACACAAGTACTTTTTACTTAAGGCCAATATTGTGCTTCTTTTTGGCTTGCAATATACAAAAGGTAAAATTTGACCTAAATTTTAAAGGGTCCATGTGGGGCATCATTTTAACATGTAGGTTAAAGAGTAGGTCAAATTTGACATAAGTTTTGACGGGAGAGGGGTCCTTTATAAAATATACGTAAATATAATACATAAGAGAAAGGTATGCATTAAATTTAGAGGAATCCGCTGAAATAAAACTGAGTTTTTTAGACTTTTTGATGGTAATTTTACTTTAAACATTACTACTTTAATAATAAAAAATTACTTAATTCCGAGTCAAAAGTTAATAATAATATTCTTTGTAATGTAAGAAATAAGAAACACGGGTAAAATATATATATTCAAAATATAATACATTCTAAACCATAAAATTGTTATAATAGAAAAAGCCGAAATGTCAACAATGAAATAAAATTTTAATCTTTTCTCCCAGAGGATGAAGACATTTTATAATTTTATTTAGTTGTCATAATTAAATAAGATTAAGGGAAATTTAATAAATTTTTTTTGACAAATGCATGTAATAAATATCGGAAATGTGCCTAACAATTAGAAAAGGATTAAACAAATGAGAATTTGGCGTGAAAGTAGTACCGCGTAACGAATCTGCATTTCATAGATAATAGTTATTCATGCCTCTATGTCCCATATGTATATAGTATTAATTTAGACACAAGCCCTAAAGTCAGATTAGCTGCAATAGTGATGAGCGTCCGTTGACTTTTTTCCGATTTCCTATACTGCAAGAGTTTGTCACCCCTGATGATGGAGAGAGGTCTTTTCTACAGGAAATGCTGAGGTTGAGGGACCTTTAAATTAAGGGGAACTCGCAGCAACGTTTTAAAGTCATACATTTATAGAACATGGAGAGAAAAAGGGGAGAATCTGTAAAGAACAGTCTGTACTCTCGTTTATGGCAATCAATATTGTTAAAAAAAATTTTCATATATTAGGGTGGCGACTACTTTAAACATATATTTTTCTCACGATTTTCCGCGTGGAAATCTGAATAATAAGATTTTGAAGTTATTTTTGGAATTTAGGTCAACTATACTACAACTTTTCAATTATGTAAAAAATAAAATAAATTAGACAAACAGGATAAAGCTAAAATTTTGTATCGTTAATTTAGCAAAATTTACCAAAAATATGTCAAAATTTAAATAAAATTTCGCATTAAACTAACCAAATAATTAAATGTAATTAATTTGCGGATAGAATAAAAGTAATATTAAAAAATTTATATGAATAATGAATGAATTTTGAGCCAAATTTTCGTTGAAGAAAGATCTAAAGGATAAGAGAGCGGCTCATCCGCTTGACAACAAAAGTAATTCGTACTGTCGAGGAGCAATGCTGTTGCTTGTGTACAGTAGTGCGTTTCTTTTTTCTCTCCAAGTTGAAGAAGGTAAGCGCGTCTAATTACAGTGTAGGTAAGATAATGTAGTCTTTGAAGACCAGGGGTAGCAACGAAATCTGCAAAAGGGGCAGCTAAAGTAGTCTTTGTAGCCTTTTTCTACTTTTTATTCTTTTTCATCTACAATCGTGACCATATTTGAATTTCTTGGGAATATATTTCAAGGTTCGTGGATTACATGCAGGAAACAACAGTTGCTCTCAGATTTAGCATATGTTGGAGGAAACTGAGGAGGAAATGCATATAACGCGTCCAAATGTTCCGCATCGAAGACAACTGAATGGGTATATACATTCCATTCACGGCATCACCCCAAGTTCATTACACTCTATAACGATTTATTAATTCATTATATTATGACTTTAAGAATGTCCAAATGTCATCGCTTCCAACGATGATTTACTAAATTTTACAAAAAAAAAATAAATAAATTCATTATAAATGGTAAAATAAAATCTACAGTTTACTTATTTTTCTCCTTTATTCGATTTATTGAAAAAATTATAAAATTTCCCCCAAGCTCTTTTACTGTTTCATCAGTAACTGTATAACTATTTCAGTAATTCAATTAAACATTTTTTTATCAAGTGTCTAATTTTATAGAATGGACGGTAAAGACTTTAAAATTGACCTCAAAAAAGCGCTCTTAATGGTAAAACTTTACTTAGTTAAACAATAATAAAATAATTCGCTTACATGTTAAAGAATTCAAGAAGCATAGATAACACAGACGAAAATAACCAACATTCATAATTAATCTTATTATTCTGATTAATTGAAGAAAAAAGTTTTCACATAACGGAAGTGAACGAATAAATATTGCTCATTAAACTGGAATTTTTCAAAATAATGCTAAAGAACAAATAAGAAAATATATAGCAAGCGTGTGAGTGCAATTATAATGGTATAAATCGAGTTTCGGAGGGAGACTCACAAAAGTGATTAATATTATTAGCACTGCCTTGGAATGAAAACAATTAGTCGAAGAAGGCACAATCTTTAATCACTAGTTACAATTAGCTTCGTTGAAGATGAAGCTCTATATTTTGAATGCAACGAAGCACGATATGAGAAACTTCTCAAGGAGCATATTTCGCATGTATGAGGAGAATTGTGCATTAACAGAGAGAACTTTGATTCAAATTATAAATGTGAACTGAAATATTAAATGATCACGCTATATAAAAGCTGATGGAAACTTTCAACTTTTATATTTGTAGTTTAAAACAAAAATATGATCGGTATACATTACCGTTTTGAACATTAAGTTAAAAACATTTCTGAATGACAAATTTTTGAATAAATATATATTTTTTTAACAAAACTGTACACTATCCCAGATAACATGTAAACTCGCAGTAAGTTTGCTGCACACTAACTTTGAATCAGTAATCTCTAAATTTACATCAGTTAAATTTCCACTGGAAATCAGTGAAATTTGTGTGATAATCAATGTCTCTATTCTCGCGACTTGAATCAGTGGCGAATATTTTCGTTTATGCGCGCGGAGAATAAATTTTTTCCTCACGGTGTATACAAATTCTATAAAAACTATATTAATCTCCCTATTCTTTCAAACATTCTGTCCGCAAATTGAAGTTAGTTGCTGTGTATGATTTTGTTCTTTTTTCTTTAAAAAATATTATTTGACAAATTGAAAATATTCAGGTCAACAATTGTTATTAACAAACAAAAAGTATATTCATTTTGTTTAATATATACTTTTTTCTATAACACTTCTCTAACATGTTTGAATGATCTAAATTATTATGAAAATTATGCTCTTTTTTATTTATAAAAAATACTAGAAAATTGTTAATTGTTGAAAATTTTAATTAGAAGTAGGAAATACTAGAAGAAATATACACAAAATTTAATGCATAATTTTTATTTCCCAATAATAACATTGTTTACAAACAATTTAAAGTTTGTTAAAAATAAAGCAAAATATTTTATTGAAAAAATGTTTCTTTACACGGAGAGAGAATATATATTAAATTTTGTAAAAATATTTTCAAATTGGGGAAAAAGTGCGACAAAGCGAAATTTTGATATAAAAAATACTAAACTTTAAAAAAACTTATGTCAAAATTTAGTATAATTATATCAAATATCAAGAATATTAATTAAATTCTAATATAACATTAATAAATTTTACAAAACTATTTTTAAAGTTTAGAATTTTCAATATCGAAATTTCGCTTTGTTGCTAGTGATGCATTACGAGCGAATATCGTCTCGTGAGAACGAGAATCTCGCGAAAAATACATTGAAAACAATTGAATGTTATAGTTTCATCTCTTTCTTTTTATGAAAGGACAGAGTCTCGTTATGCATCACTATTTGTTGCACGTTTTCCCCAATTTGAAAATATTTTTGCAAAATTTAATATATATTCTTTCTCCGTGTAGATTTAGTTACAAATTTCTATAATTATAAAATTACTTGAAAACAATAATTTCTTTTTTTAAATATTTTAAATATTTAATTATTACTTTTCCATAGGAATGAAGATTTTCAAAAATTTCGAATTCAGCTGACAAAAAAAATCCTTTAACTGGAACAGTGATAACTATCGCTAAAATAGCGAAAGTATTCGTTAAAATTGTGAAAGTATTCGCTGCAATAACTACAAATTTCACTAATATAGTAAAATTTGTAGTTGTTCCAGGTGAAATTTTTTTTCTTGAAATCTTTTTGAAATTAATCAACTTTAAAAATATTATTATGAAACATAAAGATAACAACTGTCGAATTCTTTTTGTTTTATAACAATTAAAGTGGATCAAGTGGTAAAATCATTTTTTTTATATTATACGAACATTTATTACTCTAAATTTCTAAAAATTATTATCAATATTCTATTATTTTCTGAAGTGTAAACAAAAATTCATATTCCAATCAGTTTTTATTAGAAAATTCCACGAGAATTCAATTACTTAAATACAAGAGTAAATTATAACATTTATTGAATAATTAAATATTTCTTAAATTTAATACTGTAAAGAATATTATTAACAAATTTTTAAATAATTGCATTCTTTTGGGTAATTTTTTAAATTGATAGATATTGAAAATAATCGAAATTTTCATACAAGAATTTTATTAAAATTTTTGAAAATAATTTAATTTTGAAGAAGAATTTTTTTATTTATAAAAGTAATTGGAATTTTGTCGAGATTTTTTTTTTTGTAAATTTTGAACATAATTGAATTTTGTGATAAGAATTTTATAACTTTTTAAAATAATTTAATTTTTTGCAATCATTTGTAACTTATTTTCAAAATTAAATTTGTTTAGTGTTTTCAACTAAAATTCTTCTATAAATCCATTATTTTTAAAATTTAATTAAATATATGTCTACAAATTTAACTAATTTCAGAAGATTTTGAATTATTAGAGGAGATTAGGGTAGCCAAGGACACTTGAGCATTTTGATAAATAATTTGTATTTATATTTTTGGAATGTTAATTAATTTTTTTTTAATCAAACAGAATACTTCTTTTAACCTTTAGCGTAAATTTATTTGTAAAATAATTAAACCTTTTAGGAAAAAATGTGACATACATACATTTTCTAAAGTGTCTGGATACTTTCGATTTTTTAGAAAATTCAATTTTTTTAATAAAAGAAAATGAAAAAACTGAGTAAATATTTCAAAAATAAAAGTTAAACTGTATTGTAAATCATTTGTAATGTATTTCAATAGTAATAACACATTATTCTATTAGAAATTAAAAGTGTCCGGGACTACCCACTGTCCGGGGTTACCCGAATCTCCCCTAAAATTTTTCAAAAATCGAAGTTCATTATAATTTCTAATTAAATTTATTAAAACATTAAAAATTTTAGAAAATTTAAAATAAAAAACGGCTTAAAGTTTATCTATTTATAAAAAGTGAAAACGCAGCTTTTTTAAAATTAAATAGATTTTGAAATATTTAAGTAAAATTATTCAATAAATAATTTATTTATTTTATGCCACAGTTTTCTTGAATGTATCAAATTGATACTAAAGAAGATCAGATTGATGCCAAAAATGTGGATCATTTTTTACTTTAATCCACCTTTTTAGTATCCATTCGTTCCAATTTGATACTTTTAAGTTTACAGTGTGATAGTTGTTCAAGATTTAAATAATTTAAAAAGAAATGTTTGTCACAAATACAATAAATTGAAGGTTTTTTTATTAAAATTCGTTGTAATTTTATAATTAATGAGTCAAACAAAAAATAAATAAAAATTCAAATTTTTTTATGAATTCTATATATATAACTTATGTATCATTTTTTATTCAACAATTGAGAAACCGGATTCAATAACATCACGCATTGTTTATGTTGCCGTGCAATGTTCTTCACTTTTGTTTAAAAAGAAACGAAGACTCATATACTTTAAGCAATAATAAATAAATGAGTTAAGAGATAGTTTCCGGTTGCAATGTTGTGATGAATAAATTATAAATATATATCATAACGTTGCGGAAACTGCTTTGACGATTGCATAACATATATTTGTCAATGCATGTATCATTTATGAGCAGTCTTCTCTTTGCCACGTTCGTGTTAAGAATACAATCGCTACTCGTTACTTTTCCATATTTAGTGAAAAAGGTATTTCATCCTAAGCTTTTAATAATTGGACTTATTATTATTAAAGCCAGGTTCCTTCAAAAAACACGTTTTTTTAAAACAAAGTTTATTCATTAGTATAAAAGATATTTATAATTCAAAGTTTTTAGGGTTGAAAAGTATATGAAAGTATTATTTAAAAAAAAAATTTCAAAATGGTGGCTCCCAAAATGGCTGCTGAAATACGTCTCTTATTGCTGGGTGCCATTCTTATTTAGAAACAATTGCACTTCTATCGACATGAATGAAACAACACTTTACTCTTCAAATGTCTCTCTATAATTACAGCCATAAACATTCATTGTTATTTAAAACAGTTATAAACAATTAAAAGTTCAAAAAAATGAAAAAAAATTAAAAATTCCGACATTTTGTTTTTTTGAAAGTTTGTTATTGTAGTTCAGACGATAGCCAATGTGATACAAAATAAGTAACCATTTTGATTTTTGCTATCAGATGATTCGTTCATGAATTATCGTGTCAGCCACTAACAAAAAAGAAGTATTTCAGCAGTCATTTTGTGAGCCGCCATTTTGGAAAAAAATTTTAAATAGTATTTTAATATACTTTTCAACCCTAAAAATTTTGATAAATTTTCTTCAAATTTTGAGAATATGTTTCTTTGGGTTCCCTTTAGTGTATTAAAAAAATATTATTTTTTCTACCTTTATTTGTATGCGATCTCCCAAAAGGTCCTCGAAAAAATGTGCCTCTTGGTGACCAACATAAATTCTGACAGAATAACTTTTTTTACTAACAAAAATATTTTTAACTAATTCAAATTTACAGAATTCTCTTTGTCAAATAACAAATTTTTTGAAAACCAAATAAATATATTATTTCTATTAAAAAAAACATTTCCCTACAACCACAAGAAAAGTAATGAATTATTTTTTTTTAAATCTTAATATTTTTTGTGGGATATGGGATTATGTCTTGCATAAATAAAAATGAAATAATAAAATAAACCAAAAATGTTGCCCATTTCTTATCTTTTCACGCACTTCCTGTAATCATAGCAGGTTTCCTGAAAAACAGGCTCTTAAAGGTACATGTGAGAAATTTATTTTATCTTGCTTCCTATTCAGTCATTGTATTCATGCTCTCACGATCGCTCGCAGATCTGTGAAGAAAATGACTTTGGTTTACCAATGAAAGAAGTGCAGCTTTGCACTTATAAGGATTCTATAATAAATTGGGTATCTTAAAAATATTAACCCACTAAATCCCATGAAAAAACAGCCATTATATTAAAAAAGTAATAATTGTTTTCATAGGAAAATTGGAAAAAATACATCTGTTTTTTTGTTTCTAATTTTTAATTGTTTAAGAATAATTGTTTAAACAAATAAATAAAAATTTAGAAAACTGTTAACGCTAATTAATTCTATGTGAAAAATTAAGAAATTTTTGTATATGTCATATTTTTCTCAAAATCGTATTTTGTTTATAAAATTGTTATAAACAAATTGTGCAGGATAAAGGGTCTTTCATCCCAAGCATAAGCAAATTGATATTAAGTAAAATTAACAATTGGATTCATAGGTAACTTGGGAAAAATATATATATACCTGTTCTTTGTTATCAATTTCCCATTGTTTAACAATAATTATTTAAACAAATTAATACAAATTTATCAATTTTTAAAAACTATTGAAGCCTATCGATTCTGTGTAGAATATTAAGAAAGTTTTATATGAGTCAATTTTTTCTTTAAGTTGTATTTTGTTTATAAAATTGTTATAAACAAATTGTGCAGGATAAAGAGAGTTTCATTCCAAAAATAAACAAATTTATTTATAAAATTTTAAAAAACAAATAAAATAGTAAATACTTAAATATTTTCTAAATTTTTATTAATTTTTCAAACAATTATTGTTAAACAATTGAAAATAGATACCAAAAACCAGGTATAGGGGAGACCGGGGCGTAATGGCTAACTTTTCACTCTTTGTGCTTTTTCTCGGCCATTTTTGTTTTAATTAAATGTTTTTCTTCTGGAAAAGTTACTCTGGTATCTCAGCTTTCTTTAAAAAAAAAACATCCCGATATGACTCTTACTTTTTTTTCTACAATAATTTTTCTGGAGCAATGCAAAGCTATCCAAAACGCCCCAGGCCGGGGCGTAATGGATAACTCCCGGGGCGTAATGAATAATGAGTGAAAATTAATATTTACGGCCTCAAATTTTATTATATATTGTAAATTAAGGTTTGTGAATTAAATTTTATGTAAAAAATATTGTAAATATAATTATTGTATAGAAGATAAGATCAAAAAATATAACTACAATTATTTTCTACACTGAAAGAAATACTTTCGAGAATTCATCCATAAACTTCTGGTTAAGGATTTTGGTTGAAGTAGTCATACAATCTGTCAGATTAGCACATAAGTGAGGTTATGTTAGACATGTGAAGGATGATTCACACTTACTGTCCTCTGTTTCTGTCATTCGTATGGCTGGATTAACCAAACTGTTTTGGCAGTTGTATTTCATTATAATACAGTGATTCATTCTGGCAGAATCAGCCATAATTATGGCAGTAATGTCGGAAAATTTCTTTCAGTGTAAAGACATATTCTTCGGTTTTTTTATTAAAATTAATATTACAAAATTACAAATCTGAAGTTTCACTTTCTCATTTATCTTTAATAAAAGTAAGTAACTTTATAGTAAATTTAATTTGATTCATAAAACGATGACAATTAAATAAGGATTTTTAAAATACTTTTCCTGTCTTAAATAAACAAGCAAAATTATTTGCTTTTACATTACTCACAAATGAAAAAAATATTTTTTGGTTATTTTTTAAATTTAATATAGCAAAATTACAAATCGGAAGTTTAACTTTTTTAGTAATCTTTAAAAAAGTAAGTAACTGTATAGTAAATTTATTTTAATTTATAAAATGATAACAATTAAATAAGAATTTTCGAAATACTTTTCTTGTCTAGTAAACTAGCAAAATTATTTGCCTTTACAATAATCACAGATAAAAAATCGGTTATCGTCAGCACAAGCGTCGTGGGCCCAAAGCTGACACGATGTGCACTGAACCCACTCTTCTCCTGAAACGCTGTTTTTTTGGTTTGTAATTTCTCATTTCAATCGTTTAAAATCTACTATTTATGGATTTTAGATCAAAACAAATAAATAAGTTGATAAACACACGAACATACTGCAACTAAGTAACAATTAACCGCGAAAACGAACCTACGCTGCATTATCCATCGCGCCCCGGGAAAAACTAGCCATTACGACGCCCCAGGGGTACTTGGCCAATATTTTGTAATTTTTCTATCAATACAGAAAGTGTAAATGAAAAATCTCCAATTGGCCCTTAAAAACAAATGTATCAAGCTCAAAACCCAATTTGATTTTTATTTTTAAAGCTATTTTTGAAAAAATGAGAACGAAAAAATGAAAATTTTGAAAAGTTACTTTCGTATGTCAAAAAAAGTTTTTCTACTATATTTCTTACAATAGTGAACAAATATTATTGAAACTTCGTACAAAGTTGCAGTATACCAAGTACAATAACTTGTCTATAGAACGAAATTATTTCGATTTACCAATTTTAAATAAATTACAATTATCCATTACGCCCCTTAGCCATTACGCCCCGGTCTCCCCTATATGGGGCGTTTCACACCAAATCGGAAATTATTTTACTTTTGCATCTCAAATATTTTTTTTCTTTTTAGTGCTCGTTGAAATTAGCTACCATGATTTTTTTCAAATTTTTTCATCAAGCGGTTTAAGAGTTACAGGTTTTTTAAAAAACACGTTTTTCACGTAATTTTTTTTTTTGAAATGCTTATAATTCGGACAACAATTGATCAAATTGGACGCTCTTATAATGTAAATTATTGTTTTTTCACATAGTTTTTGATAAAAATCTAAAAAAATATTTTTCTTTGATTTTCGAAAAAAAATTTAAATTTTAAAAATAAAATTTCATGTTTAAGAATTTATGTATCGATCGATTTTTTTCTAAATATTTGGAAGAAACTAGAACTAATTTAAGAATTTTTAATCCTTGTCTGATTGTGGGCAAATGATGGGATCTAATTATTTTGAAATTTTTAATTTTTCTAAAACGATAGGTAGCCAAATGCCTAACTTACAATCTCACAAAATCGATGCATACATTCTTAAAAATGAAATTTTATTTTTAAAATTTAAATTTTTTTTCGAAAATTAAAGAAAAATATTTTTTACATTTTTATTAAAAGCTACGTGAAAAAACAATAATTTACATTATAAGAGCGTCCAATTTGATCAATTGTTGTCCGAGTTATAAGTATTTCAAAAAAAAAGTTACGTGAAATACGTGTTTTTTCAAAAACCTGTAACTCTTAAACCGCTTGATGAAAAAATTTGAAAAAAATCATGGTTGCTAATTTTAACGAGCACTAAAAAGAAAAAAAGTATTTGAAAAATATTTGAGATGGATACATATGAGCCATACACAACTTTTCTTATTTTTGATATAGAATTAATAAGCGTAAACAGGTTTCAAAAATTAAAAAATTTGTATTATTTTAGTTTAAATAATTCTTGTTAAACAATTGGAAATTAAAAACAAAAAACCCATATCTTTTTTTCAAATTTGCCTATGAATCCAATTGTTACTTTTTTAATACAATGGTTGGTTTTATCATGAGACTTAAGGTCATGTTATTCAGTGTGAAGTTTGTCCATAGTAAAGTAAATAGGGTACGTGACCATTAAATAAAACAACCTTAATGGGTTAATAGAAAAAGTCCAGTAAAATGTTATACTAAATAAAAGTAAATACTTGGAAGTTTTCAAGTAAATCTTTAATAAAATATTTTGACTTTTAATAAATATTAATTAGCAATACTTTTAGCTTCTTTCATATTTAATCAATATTGTATCTGTAGCTGTACAGAAGACTATTTTTCGTATAAGTTTTATTCGGAAATTATTATTTGAAGATAGTAATTTTTCACCAAAAATATAATACTTATTACTCTAATTCTTTCTCTGCGTTAAAAATTGAACTTTATAAGAATTTCGTAGTAAAAAATAATATTACATGTACGATTAACGGACTGTTTGATGTTAAAAATAAGAGAGACAGAGAGAAGAGTGCATAACACACTTAACACTAATATGGCAATCGTGGCGGGATGAATGGCCGCATAATAAAAGAACCGGTCGGCCGTTACTCTTGTAAATAAGCCAACAACCAGCAGTAGTCTCTCAACAAAATCTAGGCTACCTACTCTGTGGTGCAACTAACATGCGAAAATATTGTCAACTAAGATTTTAAAGAAAGTGGGGAGTACTATGTATGAAGCACATACTTATCTCGCAGAAATATACATCACTAAAGACTGAGAGTAAGGAAAGTGAAATCGAAGGATATCTGCGACTAGACGTGCTTGAGTTAGGTCAGTTGTACTTCAGCTTTGCTCGCGATATGTTACTTGCAACTCGCCTCATAAAGTAGTTACAGTCACGCGAAACACAGAGGATTATCGAACCCATAAACAAGTTAGTCATCCCACAAGTTTTGCGTCTTAGGGGAATTATTCATTAAATGTATAGTTATTATTTACTTTTGAATCTTACGAATGGAAAAAAAGTGAAATTTATAGGTATGTATTTACCTACGTATCGTAATGGAGGACAGAACAGTTCTTAGAAAGTTAGAGAAAAACAAATTATTCAAGATAACCTTATGCTTCTACAACCAAGTATAGAAATCTAATGCTGAGTACCCAATACTGACTAGTACTGCAGTACTGCGGGAAAACCATGGCTGGTAACCCTAACCAGTAATAATTTTTTACCATCAGTCAGTACTGTATTGACTTATATTAAAGCTTGCTATTTGATTACACAGGACCACAAAATTTGTTTTAAAATAATACTATTAACTGAATCACGATTTTTAGTCGCTGAATTCAAATCTGAACTCAGTTTTCCGCCATCACATCAAGTCTTTTCACAAATTAATAAAGTTCTCAAAAAGTAATTGTAAATAAATAAAAATAAGCATAAGATTTTATTTAAAAAACAACTTTAACACACTGAAAACATATTATATAATGTTAACCAATCAAAGAAACTCGTAAAAATTAAAAAATTAAGATGGCGGATCCAATATGGCTGAAACTTATTACTCGGAGGGTTCTTTGGGTCGCTGAATACAAATTTCAACTTAGTTTTTAAAAATTCAAAATGGTGGATCCAATATGGCTAACGAATTTTAAAAAAATTTGAATTCACCTGAAACGCTATACTTGGGGGGTTTTTGTAGTCACTAAAAACAAATTTTATTTATGTTTCCATAAATTCAAAATCTAATAATTTCTTTAAAAATTCGTTAGCCATATTGAATCCGCCATTTTGAATTTCTTTAAGGTGAAACTAAGGTGAAATTTTTATTTAGCGACCCCAAAAATCTCCTAGTAAGAAGTTTCAAAACTTCAAGTTAAAAAAAAGAAATCTGAAAAATTTTTGAAAAATTCGAAAGCCTTATTGGATTTGCTATTTTGAACAAACTTGACGTAATAGCGGAAATCTGAGTTCGGATTCGAGATCAGCGATCAAAAAAACATATAGAAAACATGGTCCAGTAAATACTATCATTAAAAAAAATTTTGTGGTTCTGTATTATTAAGGATTGAGACTTGTTAATTAAGGAAATGAGAGAAACTTATAAAAATTTGACACCTTGTTCTTTATAGTTTATTTTAGAAACATATGATTTTTATCAGAATTTTTTACCACATATTTTTTTCTTAAAAAAATAAAATAAATTTACAATCTAACATGGGCTCTTATGGGAACTTAGATAAATCTTAGAAAAAAGTATGAAGGAAATAAGAGAAAAATCTATGATTTTGTATATAGATGGACAATGTCAAAAAGTTAAAACTAGGAAAGTTTAGAGAAAGTTTACCACAGATTTACTGAATAAATAATTATTTTCATTTTAGTTTTTAAAGCAAAAGTAAAAACACATGAAAATACACATGGTATATGCTATAATATACTAGTCTTACCAACCATAAGTCGAGTATGCATTGTCATGATTTTTAACACAATTTCAGAAAATTAATTAAATATATTTTTTAATATATAACTATTAAACAAATTTTAACATTAATTTTCACTTTTTTAACGTTTTTTTATTTTAATAAAATAAATATATGTGACGTGCCGCGACAAAAGGGACCTTAGCTGCTTAGAATTTTAGGTTATGTTTAGAGTACTTTTAACTTCATTAAAAATTTATTAATGATTATTTCACATCAAAAGCATATTTTTCTGAAAATATTGAACATAATTAAAATTATGAAATTGAAAAATTTTTTTGAGGTTGCAAACAGGCAAGATTTTACATTGGAGTAATGGCCCCTCATCACTCCATGGACAATCCTTAAAGCATCGGAAATAATTTATTGAATACTAATAATCACTATTCATATTTTTGTAGTAAATAAACTTTTATTGGTATCAATAAAAATGTATATAATTTAGTAGAATTTTTTTAGTCGAGAAATTAATAACCATGTACAGTTTAGGCGGTTTTCAGAGACGCTGTCTAAGAATCTGAAGTCAGATTTTCCAGATTTTCAAAACAAAAAATGGCAGATCCAATATGGAAAACATATTTTTTTAAATTGATCAAATTCACTTGAAACTTATTACTTAGGGCTTTTGGGATCACTGATTACAAATATCAAATCAGATATTTTTAAATTTAAAAAAGCGGATCCAATATGGCGGAAAATTTTTTAAAAGTTTTGTACTCAGCGACCCCAAAAACCCTCGAATAACAAGATTGAATCGAATCTGTTTGATTTAAAAAAAAGGTCTGTCCTTTTGGATTTTTAAAAACTGATCCTATAGATTGGCAATCAAAGACCCCAAAACTTGTCTGGAAATGATCCTCAAAGTATTTTATATTGTTGGTTAGGCAAAATAATTACGTTTATTTTTAAAAAATTGCTTTATTAAGGGAGCATGTACAGTCATAAAACCAAAATAGGTCAAACCAAATAAATAAAATAAATTGAATAAAGGCCACTTTTTTTATAAAAAAAAGTTTTGCATATTCTTTGTATAATTAAAAATAACCATTTATGTTTTAATTACAAAATATTAATAAAGTTCTTAGTTATAAATTATAAGTTTAAAGTTAAATGAATGACTTTTGTTTCAAAAATCGACTATTTTTTAAATTGATTGGATTTGCCTGAAACTCATTAATCGAGGGTTTTTGGGAACGTTGATTATGAATATGGAATCAGATTTCAAAAAATCATAATTGCGGAACCAATAGAAATTTGAAATAATACATTATGTAGCAAAGACGGAAAGTTGACAATTTATGACCGAAAGGGAAATTTGCAGCACGATCGAAAAGCGAGGGTTGCAATCGTAGGAGGTCAGAATTGCCATTTCCGCTCACGTTGCACACGATGTTTTTTGTCCAATTGCGCGATAAACAAGACGCATCCGCAAAGTAAATCCAAAAATGAATATGTACTTTGAAAATACATTGACTGTATTTATTAATTACTGAAGAATTTAGTGAGTCTGTCATAAAGTTAAATCGTTAGTAAGTTAGTTAGTTAGTTAGTAATTAATTTATATGTAATAAGTTAGTTAGTTAGTTAGTAATTAATTTATACGTAATAAGTTAGTTAGTTAGTAACTTAGTTACTGTGTAACTGAGATAGTTGGTAGTCAAATTAGTAATAGGAACTGAGATACAGTTAAAAACCAAATTAGTTATAGTGACTAAGACATTTTGTAACCAAGTTTGTTAGTAACTTTATTAGTTAGTTAGCAATTAGTTTTGTAAACAAATATTTATTGTAAAGTTATTTTTGCATAAAACAATAACTTTAGTTTAAAAAAAAAATTTTTTTATTTTTTAATTTAAACGCAGAATTGCCATGCTACATTATACAATTAAAATATAACATAACCCGAACTCACAGATATTTAAATACACACGAGGTAGGAGATTTAAAATATTAAAGGGATTCTATACCGGTGCGGTGCACGTTGCTTAGGTTTGCGCGCGCAACCTTTCTACCCTTACGTACAAGCCACCCCCTCGAATGACTGAAATTATCGATTTCAAACATTTGGTTCGCTTGCGAGTCACCACCAGTGACGCCAAGTTTCTTTCAATAGTGTCAAAAATATTTCAAAAACTTTAAAAACATTAACTAATACAACAAAAAAAAGCTCAAGTAATTTTTATATTAAAACAAAAATAATAAAACTTAAATAAGCCAAATATTAAAAGCGTCGTAGTTGTAGTTAAAAGCAAAGAAAGAAATGTCAAAGTTTTATAACCTCCAAATTGTGTGAAAAGCAAAATTTTTAATAAAAAATTTTGGGCAAATAAATTTTTTAAAATACAATAGAAATAATCAATTTCAACGAATAATGAGAGATTTGCCTATTTCGTAAGTACTTTAAATATGTGTTTTTTATTTATAATATGTTTTCCATATTATAAAAATTCATATTTTTTAAAACAGTTATATGAACTGATAATATAGTTTTTGTTTTCTTTTGGTCTTATTGTTTGCATTTGAAGTGAAAAAAAAATATTTTTAGAAATAATGCTTTCAAGGAAAAATTTTATTGCTCATGTTATCAGATACAAACAGTTGCATTTATACATTTGTATATAGTCTCATTCAAAGTGTTTTTATTCTAAGAATAGCTTTCATAGTGGCAACTATACATTTGAGTTTATTGTTATTACGTAATTAGGAATCATAAATTAAGTAATCAAAGGTAAAAAAGTTATAATTATTACAGAAAAATAGGTCGTTTATCATTTGCAATGAATAAAGGTTATTGGATAAGAATATGAGGTCAGTTTAAATAAATCCAAAATTGCGGGCGATAAATATTGAAAACAACACTTTTAAAAATTGACTAGAAAAAAAATATTTGGCACATTTATATTTTCGAACTGCGTTTGGATCAAAACAATACTACTGTTTTGTTACAAAATAATAAACCCTAAATCTGCGAATTTTTATGTTCTAAAATATAATTTTGTTTTAAAAGTTAAAACTGTCAAGTTTCGAGTAAATCTTGTCAATTATGAAAAAATGTCGTCTGACATATTAGATCCGCCATTTTGAATATTTAAAATTAACATATTCGTAAAAACAAACATAAAATTTCTGCGAACTTGAAAACACCCAAGTAACAAGTTTTGGCCGAATTGGGTAAATTTTTAAAAATATTTTGTATTTTTCAAAACTAATATCAGATTCGTAATTAGCGACCCCATAAACCACCGAGTAACAATTTTGCAAGTGAAATTGAGCAAATTTAGAAAAATGGTTTCTTTGAAATTTTTTAAACTATTTTTTAAAAATTGAAAGAGGTTAAAGTTCAAGTCTGAAAACAGCACATTTAGGATTTGAAGGGTTAAAATGAAATAAATTAAATTTATTATTTATAATTAATTCTATATTCTATATTTTTCCAAGAATAAATCGTGATTTTCAAAATGTATAATTTTTTTCTACATAAACAGTATATTTTAATTTTCATTTTTTGATTAAAAATTAAAAAAAACATAAATTTGCTGATCCATGATTTTTAATTTAAATTCTTAATAATTATTATCTTCCTGTCAGCATTTTAGTTTTGTCATTTAAGTAATATATTATATTCTAAAATTATATCATATTTGTGTTTATTGTCACATTCAATAATATCACAAAGTACGGTGACTATATAAATGCACAAAGGAAAAAAATTATTCAAAATAAATACTTTCCTATGTTAATGCCAAGGTACTCCGGAAGTTGTGCAGTGTACGCATTCCACATGCAATCAGTCTAACGGCACAATCACCGACAAACTAAGACTTATCGTCAAACGTATATGTATTCTTTTATTTAGGTTTAATAAATTTTAAATATATGGGTGATTCTCCTGAAAGGCACCTGTTTTTTCCAAAAACTAAAAAAAATTAATTTTTACATTTTTTGAATTTTTTTTGTCATAGGTAGGTTTTAAATACGTTTAAAGATAAAAATCTGAGTTGCGCAAAATTAATTTTCAAAAATAAGCCTTCCAGCATCATTTTAATATTAGGTGTTTTGAAGGTTAAATAATAATCAATATTGGGGTTTTTGTAAAAAAATTCCTTTTAAATATCATTTTCTTTAATTTATTAAACTTTTAACATTATATTCACTTATAATTTATTGAATGGTGTATTTAATAATTTATTTATAACTATTTTATCGTTTTAAAAATAACTAATATATACTTTTTTATACTGAATGGAAAAAAATTGTAATGAGTTTTTTAATTTATCATTTTAAGTTCAAAATTGATATTTTCTATAAAAAAATTTTTATTTTTAATTGTAATTTTATTATTTAACTTACTTTCTACTTAATATAATATATTTTAAAAAATTTTTAATATTTTATTTTAAATAAAACGGAAAAATTTTTTTTATAATTCAAGGGTTAGGTATTTGAAAATAATTATTAAAAAATTAAAAACAAAACAATAACGCTTACCAAATATGAAAAAGGCTTCGGAGACGAATAGTTTGTCAAATAAAAAATTTACGTTTTTATTAAATTTAAAAATATTGAAACATAATTTAACAAATTTTTTGGGCTTCTACTTCAAATATTAATATGTAGATTACGTATAATTAAAAAAGTTTCAAAATATGATGTTATTAACTGAAAAACGAAGCTTCGGAGATGAATTTGAATTTTTACTCCCATTGCTAATAATTTTTAATTAATTATTTTAAAAATTTCTTTTATTTTACTTAAACTAAATAGAAGTGAAAAATAAACTGTAGATTCTAAGCTTCAATTTGATATATATTAAGACTATATTACAAAATTTTTAATTATATTAAAAAATAATTAAAAATATGTATCATATTTAACCAAAACGAAAAGATAAAATTAAATACATTTTTTTATTAAGAAGAACTTGAAATTTTAACATTACAAGATTATGTAATGATAAATAATGTTTCGTAGATTATGGATAAATTTTTTTTGAAATTTATACTCAACAAAATATCAATAAAAAGTTCATGCAAATATTGATTTTCACGTTGAAGACATTACATTATGTCAAAATCTATGTAATTTGACAGTTATAACTTTAAGATTTTAAAAATTTTAAGCTAAAAATTTATAATAAACATTAAAAGTGTGCTCCAGATTAAAAGAAAAGAACCATTAAAAACTGTTTTATTTATAATTATTGTGAATTTGTTTCAGAGCACGACTTGCCATGCAAGATCAAAATTATGAAGCTCCAGAAGCAAATAGAATCAGAAAAGTTCGACGAAGACTCTTCGAAGACGAAGATAAGCATGATGATAAAGACAATAATATCAATTTAGTATCTGAAGAAAGAAGACGTCATTTAGAACAGGTTATTTACAATACAACATAATCTTAACCCCAACGCTACCCAGGACAAAATTAAAATGTCTACTCAAGTTTTGACCACTTTAATACTATTATTTTAATTCACTGGACTTTTCATTACTTTTAATGAAATGAAACCATTATATATGAAATATATTTTTTAAATTTTAATTACAATATACAAATAAAAAACCGTTTTCAGGTAGCCTCTAGTAGTCAGAATAGGGGAGACCGGGGCGTAATGGCTAAGGGGCGTAATGGATAATTGTAATTTATTTAAAATTGGTAAATCGAAATAATTTCGTTCTATAGACAAGTTATTGTACTTGGTATACTGCAACTTTGTACGAAGTTTCAATAATATTTGTTCACTATTGTAAGAAATATAGTAGAAAAACTTTTTTTGACATACGAAAGTAACTTTTCAAAATTTTCATTTTTTCGTTCTCATTTTTTGAAAAATAGCTTTAAAAATAAAAATCAAATTGGGTTTTGAGCTTGATACATTTGTTTTTAAGGGCCAATTGGAGATTTTTCATTTACACTTTCTGTATTGATAGAAAATTACAAAATATTGGCCAAGTACCCCTGGGGCGTAATGGCTAGTTTTTTCCCGGGGCGCGATGGATAATGCAGCGTAGGTTCGTTTTCGCGGTTACTTGTTACTTAGTTGCAGTATGTTCGTGTGTTTATCAACTTATTTATTTGTTTTGATCTAAAATCGATAAATAGTAGATTTTAAACGATTGAAATGAGAAATTACAAACCAAAAAAACAGCGTTTCAGGAGAAGAGTGGGTTCAGTGCACATCGTGTCAGCTTTGGGCCCACGACGCTTGTGCTGACGATAACCGATTTTTTATCTGTGATTATTGTAAAAGCAAATAATTTTGCTAGTTTACTAGACAAGAAAAGTATTTCGAAAATTCTTATTTAATTGTTATCATTTTATAAATTAAAATAAATTTACTATACAGTTACTTACTTTTTTAAAGATTACTAAAAAAGTTAAACTTCCGATTTGTAATTTTGCTATATTAAATTTAAAAAATAACCAAAAAATATTTTTTTCATTTGTGAGTAATGTAAAAGCAAATAATTTTGCTTGTTTTATTTAAGACAGGAAAAGTATTTTAAAAATCCTTATTTAATTGTCATCGTTTTATGAATCAAATTAAATTTACTATAAAGTTACTTACTTTTATTAAAGATAAATGAGAAAGTGAAACTTCAGATTTGTAATTTTGTAATATTAATTTTAATAAAAAAACCGAAGAATATGTCTTTACACTGAAAGAAATTTTCCGACATTACTGCCATAATTATGGCTGATTCTGCCAGAATGAATCACTGTATTATAATGAAATACAACTGCCAAAACAGTTTGGTTAATCCAGCCATACGAATGACAGAAACAGAGGACAGTAAGTGTGAATCATCCTTCACATGTCTAACATAACCTCACTTATGTGCTAATCTGACAGATTGTATGACTACTTCAACCAAAATCCTTAACCAGAAGTTTATGGATGAATTCTCGAAAGTATTTCTTTCAGTGTAGAAAATAATTGTAGTTATATTTTTTGATCTTATCTTCTATACAATAATTATATTTACAATATTTTTTACATAAAATTTAATTCACAAACCTTAATTTACAATATATAATAAAATTTGAGGCCGTAAATATTAATTTTCACTCATTATTCATTACGCCCCGGGAGTTATCCATTACGCCCCGGGAGTTATCCATTACGCCCCGGCCTGGGGCGTTTTGGATAGCTTTGCATTGCTCCAGAAAAATTATTGTAGAAAAAAAAGTAAGAGTCATATCGGGATGTTTTTTTTTTTAAAGAAAGCTGAGATACCAGAGTAACTTTTCCAGAAGAAAAACATTTAATTAAAACAAAAATGGCCGAGAAAAAGCACAAAGAGTGAAAAGTTAGCCATTACGCCCCGGTCTCCCCTACATAAAAAAAGTTCAGTAGCACGAAGATTAATCTGCGAGTATAATTTTTAATTCACATTTGTATATTTAACAATTTTTAATTTTTCAGGCCAAAGAAAAGTGGAATTTTGATTTTGAAAAAGAAAAGCCACTTCCAGGTAACTATCAGTGGATAAAAGTAAATGAAAAAGAGACTTCAAAACAAGAAGAAAATGAGGAAAACTTTGTCAAACAAACAAGAGGATTAAACGAAATAACTAATCAACTATAATCTATACATATTAAAATTAGTTACCAGCTTTTTTACACTTTTTTAAATTTATATCTTATATTCATTTGTGAGATTTATAAATAAGTTTAGGACTGAGCGAGTGAGTAACGAAATCGAGGGTTGCAATTTATCGCAAGATTTTCTAGTCAAAATGCTGATATTATTATTATTTCTAATATATTGTGAAATACAAAACAACTTATAAATTATTCTATTAATATTATTATAAACAAAAAAACAAAGACTAAGATCTATCGGATTTGAATGAAATTTGAATAAATTTCTCACGTGATATTTATAATTGGATATTATAACAATAATTGATAAATTTTCTGTTCATAATAAATTGTCTAATTGTTAGTGCAATATATGTGTAAAGCTATGCGTAATTTATATATATTTATTACAAGATTTTTATAATATATGATGATTACTAAATGTTTGATGTTACTTGTTTTTCCACTTTTCCTAAATAATTATCCCAATTTTGCAAAATAACCATTGATTGAGAATATTTCTTTTTCTTAAACTAAGTGTAAAATTCAGCAATTGAAATTATTACCCAGATTTTTGGCGAAAATTTCATCAAAAAAAATATTTAAAAAATCGTTAAGAATTTGATGGTTTTGTTCCATTTTAAAATGAGAGTTTAGGTTTTTTTGGTGCTGTTCAGTTGTAAATTCGATTAAATGAGAACTAGAACATTTAAAACTTTGCTTAATGACAAATTAGGAAAATAAACATTTAAATAAAATCTAAAAGATCATGTAAAAATTTGAAATCGCATATGAGTAATAAGAATTATTTAAGCACTTCAAAAATATCCACTATCATCTATATAGATTGAAAAGAGTTTGCTGAATTAGCAATATTTTTAAATATTTAGAAAATAAACATTGTTTTTGTACAAGAATTTTTTGGCAATTGCTATTTTTCAGCAGCAGAGTAAAGTGAATAAATCCAGGTACTCCACTCTTATAAAGTTTCGAAATTAAAAGAAGTGGCATGCAAAGCGCGCAAAAGAGGTGAGCACCTGGCGTTTTTTAAGCATTGCTTTATACAGCCTCCTTACACCGAAAAGGTACTAAACGTCTTATTGGCAAAATTGCACTTCCGTTCTGCGAATTCCCACGGAAGTCGTACAATCGTACGAAAACGACAAAAGGATTTTGCTTATGTACCACCGGCTGTATACACCTCAGCTCACAATCATTGTCTTGCTTTTTTGCAAAATAACGATCGTTGCTTCCGCGAGAGGTAAGGTGGATGTGGGCGCCGTAAACAGAAAAAACTGGTATATCCGAAATTTCAATACTAAATTATAACAAAAAACAGAAGTAGATCCTATCTTACGCACAAGAGATGTATGTCCAACTTATCAAAATTTTATATTTTAAAAAAAATTTTGTTGTCTTATAAGCAAAAATAAAAAATTGTAATAAATGATAAGAGTTGGAAATACTTGTGATTAACGTAATTTACAATTAACAATCAAGTTTCTATTTTTATTAACTATAATATAATATAATCATTTATTCTTTCATTTTTATTCATTTTTATTTTTTCTTTCATTTTTTTTTTTGAGTTTTTTTCTGTTCCTCACATTTTGAAGTTAGTTTTTGCACTAAAAAAAATAATAGCCAGAATGTGCTTTTTACTCATGCAATTTTTCCTAAAAACAAAAGCAATACACGGAAAGTAATTGTTTTTAAAAAAAGCATTGTCTTAACTAAGGCAAAAATAATCTTTTTTCTAAGGCGAAGATTGTCTTAAAGAACAATTACTTTGCGTGTATTGCTTTTGAACTAAGGAAAAAATTGCTTGAGTAAAAAGCACATTCTGCCGAATTTTTTTTCAGTGTTATGCTTTATTTTTTTTCATTAGAAAAATAGGTTGTTTGACAAATCGAAAATAAGCAGGTATTTTCCTTGACTTATAATAAAATAATATTTGTAATTAGAAACTTTAGAAAAATTGTGATTAAAAAAATAAATTTTTCTTCATATGCTTTTTATAACAAATTTCGTTTGACTGATCTAAAGGTATGCAGTTGTTTTCCTTTTAATTTATTAAAAATATAAAATCGTCATTTTGTATAAAAATTATGATTAAGAAATAAAAAATATATCCATTTCATGCATCATTTTTATTTCCCAATAAAAAAATTTTGTTTACAAAACTCATTCTTTTCTTATGGCAAAAAAAACATTACATAGGTATTCCTTTTTATTAATATTTTTGTAGAAAATTCTCCACTTTCATAAGGAAATAATTTACATCATTTTTATTTCTTAATTTTAATTGCTATAATAGCATTCAAAGTTTTTTTAAGAATGAAAGAAAAGTATGTTTATAAATTCTATTTGTCAATTATAATTTTTAATTGATAATGAAAATTTTCAAATTTTTAGAAAGTAAAGGAAAAAATTTTACTCAAAAAAATAGTTTGTTACATATTTATTTTGCGAATTTATTTGCGATTTCATAAATAATAAAGCTCATTGTATAATATTAATTACCTTTTGGTACAATTTTAATCAAATTTCTCAAAAAATGTAATTATTCTTAAAAATTTTGATTCAAATTCGTCAAAAGAATTCAATTATTTAAAAAATTTGTTCGTAAAGTTGTTTGTGAGAATTTGATATATTTTTCGAGAAATTTTTTTAAAATTGAACCAAAAAGTAATTAATATTATACAATGAGATTTATTATTCATAAAATAATTGAATTCATAAAATATGTATTATTTGTAACAAAAGAAGTGAATATTATTATAAATAGGTGAATATGGTTAAACATTAAATTTTTCTAAATTATTAGTGGAATTATTTATTTAAAAAGAAGTTATTGATGTTTTTGAATAATTTTAAATTTAAAGAATTTCAAAATAAAATAATTCTTCTTTTTAAATAAATAATTCCACTAATAATAATTTAGAAAAATAACTAATAATTAAATTCATAAAAAATGTATTATTTGTAACAAAAGAAATGAATATTATTATGAATAGGTGATTATGGTTTAAAAAATTTAATTTTTCTAAATTATTAGTGGAATTATTTATTTAGAAAGAAGTTATTGATGTTTTTGAATAATTTTCAATTTAAAGAATTTTAAAATAAAATAATTCTTCTTTTTAAATAAATAATTCCACTAATAATAATTTAGAAAAATAACTAATAATTAAATGCATAAAAAATGTATTATTTGTAATAAAAGAAATGAATATCATTATGAATAGGTGAATATGGTTAAAAATATTGCTCCTTTTTTATATTATCAAATACATATTAAGGTTCGCTGAAAAATGTTATGTCTAGTTAGAAATAGTTTTATTCTTTATCTAATTTTGAACAATTTAAATATTATTCTTCGGTTAATTTTTAAATATTGCTGTTTGTAGCTTGCATTTGGAAATTTCGGAACTATTTAATTTCAAAAGCAAACATAATTTTCTTGAAAACAAATAACATTTTTAAAGCAAACTTTTCTGCATTCAATTCGTCAATTTAATGTTAAACAACATATTTTTCAGTTTTCCTTTAAGCTGTATATTTTTTTAAAAATTAATTTTAAAGGAAAATATGTGCATTTGACGTAACTCCATAATGGTTCATTTTTACTTATTTTTCACACTAATATGTAGGTTTATCTTCATAAATTTTATTTTCACTGGTAAAGCAAAATAATATTTCGAAATGTTTCTTTTTAGATTTTTCTTAGATCATCAGGAAAAAATTTTAATGTGTTACTTTCGTTTCCAGTAAAATCGTGAAATTGTGGCTTGGCCCCTTTTGTCATGCCGCCCTTCATTTATGAAATTAATTGAATTATTGGAAAGAAATTGAAAAAAATGTTAATAATTGAATTCATGTACAATTTTTTATTATTTTTGAAAATAATTAAATGCTTGAGTACAATTTTATTAATTTTTTAAAAATAATTGAATTTTTTGGGGAAAATTCAAATATAGATATATTGAAATTTTGTTAACGAGAATGTTTCTTTAAATTTTGAACATAATTGGGGGTTGGATGCTATAAAGAGATGTGCACTGGTAAAGCAAAATAATATTTCGAAACGCTTTTTCTTAGATTTTTCTTAGATGATCAGGAAAAATTTTAAAGTAGAAGTAAGTATAGAAGTAGAAGTCTCCGCGTAAAGCGAGACAGTGGCTGCGTGAGGGGGCAACGAAAGCTATGCGCGTTCCTTTATTAGCGTCAAACCTCTCAATTGAACTTTTTTAAGAAGAATTTTATTACTTTTGAAAATAATGAACTTTGAATTTGAACTTCTGCAATCATTTGAAACTTCTCCAAAATTTAATTTTTGAAAATGTTTTTAACTAAAGTTTTTTATATTTTCATTATTTTTAATAAAATTAATTAAATATATATTAATATTTAACTAATGCTGTCACTGTAAAAAAACAACTAATAATAATATTATTTTTGATGAATTGGATACTCAACTGAGAGCCAACTCTACTTTATTTATTTAACAAGTTACAGTACATAAAATTTCAATTCTTCTCTCAGCCTTATTGGAAGACAATCGTACGTGCTATCACTTTGAATAGCGACTAATTAATCTGACGAAACCTGCTTATATCCATTAGTTTTAAAGGACTGTGCTCGTCTCCACTTTTTGTCATAGTAAAATACTTTTATAGCTGTTCAGTAATAATAATTCAAGTTACCAAATTTTCATATTTAATAATTATTAGATTTTTTGGTTTTACTAAACACCGCTCTTAGTCTATAATCCAGAGTCACGAACTAAAAACTAAACTATCAAGTATTTTACTAATATCAGATTCAACTGATTTTGATTTTTATGGAAATAGTCTATAGTACTTATTAGTTTAACATTATTTATAAGTTTGAAGTTGTTTCAAAAAACTATAACTTTAAGCGGAATATTCTAGAAATATTTTGTAAAATGAATGAAGCACTTTATAAACATTACTCGGAAACAACAAAATACAAAAAATATGCATGGAAAATTCTTTTTTACATTAAATTGTTTATAATAAATAAGAACACAGTTTAATTAACTTTCTATTTACTATAGAAAATGTTCAGGAGAAGTTTCTTAAATAATTACGTTTGTTTACTAATATATACAGTAAATAATATAAAAATTAGGCCTTGTTTAAAAAAATTTGTTTTTAAATTTTTATTAGCAAATAAAAATTTTAGATACGATTATTTATTAAAAATCGGCCTTGAGAAATCGATGCGTAATTTAATGTTTTAAGTTAAAACTCCAACTTTAATAGTCTGCAACCTTTAGAAAAAATTAAGAATAAGAAAAAAAACCTAAAAAAACTTTCTATGATAACCTTGAACGAAGTTACCAACCTTTAAAGAATTTGACTCGGTCGACAAATTAGTAAGATGATGGTAATGTTTACTGCAATGTCATTGTAATGTTACAGTAATGTCACTATGAAGAAAGATCGCAAAATTCCTTATTATAGTAATTTTATAAACTTTCTTTGTAACATTACTGTAACATTGCACAGGGTGTCTAACAATGATTGAGAAAAAATTCCCTAACTTTTTCCTGACTTTTTACTAATTTTATTTCTGCTTTTTTTGGGCCAAAAGTATGGTAACTGACATATTTAACAATAAATTAAAATCTAATAATTAAAACAATTAATAATAACAATCTTCCGAGTTTTTTTGGATAAGAAAAAGTTTTTATTCAAAAGAAATTATAATTTTTGTACAAATTTTTAGAAATTTCCGTGACTTTCAATAAAATTCTCTGACTTTTCCCTGACCAAAAAAATTCCGTGACTTTCCTGACCGTTAGACACCCTGTTGCAGTAACATTACGGTAACATTGCAATGACATTACCATGTAAGGATACTGTAACATTACATGTAAGATTTTGATGTTAAGTAGATTTTACCCGGTATACTATTATTATGCTACATACTGAGAACCATCAAAGATATTATAAAAATATGTTATACCCACATACTTAATTTTTTTAAATGTTATTTTTGGAATACTTATTACTCGAAACGAAAAAACTAAACATGAATTCACAAATTCCAAGCAATATTAAGCTTGATTTTATTTATATACATATTCATTAGTTTTTTATTTAAATGATACCTAATATTAATATATTAGGTATCATTTAAATATTAAAAAGAAAAAGTACTGAAAATTTAGTAAATTAAAATATAAATATTAATATAGAATCAATTAATTATTTAGTCTTCAACATTGATTTCTTATTAAGGAAAGGTAGATAAACAATGTGAATGTATAAATTTGAAAGGTTGCTTTTAATATGCACTAAATTTGGCGTCAGCCCTGAAATATGAGAAACTATGAAATCAATTATTTTTTATTTTCATCTGACTTTGGTGCAGCAAACCCATAGTGGCAAATAACCATAATTATTTAAAGGGGTCTTGTAAATTTTTTAGGCCCTGGAATTTTGACGTTTATAAAAGATTTTTGCTGTTAAGTCTTAAAATATAATTGACCAAAAATGTTTACATGTTATTTTGTATGTTAAGAAGTCTTTAAAAAATTTCAGATTGGAAAAAGTCTAAGTATCTTCCTTCTACAGAGGGTGCTATATCAGCTGATAAAACTTACGGGTTGTTAACGTAGCTCGTAGCAGAATCTTTTTAAGAGTTCTACCCATTTTAGACACGCTGATATAGGCAATTTTTGTAAATTTTTTTCATGTTTTAAATTGTAAATATTAACATGTGAGGTTTTTACTCTGTGACGTCCCAAGATATCAAGGGGTCAAGTTCTGCTTTTTATGAATATCATAGGAAACAGTAGGATGCAGAATGTCCCATTTAACTTTAATTTAACTATGTCTTTAAATATACTTGTATTGTCTTGTTTGAATGTATGTTGTGAATGTACTTTAAGTTATTGTTTAGTAATAATTTATATATTATAATTTAAACATTTATCACTAATTAATTTTAACTATTTTACATTTCTGTTATTTTAAACTATTTTCAATATTATAATTTTACAAATTTTGACCCATTATACCTGCGGCCTTTGTGGACTAAATGAATTGAAATTTTTAAGTTTAAGGGCTTTTCTCTATTTATTTCTTAGCAAATCAGAAACCCTAATTTCCCCTTTTTTCAAAACATTTTCTACTTCTTAAAATTTATGCAAATTTTAAGAAACCCTAATTTCCCCTTTTTTCAAAACATTTTCTACTTCTTAAAATTTATGCAAATTTCTCGAAGAGTAATGAACGACACGGGTACCCGGAGCGTCGTCCAGCATCTTAATATCAGTTCCTTATCGGTCCCTGTTCAGAGATTTGAAAGTTGGTTCTTTTCTTGAATCTAATTTTCCCTTGAGGTGCGACTTACAATTAGCCTGCTTCATTTTATTTTTTTACGAGTCTTTATTTTGTTGTATAATTATAATAAAATTTTCATTATTTTTCAATAATTAATGATCCACTATTAATATTATTTGGATTCGGAAATGAGTCAATTTCTGAGCACAATTTATCATCTATTTCTTTAGATTGTATTTTGTCTAGAAAAAGATTGTTGACTGCGCAACCAATATTTATGTATTTTCTATAGAAACAATAAGACTTCGAGTTTCAGACACAATAAAGTCAAAATATTCGAATACAGCCTCAACATTTAGATGTGATTTTAAACTGTACTGCTACTGGATGAAAAGAAAAGATATTGTTGGCATAACCATATAATATTTGTATATTTTAAGTGGTTGCAACAAGCATAGCCCTATAGTTTAGGTTATAATATTGATTTAGAATTTAAACAGTTTGGTTCTCATGTTCATTTTTAAATTGCTAAGTTTCCTAAAGACGCCTGCGCGATGACGCAATAGATTATTATTTGCATCAATTCTAAGCGTCTAAACAGGTCCAAACGTGTATATTCATGCATTTCTTAAGTTACAACAATGAATGCTGAGTGTATTTAGGTCATCAAAAGAATAGGCATTGAGGAATACATTCTGTATTTTGAAATATAATACGACTGTGGCAACCGAAGGTATGAATGTTCTTATTACTTCTTTTTCGTTCATTATCAGACAAATAAGATGACTGTTTAGTATGATCTTGTATATTCTTTGAAATACATCTTGACAATATGGACCGATAAATGTGTTCGAGAGCCTCCAAAATGAAAAGACTAAATATCTTTATTGTATTTACCTGAACTTTTTGGAAAAATTTTGTACTACAACGTCCTTTTTTTAAGTTAAAGTCTCTTTTAATGATTTTATAGCTTAATACTGGTGAATGATATTCCCTTCATGTTGAAAGATTTTTTCTAAATCGTTCTCCACTTTCATCATCAAATATCGAGCAGTTGTCTTTCTAGATTCTTTCTTTTGCTTCTCTTTTCGTTTTTTTCTTATTTGTTTTTTTTAGATCCAAAAGAACTTTTTTTCTGACACTCTCTGTCTGTATTTTATTTGTCTATATTTTATTTATTTTTTTTGTTGCATTTAAGTACGTCGGCAAATACAATATTTTTTGAAAAGAAAGTTTTACAAGTTCTTCGTAAATATTTTTCATTGTACCTATTACATCACAAAGAATGTAGTAAGTTCTTGTAGCTCGAGACTTTTAAAACTGTTTCTTTTCGCAAAGAATCATCCATTAATTCCATATTACTGCATCCAGGATGATAAAATGACGACTGTCGGAGTACTACGCCAGTGCTGACATGACGCTTGCATGATAAAAAGAAGGGCCTTTGGTCCAATGGTGGCTGAGAAGATTGTCGCAATAAATGCCGAATTGTTACTAATTAATTGTAAACTGATAATTATAAGTAATTTAACAACAAAATGGTAAATAATATTAACCCCTTGAGTATAAGAGTACGTCTATAAACGTATACATTCTAAAGTGGGCCTCCATGAAAACCCCCGAGTAACAAGTTTCAAGCGAAACTAATGAATTAAAAAATACATCCGCAATTTTGAGTTTCGAAAATCTGATTTCAGATTCGTAAGCAGTGACCACGAAAACTCAAGTGAACCCAATCTCATGGATCTTAGTCGCATAAAAATTTCTTAAACATTTTGGACCCACGTTTAAGATTTTTCCCCTCACAGCGAAGAGATTTAATAAATAGTTATTATACATAAAATAATCCTCATCTTGATTTAATTGTTTTCGTGCCATGTCAAGGTACGACACACATTTTTCGTAAAAGTCCCTGGTAAGTATAATTAAATAACCCGTAAACGATAAGCACTATATACACTGAACAAGCACTTGATATTTTTACTTTTTAATAGATAGTAGATTTTCCAATCAAAATACAATACTAAATCAGATGATGATTTATATAATTAAAGTGCACAATTTTATATCTGCTTTAAAAGAACTATTAATTTTTAATTTATTTACCGTAAGAAAATTGTAAACTAAAGGAGAAACAAGATGAAAATCCACGAAAGACTAAATATTATTGGGTTCAATTATTTCCATTTCAAATTTTGTTTATATTAATTGGTTATTTCTACAGAGATAGCCTCCCAGTGTTTTGTTTTAAAGAAACTATCTATATCCAAAGCTTTACTCGGACTTATTTTTTCTATATTTGTAATATAGATCTTCTTTCTGCATTTCCAATTTTCTGTTTGTCTCTCAACTTTCCATTCTTTTCAATATTTTCAACCTGCATTCTGACTGTCGCTTTTTACCTCCAGATTATCCTGCGATTTCAACAGTTAACTGATTTTTTTTACCAGAAAGTGAAATAACATTTACTATTTCAATCTCATCTACTTCCGATTTTATCAAATCTCTTCTATTAGAAGTAAAGTTTTCAGAACTGATGCTTGACACAGGATCAAAAGTATCAAAAGATGTTGACGGTTTTTCTGTTTTTTTAATGGATTTACAACTTTATCTTCAGAAGGTAGCTTCCTTTTACTGTAATCTTCAACCATTTCGCTTTTAATATTATTTTCACCTGGTCCTAGTTTTACTTCGATTCCATTGATAGAATCACCAGCAACAGGTTCAAGATTGTCTTCTTCTTGGATGTATAGTGAATAAATGCAATAAATGTCTTCAGTTGGCTCCAGATCAGATACACCAATTCCGATTTTATCATGGTTTTTTAACAATGTGTTAGAACATATTTCCTGGTCCTGATTATAATATTGGATATACTTTAACTCTTTTTTATGCGTGTTCCACTATAATTCAATTTCAATTTCTTTCTTAATGTCTTCCAAATTTTATCATTCTTTTGTATTTCAGATAGAAAAAATTTCGAAACATGTAAAGATGCGTTGATATGAGTCAACCATGAAGTAAGAATAAGGAGGCTACTCTATGTGAGGAATACAGAAGAGTGATCCTATCCCATTTTCTATAACGTCATTCAGGAAAATTCGAATAGGTAAAGGTGGCGTTCCTTTCGGGAAAAACCTGAAACTGTCGATTTTAAAATTTAAAATATTCTTCTGTGACAGTCACATTTATTTTTGTTTCTAAGGAGCTACCGTGTTTGTAATTTTGTTTGAATATCCGTTATTAATATATATTAATATCAGTGTCAGTGACAACATATTAACGAGGTATGTACTTTTTCCGCATTAAATAATTAATAAAAAATTCATTTGGCATAATTTAAATGCATTATATTGTAATTACAAATGATAAATATATAATATTATTCGTATTATATTTTACATCTCATATTTATATATATTGTTGGTTTTCATATAACATACAACTTTATTGCTATATATATATATATATATATATATATATATATATATATATATATATATATATATATATAATAGGCATTTAATTTCAAAAACCGTTTCCACCGACAAATGGACAATCGCAAGGAAATAGATTTTCTAATAATTTTTATTATATAAATCTTTAATTGTTTTATAATATATTATACACTGATTCAAAAGAGAATTTCATGAGCTGTCTATTAGTATATTATATAAACAATTAAAGTTTTAAATAATAAAATTTAATAGAAAATCTATCTTCTTGCGATTGTTTTTTGTCGGTGGAACGGTTTGAAATGAAATGCCTCATATATGTATATGTATAAGTTGTATGTTATATGAAAAATAAATTACACTAAATATGTTTGCTTAAAACAAAATAAAAATTACGTAATATAATTTAATATTATATCAGAATTATTAATAGAGATTCTATTGAAAGACATTAATTAATTTACAGTCAATAGAATCGCTGTTAATAATAATTAATAATCTTATAATTTTAATTCATCAATTGTTTTTAAAAGGTTATTAAAATCATTCATTGTTGCTATTTTTATATCGGACGAACATGATATAATAATTGTATCATCCAGATAAATTTTTAACCCTAAAATTATAAAATATTGCAATTCTCTTTCTAATGTCAAAATTATCTTCAACTCTTTGAAATCAAAAAAAGTTATGTTATTTCCTTTTGTAAAACACCACTTTCCACAGGGCTGTATATAACACAGTCCAGATCATTTCTCATATCCTCAAAACTTAATTCTTGATTAAAATTAATTATATCAATTTTGTTTACCGTATTGAAACCTACGTTTACCTATTAAAACAAAAAAAATTAATAATAATAGTTTTAAGTATTGAGTTTAATTTTCATAAATATTGTTTGATATTTTGATATCATTAATGACAATTAATTATTAAATTTAATTTTTAAACATTACATTTAAATATTCAGGAAAAATATAGATTTAAAAGATGTTAGAACACATACGTACTTCAGAATTATTGGAATTCATGATGCAGGTAGTCTTTTTTAAAACAAAACGTTTTTTCACAAACAATTAGTAATAACTTAAATTTTTACAAATTATGTAAATAATAAAAAATATTGTTTGAACTGTCCTAATGTGTCGCAATTGTTCATATTAGTAGCAGACGAATTTCAGAAGTTAAAATCGTGAAAATCGACAGCTTCGTGTTTTTCCCGCAACGAACGTCACCTCTGTCTATTCGAATTTTCCTGAATGATGTTATAAAGATTGGGGACAGTCTTGGCATAAGAGTAAAGTCTTCTTATTCTTACTTCATGAATACATAATTCGAATTAGAATCAAAAGTTGCGTTTGGTCACTAAACATGTTTTTTGAGGTTAGAAAAAATCCTGACTTGATGGAGCAAATTAGACTTTAGAATCATGTTTAGCTCATCAAAATACTTCAGAAAATCATATTCCGTTAAAAAAAAAAACTTGGAAAAAGTTCGAATTTTTTGTGGTTCTGTGTAATTAACGAATAAGAATATTATTTATTATAAATATTAATTATTACTTGTATATTTGAAAACAAAAATTATATATAATAATCATCGTGATTCCGGATCTCTGTCCACACCTAAAGTTAGACTTTTGTGGATGATTTTGTTTTTTTGTGTATATCAATAGGTTTGACATTGACATGTTTATATTTTTGAATCATTCCGAGGTTATTGATTTGATGCATTGATGCATAATAATTATCGCGTTTTTTCTTCTGTCTAATTGTGAAGTGACTTATTATCAAGAATTTATTATTTAATTATAATATTAAAATAATAATAAGTGAAATATAAGAAGCTGGAGGTCCATGAAGTTGCCATCGATGCTTTAATTAACATCAAAAAATTTTTTTTGTACAAAACCAAAAAAATCACTCAATTTTTTCCAAAGTTTTGAGTTAAAAAAATACTATTAAATAGTTTTTTACTACTTAGGTGAATAAAAGGAGTAAAATTAGTTAAAACTTTTTTAATAAAAATGAGGAAAAATACTTTTCGATGCTGAGCATCGATGCCAACTTCAGGAACCTGAAGCTGGAATAAATTGTTGTAGAATAATAAGGTTCATCAAATATTGGTTTTTTATTATCAAAAAATTTTTATTTTTAAATTCTTTTTTTTATTACTGTTATACTGTGAATTAATAATTTTAAAAAATCTAATTAATTTTTATTTTGGTTATTGTAGCCGATTATTGAGCTTTTTTATTATTTTCTTGTAAAAATTTAAATAAAAAATTATTTTAAGTTATGAAGGTAATGTTACAGGGTTGCTACGGTCAGGGAAAACCTTGAAAACCTGGAATTGTCAGGGAATTTTTTCTCGGTCAGGGGAAACCTATAAACATCAGAGAACTTTATAAAATATTATTTTTCAAAAATTGTTTTGACGTATGTGAATGGCGTGTGCGTACGTTTCAATTTTTTCATTTTTATTCTCACTTCTAATTTTAAAAAACTCCATTAACTAATTTTTCAAGTTAGATTCAAAGAAATTTATTAATTAATAACCATATAAACGTTTTATTGCCTAATATTGTTCAATTTTTTTATATAACAATTTATAAACTAAACAATTAGCAAATGTTACGCGCAAAACTACGTGATGTTCGATTTATTATTATTATTACGCAAATTACAAAATATTTTAATTTCAAATTCTAATTTTTTAATAATTATATTTTTAAAAATTTTAATAAATCTTCTCATTTTATTTAGTTGCAAAAGTTGAGAATTTTTTTTTTACTATTTCTCGGTCCCTTTTATTTTTTTGACTTCACTATCTTTTTTTCTTTTATTTTTTATTTACTTCTTATACTATTTTCTTTTTTATTTTTTTATGTAACTACTTTCTGTCAATTTTTTAATTAATTCTTATAAGATTTTTTCTTCTATTTTTTTATTTTACTATTTTCTGTTTGTTATTTTTTTAACTAGCAAATGATACGAATAAAGAATTTTTAAATAAATTCTACTTTCGACAACTGTGATGAAAGTTTAAAACATTTTCAAAAATTCAGAAAAAAATTCTTCGAAATAATTTAATTATTTTTATGAATTTCAAAAAATCCTTTGTTAGAATTAAATTATTTTCATAAATAATAAAATATTACGGAGAAATTCAATTATTTTCAAAATAATTGTAATAAAATTTATCGAAAGAATACAATTATTTTTAAAAATATTCTTTATATTCAATTATTTTCAAGGGTTTAAAAAAAATTCTATTATTTTAAACAATTCACATAAAATTCTCCGCAAGAATTTAATTATTATTTTTATAAATAGTAAAAATCTTTTCAAAAATTCAATGATTTTCAAAACAATTGTAATATAATTTCACAAAAGAATTAATTGATTTTAATTTTTAAGAATATTTTTCGAAAAAATTCAATTATTTTCTGAAATTTTAATAAATCCTTGAAAACAATACAATTTTTTTCTTAATTCGTTACAAAATTTGAATGAAATTCAATTATTAAATGTTCGATTTCAATTATTAAGAAACACGATTATTTTAGAAACTTGAAATAAAGTGTTGATAAAATTCAATTAATTTTAAAATTAAAATTTTTAAATCAACCTCAATTAAAAAAAAAGAATTAAAACAAATTCTTTAAAGAATTTAATTAGGATTATCAATAATTTTAATAAAATCTTCGCAAGAATTAAATTTTTTTTTAAATATTAAAATTCTTGGAAGGAATTACCTACATACAAAGTTCATATCAATTTACTTTTATTTTTCTTAAAAAATAAAAAATTATTACATTGAACTAATTTAATTCTTCGATTATTTTTTTCTGTAATAATTAAAAAAATATATTATCCAACAATGTACTAACAATTAGAAAATGCACGCGCGCGTATCTTATGCTAGTTATTACTATTTTCTTAATTAATTAAAAATTGAAAATTAAAATAATTTTGAATAATAATGAGTTTTTTTATTAATTAATATAGTAATAATAATCTCTTAATCATAATTATAATAAAAAAGAATATTAATAGGTGATTTAATAAATATTAATTGTTATTCAGATTGATAATGTCAAGTTAGCTAAAAAAATTCAGTTCAAAAGATGAAGCACAATATATTGACTGTTAAGTATATATGGTCTTTGTTGACAATATTTTTAAATTTGAATTCTGTTGTATGCTTTTCTGTTAAATAACAAATCGGTTGTTCGCCAGTTGGAAAATATTATTACTACCCATATGCTCAACATGTATATATTTTAAAAACAATTTTTAATTAAAATTTGGTGACTGTTTAAATTCCATAGTTTTTATTCAACAATGATCATCTATAACACAGATAAAAATCCATTGGAAATTCTCAGAAGCAAAATTGGAAACTGAAATCCCACTTTGAACTAAACTTTCAGTATTGTCAGCAAATGTGATAAAATGATTAAATACGATAAGATAAGCAATAAAAATTAGTTTTATAAAACGAGGGCGTCAAAGTGGCTGGTTCCGTGGCTGCTCTGATTTCGCGTGAACCGCGTGCTCTTGTTGAGCCGAGCGTATACACAGAAAGTGGCGGTTATTTTGTATCTTGAAATAGTGGGAGAGCGTAAGTTGTCGAGAAAGTGACGACTGCAACCGAAGCGATTGGGCTTGGACGCTCGCTGTGGCTGTTTTCCTGCGCAGGCCCCTCAGTCGCTTGTGAGCGTTGAACACGTGATTAGCGAGGTTTCACGCTCCTCCTCACAGTGCTTATCACGCACACGTAACTGCGCAATCGGTAGTTGTAAAGTTTATAAACATACAATTGCCCGGGAAAACTTGGAGTTCTTGAAAACATTGCAATTATCAGTGAAACTTATTGGTGAATTGAAATAACGTTTTCGAGTTAATTGGAAGTTTTGTTGTGCGGCCACCTCCCAACCGCGTGTGTGAGAGTTACAGCATATTGTTGGTTTTGGGCCGTGTGCAATAATCGCGGGAAAATCAGTGAAATCTTCACTTGCTATTACTTTGGAAAAGTCTAGTAAGAACTTGTGCTTCGTCATTGTGACGACTTTGGAACCCCGCGTTTATGCGCCTTCGAATTTGAATCATACACATATCACTCCATCTTTCTCGTATACACGCAAGTGCGTCGGCGTTGCCAGATCAATGCTGAGTGACGAGTTTATAATTTCTCTCATGATCAGTGGAACATCATCTTCTTTTGATAGTGTGTGAGTGAGTTTGTGCAAAATTAAGCGTGGATTTTAAAAAAAATATTTGGAACGTGTTTTTTATTTAGCGATTTTGATTGCAGTAAAGTGAATAACAAGTGGTGAGGAACAAAACTTGACGCTGATGAAAGGTCGACAGTGTTGCCGCTTCGACGATACCGCGGTTCTTAAAGACTTTCCATGAATCTTCCATCTCTCAAAGACCTCGTTTATTCAGTCGAAAAAAGATTCCCGCCATTTTTAATCTTATGAAATCGTGTTGAATTTTTAAGAGACAGAAATCATAAAGAACGTTTCTTTTTTATTTGAGAAATAGAATTTCTATTGTCACCAGAAAATTTTATTTCTAAAATTAATACAAATGCAGAGGGAAAAAGTTTATTTATACCGAAATATAAAGGAGAACTCTTAGTGATAAAAAAAACTTTTAACTTTTGATTCTACGCTACGTTTTTTGTGCGAAGCAGGAGAGGTTGTCTATTTTCCCAGTGACAAAACATGAGCGCGCGAGTGTTAAACCCAGCGATGATGACGGAAGTGGGTCGTAGTCTTGGTGGTGCACGTGCAGCACCAAGTAGAGCAGCATTGGCCCGTGTTAGGAGAGACTTGTTTGGTCCAGTTGACCATGCAGCAGCCAGAGCACTTGCTGAGAAGGAGCTTCGAGCACAATCGATTCTTGATGCCGAGAGATGGGGTTTTGACTTTCGTCTGGAAATACCCAAGGATAATGATCGGTACGAGTGGGAAACAATCTCCTCGCAAGAAGTGGTCCCGGAACCTTATGCGCTTCGGGGCATGCCCTACTTGCGTAAACATGCGCCGGCAACGCCAAGAAAACATGCTTCTCCGAAAACCGTTCGCCAGGAGTCGAGAAGCTTCATTTCGTCGACGCCTATCGCAAACTTTTCTGAAAATGCTGAAAGAACACCGCCACAAGAAACGCGAGTACCGGATATTGGTGACACGACAATAGAAGAAATCACTCATGTTACAACAATCACTGAAATATGCTGTAAAAATGAATGCATTCAAGAACCAATCACACCCACTCTTTCTACCACCTCAAGAAAACAGAGTTCCATTACCGGTAAGCATAAATTTTCCTTCTTTTAATTTTTACATTGTTAATTGTTTTCCATTGTTGTTGTACCCGCATCGGTAATTAACCATAAAAAACTGTCGCAGGAGTTTTATTCTTAACTGTTGATTAAATTTTTAAATAATTTACTTTGTGGAAACAATATCGAAAATTAAAACAGTCCGACTTTTTTTCTATTCAGAATATTTTATCGTGGTGAAAGCGACAATAATATTCTTCAAGAAAAGAACAGAATTTTTTTAGAAGTTTTGAACTTAAAAAATATGTTATCAGACAATCACAAATTAGGGTAGTTTCAGGTAGACATGACTGCAAGATAGTTCATAATAAACAAAGGACAGAAAATTTTTTGGCAGTCTAAAATCTCTTTTTTATGTATAGAAACTTAAATATAAATAAAATAAATTTTTGTAATAAAAAAATTGTTTAACCACTTTGAAATTTAAAAAAAATCAAAAATTTAAAGTTTTATTTTTGTGATCATTTCCTGAACAGTGAACACTTTGCTTTTTCAAAGAGAATGAAATGTCAAAAGAATGCAATGAAAAATTTTCACCAACATCTTATTACTTTTTCAATATTAATGAATATGTTATGTATAAAAACAAAAAAATTATAAAAATTAATTACCTAAAAATTTTTGCACTGTTTTTCAAAAAAGCAACAATCTTTTTCCACTTAACGTCGAATTATTTTGATATCTGCAGAGAAATGAAGTAACTTCATATCTTCTCTTTATTTTTAATTGATTGTTGTAATTAGCCTCTGATTAATTCTATGCATTCAAAATTAATTTATCTTTAAAATTAGTAATTTAAATTTACTGTAAAAATGATTATAAAAAATTTTGTATTCACAATAATTAATATTACATAATTATGTTTTGGTCAAGTAATCCTTAAATGAAACGATACTTATTGTGTAGAAAAAACATTTAGCTAATATAAAATAAACTAGTAAATACAGTTATTAATTAAAACAAATTATTTGAGATTGATCGCGTAATTTATGTTTAAAGAGAAAATAAGTAATATTTTTATTTATTGAAATAAATAATTTTTTATTTAATTACATGATGAACGAATTTTCTTGAAAGTAAACATACTATTTCTTTTTCTGAATGTTATTTAGAAATATTACAATATGTAAAAAAATTGAAAAAATACGTTGTAATAAAATTTATTGAATTAGATTTATATATCGATAAAGTTATAAAATCTGCATCGAAAAAGTGTTTGCTTGAATATGAGTCAAGATTAATTGAATATTAGCAAATTTATATTTGAAAGACTCTCATTAAAAATATTTAAGTTGTTTTTATCGCTAATTTAAAGTAAAGTTATTACTCGAAACAATTATAAGGCTAATTAAAGAAAATTATACCATCGTTTGTCTTATCAGCAGTGAAAAATGGTAAAAAAATTTGTTTAGAAAAGAAGTTTTTAAAAAAAACGTTTTTAAAATGAACAGGGAAAATATAACAGTATACAGTAATGTTTAAAAATGTGAAAAATATTTTTATTTTAATTTTAGACTTAAATATTTGTGAATATTAATTCGTCTTTTGATTACTGTAAATTGATGCGCTTTATTGGTATATATCTTTTGAGAGAAAGTCAGGGTTCAGAAAAATATTTAACGGTTATATTCAACTGCGTGTATATCTCAATGCAAGAGATTCGATTAAGCTGAAATGCCTTGCAACCATATATATCTTTTTTCAGTGTGTTCGTTTTTGTCTTTCCATTGCAATCTCACACATTTCTGACTTAATTACTGCAAATCTGAGATTTACTGTTGCAACGGCTATGTATAAAGATGTTGATTAAATTTGACATAAAAAACACTGCCAAAACACAGAAGAGATAAATTATAAAGAAATAATATTTCGCTAAAGAAGAATTATGTTTTTTTTTCTGAAAATAGAATGTAATTGAAAACAACAAATTATGAAAGGATGGAAATAATAAATATCTGGTGAAACATTTTTTTTGTGAAATAATGGCGATAACGTTAAAAGGCTTAAAAGAAAAAATAGCGATATTTTAAGATTCTCGTCCTACCTCACTTTCTGCTGATCTCTTAATCGAAGGCCAAACATTTCATATGTTTAAAACTTGATGTTTTGTTTAACGTGTATAAATTGCCGTTTAAATTCCACTTGGGGAGCTGAAATCATAAAAGAAACGACTTTCTTCGGTTTACACATTAAATTTAGATTTTGCTTGAATTTATAAGATTTCTTATTTCATTAATCTGAATAAAAATGTGAATCAATAAATTTATTATAACTCTCTGAATGTTTGCTTATTGGGATTGGAGCGTCCATCGTTATTTCTCATCGAAGATCGATTCGTTATTTAGTTCTACACCTTGTGGAAGAGCGGGCATTCTGCAACCCCCAGTCTTTCATTCGACTCGTTTATTATTATTCCGCGTGCACACCACCCACGCGACTCGACTATTTCTGGTCATGACATGGCGAGCATCGCGCTTTCAAGAGAGTCTGTATAAATCTTGACTTTATTTACTTATACATACATCAGGCGATGATCAACTCGTTGATGCCTGTGTTTACATTTAAATGTCTGAAAAAAACCCTCTTAGCAAAAACGAAAGAAAAAGAAGTGCATCGTTTCAAATTTGCCGGATGCACTTATGGATATTGAGAAAAGAAATTCGAAATGGAAAATCCATTTTCACAGCAAAGGGATTCACGAAGTTCAAGTCCACAACATTGATCAACGAAAGAAAATTTGTTTAGTGTTCGAATATTGATTTTAATAAACTTTAGAGAAATCAGGATGGCCGCATGTCAGTAAAGTCAGAGAAACAAATTTTTTATCAGTAAAGTCAGGAAAATGTCAGAAAAAAAATTTTTTTCAGGAAAATTAAGAAAATTGAGACTTTTTACTTTTCTTCCAAATATTGAAACAAGTATAATAATTTTTTGTAAACAAGTTCAACTTATTTCCTTTTTTTCTAATGCGAAAAAAATATTAACAAATCTTGCAAAAATTGTTTTTGAATCATTTATTAGCATAATTTAAATTTTTCAAATTCATCAAAAATAAAAATCTTGTCGATCAGTTGAAATTTTGTAAAATTTATTGGAAAATGAATTAATATATTCATTTCAAGTATTTATTTAGAATTTTTGAAGAATTTTAATTATAAGTTTTGAAAAGAATTTAAAAAATCAAAAATCTTAACAAAAAATCTTTAGAAGTAAAATTAATAAATAAATGAAAATTAGCTTCTAATTTTTTCAAATTCAATATTTTCAGAATTTTCAATTACATATTGACAAAAATTTAGGTCCCTGAAGTTGGCGTCAATGCTAAGCATCAAAAACATTTTTTTTTCCAAAGCGAAAAAATAACTCAATTTTTTCAAAGGTTTTAATATTGAAAAATTAACTTTAAAGTTTTTTTCTTCTTCAGTGAATGAAAGAAGTGAAGTTGTTAAAATTGTATCACTAAAAATAACAAATTCTGTTTTTGACTTAAACGTGGAATTACAATTAAAATGCAAAAAATTATTAGTATTATGCAAATTATAATTTTATAAATTAAATTAAATTAAATTTTATAAATTATAAATTTTAAAAATAATATATTAATATTAAATATCGACAAATAAATGAAACATTTTGGGAAATATTCTTCTTTTTCGTTCCCAAAGTTTCGAACGTACAAATGAACAATTTTTTTACTTCTTCAATTTGTATTTCTTAAAAAAAATGATTTTTTTAGATTAAAACACATAAATTTTAAACTAAAAATTGTTTAATTTCAATTATTTTTCTTTTCTGACTAGTAATTTTCAAAAACACTTAAGATGAAAAAAATTTTCATTCATTTGAACGTTCGAAACTACAGCCACATTTTTTGACTTACTATTTTATAAGAAAATCATGGTTCTGTTTATAATTAAAATTCTTCAACAATTGGATCATTTTTCTTTATATTTTTCAAAAATTTCAATTATTTTTAAAAATATTTTACCAAATTGTAATTGTTTGTAAATTTTTAAAAATTAAAAACCTATAAGACCCTAAAGTTCTGAACGTTCAAATGAACGAAATTTATTTATTTCTTCTAAAAATAAAATTTTTATTGCAATTATTTTGTGTTACTGACAAAAAAAAATTAATTACTGAGTTTGTAAATGTAAAATTTTAGTTTAAAAATTTTTTTATGATTAGTAATTTATTAAAATATCTTCAATAAAAAATATTTCGTTCATTTGAACGTTCAAAACTTTGGGATCATAAACCTATTGTTTCAAAAATTATTTAAAAATATTTTTATAAAATTAATTGCAGGATGTCTAGTGGTCAGGGAAGTCAGAGGAAAGTCAGGGAATTATTTCAATCTAAGGCAGGAAAATTTCTAGAAATTTATAAAAGAAAAAACTAAAATTTTTTAATCTAACAGGAATTAAATGGTTTTTATTACTGTTTGGCACTATCATTATATTAATTTTTAGTGAAATATAAAAAAATTAAGTTTTTGTATTTATAAATTAATTCTAGAACTTTTGAAAAATTCTTTATACTATATAATTGATTCAAAGATGAAGTTTAGTTGAAAATAATTGAATTCAGAAAGGGGTTATAATTGTAATTTATAGAAATTATTAAAATTTATAAATTTTACTTATTTTTCGGTAATAATTCATATTTTCCATAAAAAGAATTTGTAATTTTAATGTCAGAAAATTATTAGGGAAATGTCAGGAAATTAGTAGGCTTAAAATTGTGACCACCCTAAAAATAAAAATATACAGAGTAAACCTAATATAGCTAACAATTCCAACATAGAGCCCATTAAAGTTCAGCAGGGAAATATTTGAAATTTTTAAATCAAGTTTCAAAAATGAAATTTATATATATGACACAACGTGATTTTGGGGTTTGAACGAACAATGTTGTTTAATTAGACGTCAAAACGTTTTTGAAAATTATGTTACTTTTTCGGTTTCCAAATGCAATCAATTAGAAAATATATGGAATGTAAAAAAAAAGGGAAAACTCGTGCCGAAAATTATTGAGGAGTTGAAGAGGGTGCGAGAGAAGAATGGTGAAAATGATGCTAGCAAATCAGTCGCCTGGCCTCTCTTGAGCGTAAATTACGCGTACCTAAAATTTCTCAACTAGGATGCGGATAGGGGTCGGCAGCGTTTTCGTAACGTACTTTTATTAATGAGAAGAGACCGTCAGCTGTTACTATCCATATGGGGTTGCTTGCCCTCGCACTTTTGCACCCCCGTGACGGACACCCCTCTTTCCCCTCGCACCCGACAAACATGGGGGTATCAGCTGTTCATAAGTTGAGACTTCGTTAGGGTGATAGTGTGCATTTCGGAGAGGAATGCCATTTAAAATCAGGGGGAGTTAAAGGCACCGTCTGCTGACAGAGCACACAGTGTAGTCGGTAGCATTAGTTGCAACCTTATGTAAAGATGCGTCTAATGATAAAGGAATTTAAATTTACATGCCCACCACTCCGTATCATGATTTCTGCAAAGAAAAGGAATCAAGAAAGACAAAAAAAAAACGTTTCACTATCTTTCGTTTGACATATTCTACGTCCTCTGATCAACGTTTTTTCTCTTATGTTGAAAATCATTTCGAGTTTTCCGAAATATTTTCAAAGTGTGCCATAAATATTATGGCACACTTCTATAATCTTTTAATTTTGTTCAATATAATGTTCCCTTTGGTAGGAAAGTTGACAAATATTGATCTTTTCATTTTTCCATATAGGTATAACCTTTAATAGACACGTAAAGAAAAGGGGAGGGGGCGACTGATAAATGAGTGAGTTGCAGTTAAAGGGCCCAGGAAAAATTTTGAATTTTGGGGGTTCACATCTCAAACTTTCATCAAGGGCCTGTATATTTTTTGTCGCACGTGCCCCCACAAGGGTTAGGAAAAATACAACAGATGTTGAAATTTATCAAGGAATGTTATCGTCGGGATGAGGGTGAAGGAGAATGCAATAAAATATTTTTATTTGAAAACAGTCGACGAAAAACAAAAAAAAAATTGCCGTTGACCGATGACGCAGATATATAAAATAAATGAATATGCAACTCGAGAATGATATTGATGGCGAATTTATGTCACAAAAGTCAGAGGCTCATCCATTTGTAATCAGACTTTGATTAGTTTGAAGAGTGACAACGATAAATTAACGGTTTTATTTTTTATACTATCGTGCATTGCAATATGAAAGACGAATTATGGGAACGAGGGTTTTATTTTTTTTATTTTGATGAAAGAAAATATTCTAACTTTTTTTTCATTTTTAGAAAATTATATGCACTTAGGGTGGCCACATGTCAGTAAAGTTAGAAAAAAATTTTTTGTCACAGGAATTAAGAAAGTTAAGACTTTTTTGACTTATTTTAGAAATTTTTTATTATTTCTACTTTTCTTCCAAACATTACAACAAAATACCACAATTTTTCATGAAAAGGTGCAACTTATTTTGATTTTTATATTTGTGAAAAATAACTATAATCAAATTTTTAAAAATTGTTATTGGATTATTTTTTATCATAATTAAATTTTTCAGATATATTCTATAACAAAAATGATTGTGAATAGTTAAAATTTTGTAAAATTTAATTGAAAATAATTAGTTTATTTCAAATATTTTGTTACAATTTTTGAAAAACTTCGAGAATTTTAATTGCAAATTTTGTAAATAATTTAATTATCAAAAATTTTAATAAAAAAAATCTTTAAAGGTAAATTTTAAAACGAAAATTTGCTTCTATTTTTATGAAATTTAATATTTTTAGTATTTTTAATTACATATTTATAAAAATTAAAAAACACAAAAATAATAAAATTTTAGAATTATTTTTAACATTTTAGAGAAAACAATAATGTTCAAACTTTTCAATTAAAATTTATCAAAAATTTAATTGGTTTTTTGAATTATACAAAAATTGAATTCTTTTCAAACAATTCCTTTTATTTATTTTAAAACTAATTACTAGAATTGATTTTAAGGTAAAGTTTGGTTGAAAATTGTAGAAAATTGAATTGAAAAAGGGTTTTAACTTTTATATTGTGAGAAGTAACTGTAACCAAATCTTCCAAAAATTTTTTTAATCATTTTTTATCATAATTAAGTTTTTAGCTATATTTTATAATAAAAATATTTTTGAATGTCTTACTAATAAAAAAATGGAATTTTATAAAATTTAATTCAAAATATTAAATAATTTATTTATTTTTCAATTATGTGAAATCAACTTAGGAAGAATTTTAATTGCAAATTTTGAAAATAATTGAAATATTAATTTAATATTATGATCAAAAGTTGATTTTTTGTATTTAAATAATTGAATTCTGGAAAAACTTTTACGAAATGATTTAAATTAATTTTGTTAATTAATTTAGAGAGAAAGTTTAGTTGAAATTTTTTGAAAATAATTGAATTCAGGACGGGTTACAATAATTGTAATTTTTAAAAATTATTAAAATTCATAAATTTTTCCTTATTTTAGGTAACACTTACGACGTTAAAGTTCACAACGTTTATCAACGAAAAAAAATATTCTCTTAAATAAAAAAAAATAAAGCAACAATATTGCCATAAAAATATGTAGAAAAAATAGATTGATGTTGCAAAATGTTTTAGTTATGTTATGATAATAATTGTTATATAAATAAATATTAAATTATAGATAATTTTAGAATAAATTAAACAAATTTTTGTCGTTGATCAACGTTGTGGACTTCAACTTCGTTAATAATTCATATTTTCCGGTATAAATAATTTTGTCAGAGAAAATAATTTTAATGTCAGTAAATTGTCAGAGAAATGTCAGGGAAATTGATAAACTGATAAACTTGTGACCACCCTAAGCATTTAGATATAAAAATTTTAATAACTTTCTTTGACTTCATTATCATTATTATTATTTAAAAAAGTTATATTATGCCTTAATTTTCTCACATTATTAAAAAAAAAACGATTACTTTAATTTTTTCCACCTTTTTTTAAATATGAATGTAATGTTTGTTTCAGATTTCATGAAGAGTCGCAAACGCACGATAAACGGGACCACAAAGAGTATGGTGGAGCCACCAGAGAAGGTTGCACGCAACGCGGGCCATCAGATACGCAGCTAAGCGGCGCTGAGTTCCACCTCCTCTTGTTCTTCTGCTCGTTTTATTTGTATTTTTTTACTATTTTTTTTTAATTCTCTTCATCTCCTCTGCGTCGGAGAGACAAACAAATGCGCGCGCGCAACTCGCCCACACTTTCGACTCCGCCAAGAGGAGGCAAAAGCAAGATGGGACAGAAGCGCAAGGTCCTTTGGCTGTGCCATTCACGTAGTAGATTTATCCTCTAGCTAGAGTGAGCGAGAAGTTATTATACAAAGCGAAAAAAGATTCAGCGAATCTTGGAACGATACAACAAGAGGGAGAAATGGAGTGTTAATTTTTCTCTTTCATTTTGTTTAACAAATATATGGATGCACTCCATTTGAAACAAAATTTCAAACAAAATTTAAAACAAAATTTCAAACAAATTCTTTTACTACAAAATTTATTTAAACAGGAAGATAGATTTCCGTCGATAGGTTTTTTTTTCTCTTTCTTTTGAAAATTTCTTTTTTAAAAAAAAGGGAAAACTGTAGAGAGGAGGGGGAAGAAATGTGTGATTTTTCTCGAAACAAATGCGAGAAAGAGAGAAAAGGGAAAGGTTTTAGATTAAAAAATTCCAATTTTCATTACAATAGAGATTGTTTTTTTTCTTGCAGTGAAAACTAAGGGTACACTGAAAAAAAAAATTTATTCCTGTTACTGCAATGATTCTGGCTAATTTTAGAATTTTAAATTGGTGGATATGGTAGAGACACGCATATACAGTATTGCTCTTGCAGCCGCCTTATGCAATACTGTATGTGCAATTCTAACCATATGTCAGAATCAAGAAAATATTTTTTTCAGTGTAAATTTCAAAATTATATATATGTATACATGAATTGTATATGATAACAAGAATACACAAATTTAAAGCAGATTGCAAATGCATCTGACTCGTAAATTATAAGCACGCGCGCCAAGAGTAAGCGACAGCGTATAAGCAGAGCGAGAGAGAGAGAAAGAGTGAATGTGTATATCATCGCTGAGGAGACGAACGTGCGAACATAGATTAGATCAAGTAATTGAAATAAGTTAAGGCAAAGAGTATATTGTATTTTTATCGCTTCTGCAGGCCTTGTGAAGTGGTCGAGAGCAGTGATCATTATTTTTATTTGCTGACGCCTTCTAAAAAAAAAGGCGAAGGAGATATTTATACGGTAACGGGGGAAGGAGAGATCAGGTCGATGGTCACCTTAAAAAAATTTCGTTTTCAAGTCTCGATGACGTATTCGATGTTATTTTCCCTTGAATCATCATCGAGACAAAATATATTATTTGTTTTTTTTTCGCGTCATCAATGACATTATAAATCTCGTAGTTGACGCGAAAATAGATTCCCTTGAAATTTTTAAATTACATATTCATATAGTTTATAAATTTCAAGAAAAATTCCTTTTCGAATGAAATTGTTGGAAAAAAAAATGGTACGAGATAAGAAAAAGAAGTCTTAGACTTCACTCCTTTTTCTTACCTCCATCGTCCATATTGATTAAAATTAAATTTGATTAATTAGCGACAATTTTTACGAAATAAAAACTTTATTTCAGTTTTATTATTTTAAAATTAATGAAAAATATTTAAGAAAAAATATTGTTTATTTTTATTTAATTAAAATTTAATGAAGTTAAATTCATTGCAAAAAAAAAAATTCTAGAAACATTTAAAAAAAATGTTTCTTTAAATATGACTATGACTATTAAATTAAATTAGAACATTAGACAATGAAATTGTACAATTATTAATTCTATATTCCTTCTACCCCCGTTTTCGTGTATATTTTGTTGTTTGTTTATTTCTTTTTTTATGAAGAAAGAAAAGACTTTGTTTGAATGTGAGCCAAGATGTATGAACCATAATGTCGTTAAAAAATACATTTTCCTCTGTTTTTTATTATAGATTTACAAGAAAAATTTTGCGCAGACAGAGAAGAAAAATCGCAGTTTTTTGTGCAAATTGTTATTTTTTGCTCTTTTTAATAAAATATACAATTTTCCAGTGAAATTAAATTCAAGTGCTTTAATAGTAACAACATTTTATGATTTTAATAAATAGTTGATTTAATTTCTTGTGTGTATATCCCACAGTCTTTAATTGTTTCTCTTATTTTCTATTAGAATTCTGAAGTTATTTCCCTGTATTGCGCTAATTTTTTTTATATATTTTTTTTTTATTTTTGTTTTGAGATTATAGTTCAAAAAATACGACTGGTGGTTACAAGCTATTTTTTCAGGATCGTCTCCCACGGCGGACCGTACAAACTGCAGAACGAAAAAAAATATAGCCGACAAAGAAGGGTTGTTTTAGTTGAAGCTTCAATGATAAACCATATATATCATGTGCAATATTTCAAACCTTTTAATGAATTGCAAAAACTTTCAAATATAAATATATATATTTTTTATACAAAACAGATGTTTTAAAGTTGAATTTATTAAAATATCCATAATCAACCACCGGCTATGTTTTTTTTTGACCTTGATGAATTTCGGAACGAAATGGATGTGATGAAACAAAAAAGAACGAGAGACCGATGAAACTTAGAAAAAATTGTAACACCTATTTCGTTGCAAACTACATTTGTGCTGACTGTCTATAGGAAATGAATAAAAAAAATAGCAAAAAAACAGTAAAAACATAATGTCAATGTAACCCTGTGATGTATTAGTATGATCTCAGTAAACATAATTTAGCCTGTACTCTTTAAATTGTAATTAGAATTAACAAATAGTGCGTTATAGAGCAGTAGAATATGTATGTGTGTGTGTGAGTGAATTGTGCGCAAGAGAGAGAAAAAAAGAGAATATATGTTTGAGAAAGATAATTAAAGAGTGCAAGATGAATTTAAAAATGAAATTGGTAAAACAAACGACCCAGTGAATCATTCTTTGTATCAGTGCATAAGAACTATATGTGTAACAACAATAATTGTATGTATAAATTTATAATAATTGTAAGAGAGTCTAAAAGAACTAACACGCTATTGTTTAGTATAAAGTTTATTAAAAAAGATGAATATAATTTCTTTGTGTTTTTATTTATACCTCTATTTATGTCGTTAATTTTAAATTAATTGACTATAATAATCTTCGTATTCATGAACATTTTTTTTCATTTTTTCTGTTTCTCATATTCTGAAATTAGTTTTTGTGTATGCTTTTCTTTTTGTTTCTTTAGAAAATAGATTTTTTGACAAATTAAAAATAGGTATGCAGGTATTTTTCTTTATTTATAATAAAATAATATTTGTCTTTAAAAAATATAAAAATTGTGATTAACAAATAAATATTTCAAGTTAAAGTTTTTTGAACTTTAAAAAATTTTTTTTTATTTAATTAATCCACTATTAAACTATCAAATTTGAGAGTAAAATTAAGGGAAAGTTGCAATTAACAATTAAATTATAATGTTTCTCTAAACTAATTAATATGCTCTTTTTGCAAACAACCACTCTCCTAACCACTCAATGTTTTAGGCGTTAGTAAAATTTGAAGATTAAACTTAAGATAGATTTAACTTTTAAATATTTCTAGATACATTTTGTGATTTTCCTTATTTTTAACATATAATTAAGCTATAAGTCAGTTCTAATTATTTAAAAATAAACATTTTAAATGGAAAATTTTTTTATCAAAATTTCTGTAATGAAGTGTCGATTTTTACTTGTTTTTACATGTAAATTATATTGGAAAATGTTTAGAGTTAAAAAATTATTATAACATTCGGGAAGATTTTTATTTTTAGTATAGTCAAGAAGTCTCAAAATCAATATTCAATTATTATTTTTCCCCAGGAATTAAGATTTTCAAAAATCTCAAATTTAAACTTTTTTGAAATTTAGCAGCTTATAAAACTATTAAAAATATTGTGACTGTATCTTCTTCGAAATTTTTTTATCATTTCATTATTTAATTATTATTTTCTAGAATTTTTAACTAAAATTCGTCTTAAAATTAATTATTTTTAATAATTTTTGAAAAAGTTCTATGAAAATTTGTAATTATTCATTTGTTTAAAATTCAATTTTACGAAATTTCGATTATTTAAAAATTCCACTAATTATTTAGAAAAACTTACTAACATACACATAAGGGAATTTTTCCAAAAAAATTTTCGAAAATTATATTGTGTTGTTATTTTGTTTGGATTTTACAATTTTAGTAAAGCTTTAGCTTTCGACGGGCGAAAGCTCATAATTTAATAAAGAAATTTTTAAATTTTGAAATTATGGATTTATAAAAAAACAAAACATTTTCAAAAATTTTCTATCAAATTGGAAACATCCCCATGAATTCTTAGAGGAATTTTATTAAAATTGTACACTGAAAATAATTAAAATTCTGCAATGAGCTTTATTATTTATGAAAATGATTGAATTCCAAAAACAAATTTATTATTTAAAAAAATAATTTTATTTATAAAATTAATTTAATTATTGCTAAGAAATTTATAACATAAATTCTTAATAATTAAATTCATGTGCAATTTTTATTATTCATGAAAATAATTAAATTTTTGAGTACAATTTTATTACATTTTTTTAAATAATTAAATTATTCTGGGGAATTTATTAAAATTATTAAAATAAGGAAAATTTTTGGAAAATAATTAAATTTTGGAGAAGTTATGCATAATTGCAGAAATTCAATTATTTTCAAAAATAATAAAATTCTTCACAGAAATTCAATTATATTAAACATTTTTTTAAAATTATAGTTAAAATGTCAATTATCTTTATGAATAATAAAATTCTTGTCGACATTTAAATTATTTTAAAAATATTGTTTATATCATTTTGAATATCACCGCGTGCTTAAACAGCGACATCTCATTCCCGTGGTTAACTATTTTGTGGTCACATGACTAGCTCGAACTTCCTGTCCAACTTTACTCTGTAATCTTTTCTGTTCCCTTTTAAATTCTAAATAAAACGTGTTTCTTTAAAACTGTTTCGTTTTTCTGGTTAAAAACCTCAACAAAAAACTATTCCTCAATTCAATGATTTTCACTATTTTAATAAATTTTTCAAAAGAATTAAAAATTTTTTTTTCTATAAATTATAAATAATACTGTTCTTTGCAGAAATTCAATTCTTTGAATGCAATTTTAATCGAATTGCTTGAAAAATGTATTATTCTTAAAAATTTTATTAAAATTCGTCAAACGAATTCAACTTTTTAAAAGTTTTTGATAAAATTGTTTATGAGAGAATTTAATTGTAAGTAATATTCTATTGTTTAATATATTATTTTTTTAATACTCAAATAATTGAATGTTCGTACGGTTTTTTGTTAAAAATTAATTTAAAAGTGAAGTTTACTTAAATTTTTATATATAATTGAATTTTAAAAGCATCATAGCATGAATTTTTAGAAAAAATTTAATTTTGAAATGGTTTCAAAAAAAAGGTTTTTGTAAATACAAATTTTTCATACGCTTCACTAACAATTTTGTATAATTAATTTTTTTGAGAACTTTAATTGAATTTGTTTTAATTAACTAAAGATTTAATTAAAGAATTTTCGAATAATCCAAATTTCATAAGATTGAATTGTATGCAAATAGATTTGAAAATTCTCAAAGAACTTTTTCAAAAATTATTAAAAGTAATTAATTTTAAGACGAATTTTAGTTAAAACTTGTAGAAAATAATAATTATTATTTATTAAAAATAATTTTGAAGAGTAATTTAAAATTTTTTCAGAAAATCAGGGAAAATCGAAATTAAGTTTAATAGTTTATAATTTTATTAAACATAATTAAAAAGTAATATAATAATGATTCTCCATTAAAAAATGTCTATTAATTAAAATTTATTTAAATTGTTGGAAACAACAATTGTTTCAATAATTTAAATAATTAATAAAAGAGGACGTTATTAAGATCATTTCTTAGATCTATATTATTAAAATTTATTGTTGTAGAATAAATTAACTAATTTGAAGAATATTAGTAATGTACCACTTTCTTGTCAGGTGTAAAATTCACCTTTATTATACCTGATTTTTTAAAAGCTTTTAGTAATTTTAAAGTTTAATTTTTATCGAATTAATAAACTTGTTATGTACCGTGACAGTTTTGTAATGACTACAGGTAAAATTTTCTCCGTGTACTTTTGAATATCCAGTTTTCATAGTGAAATTTGAATGTTAACTAATTTTCAGATCTAGAATAATCACTAGTACTAAGCTCGAAAAATTTGATCCCATTTCTCTGCGTGCATTATATCAGTTCGCAAAAAATTAACAAAACTATCACAAATGTGAAGAAAACAGTCGCCGTTCATTTCTATCCGTCTGGCATATGCGGAACTTCTCGAGTTTCAAATTAATATCTTATAGGACGAGTTGGTTTATTCACTCACCTTGGGTCTTCCTGGTAGATCCCATCATTAAACAGCGTATAAAATGGGGGATCCTCCCGGAACAATATTACATAATTTATAGTGAAACCCTTATGGGCGTATTATAAGTTATATCGAATTATATTATAAAACCTTCATTTAAAAGCAAATGTGTCGAAAGCCCACAAATGTTGCTCCACTTTTTGAACTTCTTTAAAATTTAAAAATATAGTAACTGTACCCTTATGCATATCCATATACATATAAGAAAACAGAGTAGGAGCAGATGAAAGTTTTAATTTTCTCCGAAAATGTAATAAATTCTTTTTAATGCGAGAGCTCAAACTCCAGAAGGTATATTGAGATCTTTATTAGGTATTCCATTGAACGATTAAAATTAAGATGAAGTACGAAATATAAAACTGTACAAAATAATATATATATAGGTTGATTCCATTTCAATTCAGACAGGCTAAAATTTCGGATTAAATGTTCTTTGAATTCCCACAAGTTTAATTAAAAAATTTTTAATTTTAACAAAATGGCGGCTATTTTTCGAAAAAAATTGAAATCAAATTTTCTCAAAAACCACATCGTTTTTTTTCTCTCAATTTTTTTATTACTTTCTAGAAATCTAAAGATTATTTGCCAATAAAATTTATCGAGGTCCCGCATCTTAAAGAGGAATAACAAATTTTTTGTTTTTTCAAAAATGAAAAATCAAAGCTTTTTCGACATCTTTACAATGTACAACTAAATTTCAAAAAGAAAAAAGTTTGTCTTGAAAAATTAACTATTTATTTATTACAACTGACATTTCCACCATTCAAGGAATTTAAATTATTATTATTATATAATTAATTAATAAAACTTGCATTTTTAAAGTATATTAATGTTTTAATTCAACATTTGAATGAAAAACACTTTTAATGTTACAAAAAATTAAAAAACTACATGAAATACATTTAACAAAAAAGAAATTTCCATGGAATTCAAAATTATTTTATTCCACCTTTAGATTAATTCAATACACTGAAAAAAAAGTTCATTGAATCAAGTAAATGCATTTTCTTGACCTAGTTTGCATGAAACAAACCCATATTTTCTTATTGGAAAAAATTTATTTTCTTGTGTCAAGTAATTTTGAGCATTGGGCAAATCATTCTTTTTTTTCTTTAAATAACTATTTATTTCATCTAATACTATATATAAATGCAAGTTTTATTAATTAATTATATAATTATAATTTAAATTCCTTGAATGGTGGAAATGTCAGTTGTAATAAATGAATAGTTAATTTTTCAAGACAAACTTTTTTCTTTTTCAAATTTAGTTGTACATTGTAAAGATGTCGAAAAAACTTCGATTTTTCATTTTTGAAAAAACAAAAAAATTTGTTATTCCTCTTTAAGATGCGGGACCCCGATAAATTTTATTGGAAAATAATCTTTAGACTTCTAGAAAGTAATAAAAAAATTGAGAGAAAAAAAACGATGGGGTTTTTCAGAAAATTTGATTTTAATTTTTTTCGAAAAATGGCCGCCATTTTGTCAAATTTAAAAATTTTTTAATTAAACTTGTGGGACTTCAAAGAACATTTAATCCGGAATTAGGGACAAAAAACCCACTACATTATAGACAGTTGCAGAAAAGATACATCAAATAAAATATTTTTTACCGTCATTTTCTAGAAATCAGACTTCGCAAATTTAAAAATTCAAATGCGTCTAACTTCGTTAAATAATTTTTTTTTGTTCAAACGTCAAAATACGTGTCGTCTAAATCTGTGTGAAAAATAATATATTTCCATGAGAAACTATTATTTGACTTACATATTTTAGCCTGTCTGAATTGAAATGAAATCAACCTATATAATTTATTAACTAATATTTCATTGAGAAACATTCATTTTAAATATTGATTATCGCTTATTATTTAGGATTTTAAAAATTCTACTTCTTTGAAATAATTTATTTTCATTATTTCATTATTTTCATCTCTAATAATGTGAATTCCGCTTTAAATAAATTGAAGCATGACATAAAATAACCTGTTGCTAGGAGAAAATATATTTTGATTCTTAAGTTTGGCATATATTTTGCGTCTTGATTTCTTCATTACGGTACATTCATAGTTAAGTCTGATTTGACGCTTTAACGGTACGTACGTTTTATTATGCAATGGGGAAGAAAGAGACTCCACGGAGACGCCAGAAATACTCGTTTCACCAACCCGATGCCATCTCATGGTGTAAAACTGTATAGCTAATAGTTTTGAATAGATATAGATGTATCGATTGAATCATTTATTTATTTTTTTCGAAACAACATTTATCAATACACTATTTGACCGTAATATCAACAAACTATAAAATATAAATAATCACTTTTTAAAATAAATGATTCTTAATATAGAAAATAATTTTAAAGTTGCCAGAAAAAAAAATTAGACAAAAGCTGATGCCGAGGGGGTTTTAAAAAAAAATTTTGTTTGAAGAGGCGTGAAGACCAGATTGCTCTTTCAAGTTTTTTCTCAAGTGGTCCATCAGAAACTTGAAGAGGATCATGCGGAAAAGGACTTTTTCTTCTTATCTTTCATCGTTGGGAAACACGTGGCCCTTGATTGCATTTCCTACAATCGTGTTTTCTGTCAAATGTCAAGTCAGGTTAGATTTTAATAAAATACCAGATTTTTAATTTAAGTTGGTATGGAGTGACCCTATATAAGGCAAATTTACTTTGTTCTTACGCTTCACAACTCTTAGCTTCAGACTGGTGGCACAATCAGCTGTCAATTGAAAATATTTTCCTAAAACACAAAGTAACCCACATAAAAAGCAAAATATTTACAAATCAAACCAAACATTTGGGGATTTGGGGATAAATTTTTGTCAAAGAAAAAATTAATAATGCAAAAAGTTGATTTTTTTTTTTTGATGTTTTTTAAGCTGCAACTCTTTATAGTACATCTTATGGTTAACTGTGATTACACCAAGTTTTGTCTTTTTGAAAAAATCATACACAATAAGATGCAACTAAAAGGCGACAAAAGAATTCGCAGAAGCAAAACAACTTTACGTTTCCACCCCGGAGATCGCAGATCCTCACAAACCGATTACAAAGTTTGCCAACTAATTTGTACCTTTCCTCTCTACTCTTTCTCGAAACAATACCTTTCCCAATTCCCATCATGCGCTTTCCTGTTCGAAAACACTTAAAAAAGTTCAAGTACTCTAATTTACTCCTGCAAAAGTTTTTTTCCGCTCACTGGGTGGTCTTGGCTATTTTCATTATTTCGAATATTCCGAAACAGCCGTATCTCCATCCGTTTTATTCTCTCTTTCTCTCTCTTTCTCTCATTGCAAAAAAGCAAAACTTAGCAAGTAGACCCTCGCGGCCCTTTCTAATTGGGCCAATTTCGCTTGCTCTATTACAGTGGGGTAATTTCTTGAACAATGCACAGAGAACGATAATTCAATACTCTTCGGCTGTTTTCAATTTCCCACACCCAAAGTGTAAACAGAGGGAATTTTTTATTTTTACTATCCGCAAACGATTCTCATAGACTTGATGATTTTTCTGCGTCTATATAATTTATTTTTTGCTCACACTGCTGTAGGAGTTGGCAGTGTATATATTTCTCACGGTTAGAGAATGAAAACTTCCTTTTTATTATAATAAATACCTTAGCAGATTGTTTTATAAAAGTTTCTTATATCATATCCCAAACAGCACGTAAAGTTATCTTAATATACATTTGCTTTGGATATGCCTAATATTACCCTGTAATATTTTTGCATTTTTTCTTCTAAGTTTAATGTTTTCAACCCCTCAAATGTTTATTTTTATATTTGTGTCACAAAAAATGTAATTTTAAATTCGTTAAACTTTTAACGTTACGTTCTTCAGCCTAATTATTCCAAAGTAAATTTTTGACCTCATTTTAATGTTATAACTTTTTAGGAAATTATTTTAAAAAAAGTTTAAATATATCCAGTTTTCAGCTATAAACAATATTGAAAAATATTAATGTTGTTAATTTAAAATTAATTACTCATAGCTATAGCAGTTAAAAAAATTCTATTTATTACAATTCACGTAATAGAGCATCACTTAAAATGTGTAAGAATTGGAGACTATTTTACTTGCTCAAATATTATGAATGGGTTTTGACCCAATCGCAACAACTCGGACTAAATTTTTGGTAAAAGTAAAAATATTTTTGAAAATCTATAGTCCACAACAAACTAATTACTAAATAAATACTTTTAACCATGTCTCGAAATTTTCAATTTCTATACCTTTTTTTAAAATAACAAATTTTCGCATAATTAAAAAACAATTAAAAGCGAAAAAATATTTTTTAAGAAATTAATGGGAATTTTTATTTCTTAACAATTTTATAAACAATTTGTACTTTTTGTGTTTTCCAAAGCAAACATTTTAATGAAATTTATACCTACATAACATATACCTTGGACTTTTATCTTCATATTTCCGAGAAAAATTTGTTATATTTTTAATTATGTAACCAAACTATTAGGCCTATTTTTTGCAAAATTTGGAAAATTTTAAGTAGTCTTCATTGATAAAAAAATTGCTGAGTTACAGAATTTTAAATATAAATTGTTTGTTATATGTTTGATTATAACAAAATTTCGTTTGACTAATATAAATTATGCAATTTTTTAAATTTATATTTATTAAAAGCATTATAAAATTAGTAATTATTTAAAAATTATGATTAGAAAATAGGAAATATATCTACTTTATAAATAATAATTTGTATTTCTCAATATTTCTTAAATTTTAAAATTATTCGAAAACATCAGTAACTTCTTTTTGAAAGAAATATTTAATCATTGTTATTTTCCACAGGAATTAAAATTTTCAAAAATTTTAAATTCAAATCTTATTGAAATTAAACAGCTTCCAAATGTATTATCTATGTTTTACGATTAAAATATTATTACTGTAACATTTTCAAAATTATTTATATCATTTCGATTCAATTATTATTTCCTGGAATTTTTAAATCAAACTCTTCTCTAAATCAACTATTTTCAATAATTTTTGAAAAAGTTTTTTAAGAATTTGCAAATGCATTTGTAATTGTTTAAAATTCAATTTTCCGAAATTTTTATTAATTGTAAATTCTTCAATTGAATACACTGTAAGAAAATTTTGGAAATTTTTCTATAAAATTTAGGAAGTAAATTCCATTAATTATTTATATAGATTAACAAAAATAGATTACGGAATTTTTCCAAATAAAATTATCGAAAATTTTTTATAAATTTAGAAACATTCCCATAAAATAATGTAGATCAAATTTAACGTTTAGAAAAATTTTCATTATGAAAATATAGGAAAACTTCTGACAATTTGGAAAAACGTTCATGTAACTTCAAATTATTTAAAAATAAGAATTAAAATAAAATTTTTCAATAGAATTACATAATTCTTAAAAATTCCCATATAGAAAATTCAAATTTTCAAATATCTTAATTTGAAATTATTTCAAAATTATGTAATTATATAAATACGAAAATAAATAATTTATTGAAAAATTTAATGTTTTTTTAAATTTAATTCTTATAAAAAATGCTATTAACAAAATTTTAAATAATAGGATTCTTTAGACGAATATAAATATTAATACTAATTGATAATAATAATTATTATTAATATTAATATTAATTTATAAAAATATTTGAATTTATAACAAAAATTTATTATTTATGTATGAAAGTTATTGAATTCCTAAAACAAATTTATATTTTATAAAAACAATTAAATTTATAACAAAAATTTATTATTTATGAAATTAATTAAATGATTCAGTACAATTTTATTAAAATAGTATAGTTATTAAAAATCATTGAAATGGGGAGCATTTTTGAAAAATTTTGATGAGAATTTTTCTTTAAATTTTGAACATAATTGAACTTTTTTAAAAAAAATTTTAATTTATATTTTTGAAAATAATTGAATTTTTGCAATCATTTGCAACTTCTCAAAAATTCAATTCTTCAAAAATGTTTTTAACTAAAATTTTCAATATACTTTCATTGTTTTAAATAAAATTAATTAAATAAAAATTGACAAAGTGAATTAATTTGAAGAAGAATTTAAATTATTATCATTTTGCAAAAATTTAAATTTTTTAAAATTTCTTATTAAACTAATGGAAAATTTAATTTTTCTAAAAATTCAAATTAAAACCTATTGAAGTTTATCTATTTATGAAAATTTTAAAAGCAACTCTTTAAAATTTAATTAATTTTGAAATAGTTAAGTAAATTTTTCATTGAATAATTTCTGAGCGATAATTTTATGATAGTTGTTAAGAATTAGTTATTTTGAATAAAATTATTGTCAAAAATAGAAAAGATTGAAGGTGTTATATTATAATTAGTGGTGATTTCATAGTTTAAGAGGCAAACAAAAAGACACCAAAATTGAGAATTTTCTCATGAATTCTAAAAATTTAAATTAAAAATTAAATTTTTTTTTTTTAATTGCTATAGAATATACACGTTTTTAACGACTTTACAATATTACAATGATAAATGTTTTGAAAATTTTTTAACGGCTTTACAATATTACAATGATAAACGTTTTGAAAATTTTTACTACATACAAACAGGGTCAGGGGAAAAAGTAGATAAGCATTATAGACGGGATGAACAAGTCTAAACTAGAACAATATATACATGTAACCGAAATATTGTCTAACTTCCGTTTCCGGACCACCTGCTTTCTTTTGATAAAGTCTTTCAGTCACTGATTTTCCATATTTTTTTAAAATTTATTCCACGTACCTTTAACGAAAAAATGAAAATAATTACAGTATACCAGTAAAATAATACATTTTTAATTTAATTCAATTTACAGCTGGTGGAGTTTTTTACATCTTATATGAAAAGATAGAAAATACATATTATGTGTTGCGTGGAAATGAATGGAAAGTCAACGGTATTTATATATTTACGTTACATGAAGTTGGCCCACTTTCTAAGTTTCGAGGCAAGAACATGAGGGCCAAAGGATATTACTAATTGATTATGTAATAAAATAAATATCTATAAAAGAAATATTTTATTAAAAGTAAAGAAAAAGTTTCTCTATAATTTTAAAAAATGTATTTAATAACAAAAATCAATACACAATTTGTTAAAATAATAAAATAAAAATAAATATGCTAAAATAACAATTGTAAAGATAATTAATTATTTAAAATTATTATTCTATAGGTAGCCAAACAAAATTTATCCAACAAAATATTTGTCCCAGCTGTACTTATTTTTTCTTGTTGTGATTTTCTTCTTGTGTATAATAAAAAAACGAAAGTGAAAAAAACTAATAAATTTAAATTCCATTACAAAAAAATGTAAAAAAATTTTTGTAAATAAAAATATTTGTGGTAAATAAAAATTCTAAACATTAGTTTAGTGTACGTGAGTTTCTTTTTAAATTCACATTCTTATTCTAAAAATTGATAAATTTTTTCAACGCGATTTCGCGCTTTTCCGCGAGTGTCCATTCAATTCAACGGCAAGGTGAAAACGAATACGGTTCTTATGGTTTAAAAAATATTGGCCAGCGAGCTGCGCCTAGCAACAGAGGGGAAACTGTACGGTTATAGTGTGTATATATACTGCGCTGTACTACGCGACGTTTGCGCAACATGAACGAGTTGTACGGAAGGTCGAGAAATTTTTTTGAGGGGAATTTTTATAAAGAGAGATGACTTTTTATAACCACATACTGAAACTTTCAACTTGAGTAATCCATCGAGTAAAGATATGAAAAAAAGATAAATAGTATATTGGCCTTTAAAAAAAGTCTCGTTCAAAAGTTTCCTTATAAAAAATTCGAATCGCGCACTCAGGCCGCGCAATAAGCGCTTCGCTGCATCAACGGAAGTTCTCTTGTTCAACCAACCATTCTCTATAATTTTAAAATTTTTTATGATTTAATTAAAAACCTTGTTCTATCAAAAAAGGACCCCGCACAAAATTTATAGAAAATAAAGTTTTGGTCAAATTTGTTCAAAGTTTGAAGTTTTATAGCTAATAATCTCCTGAACAAAAAATGTTAAGGGCAAAAATCCCAAAAATCAATAGTTTTTTTTAGCTACATCATGTTGAGGCATCAAAAAATAAGTGAAAAATAGGAAAGCTTGCTCATGGCTCAAGACTTCCCGAGTCGAAATTTAAGCTCTACTTTAACCCTGAATTTTCAGGGTTCGTTGAGAGTTAGGAGTAGTAAAGGAGGTTCTAATTTTAATGAAATTTAGACCCTTCTTTGACTCCCAAAACCGGCGGAAAATTCCAAATCTTCCATTTGGAGAAGTAAAGGAGGGCCTATTTCGAATTCAGTAAACCCTACATTCATTCTGCTACACCCTACATTGTAAAACCTTTTATAACCTACTTTCATACTCCTAGACCCTACAAAGCCGTAATAATAATAATAATAATAATAATTAGGGTTGATGCATAAATTCTATCTAATTTAATTTTGACCAATTTTTAAATAAAAAAATATACCTTTTTAGGAAAGGGTAATTCCATGTTTTAATTATTATTTATTTTATAAACAAGACTTTAATAAAGTACTTTTTTAAAACAAAAAATTAATTTATTAAAATCTTAATTAAGTGTTGAAGTAAACGATCACTCCGAGTCAAGTCAACGGAAAAAATTAAAACAATTCCTTAAACGTTTCCAACATCTAATCTGTCCCTCTTCAGGAGCTATAATTTTTTTAAATTAATCTAGACAATATGTTCATTGCAATAATAAAATTATAGTTTCTAAAAAGTACAGCTTTGCTTTGGAAAACGTTAAAAGAATTATTTTAATTTTTTAAATTGTATTGACTCGGAGTGATCGTCAACTTTAACACTTAATTAATTTGGAAATCCAGTGATAGAATCATTATTTTTATTATTATTAAAATGTTGTTCATAAAGTATATAATAATTGAAACATGAAATTACCCTTTTCTTAAAAAGATATTAGTTTATTTAAAAATTGGTTAAAATTAAATAAGATAGAATTTTATGCATCAACCATGATTATTATTATTTCTATTCCTATTAATGACAAAGAGCTTGAATAAAGTTTCTGAAAAATATTCGAAAATACTTTTTTACATGATTAAATAATTACTAAAAATATATTCACTAAGTGAATTATAATTTATTAAATCGTTCACTCCAAGTATAATGTAATTATGTTTGAAAACCATTTTGGAAGTTACGTATCTTCCACGTTTGTTTTAGAAATCACGTAAGTTAGTGGATTGTTTTGGAAACTACGTATCCTTCTGTTCCGTGTAGAAACTACGTAACTCTGACAGTCGCTTTAGAGGCTCTACTTTGTATTATTATTACTATTATTTTAAAGTTAATATTTTGTTGTTAAGTGAATATTTTTAAAGTTGATGCATTGAAATGTATATGTTTAATAATAATGTAATTTTTTAAATAAAATTATTATATTATTTAGTACAATAGTAGACGTTCTAAAGCGAATGTCAGAGTTACGTTGTTTCTGTACGGAACAGAAAGATACGTAGTTTCCAAAACAATCCTCTAACCCAAGTACTGACTCCAGTACTAAATCAGTACTGGGAAATCCCTGGCTGGTAACGCTGTACAGTACTGATTTTTTACCGGCAATCAGTATTAAGTCAGTACTGAAATATCACTGGCAGAACACCGCCTAATTACTGATTCACAGGTAAAATTTAACAAATTTGGAAAATGCTGCAGCGCGTTCACCAAAACAAAATTTACCTTTAGAAGCTTATATTAATTTCAAATTAATAACAAATTAATAATTTGTTATTTGATTATTAAAGAAGAGGGAGTAATTTATTGAGTACTAATAATTATTATTAATATTTCTGTAGTAAATAAACTTTTATAAGTATCAATAAAAATGTAAATAATTAGCAAAATTCTTTTTATTGAAATATGTTTTTAAAAAAAATTTTCTTATTTTTTTCATTAATGTAGACAATCCTTATTTATTTAAATTAATTACTAAATTATTATTATTGTTTATAATTATTTAAATTTATATTTTATGTAACACTGATGAGAATTATACCCTAAACACTTAGAACTAAGACGGAAAAATATCGCGCACGCAACGCCCGATAGGGGTTTGGGGGGGGAGGTGGGCGGGGAGGGGGGTTGGTGGTGGGGGTTGGGGGTGAGGGGAGGGGGGGGGATGGGATGGAGTCGGGGGGGGGCGGTGGGGGGGGGTGGGGGTGGGTGCTTTTGGGGTAGTGTTAGAGTGATCTTTTAATAGGTAGTGTTTTATGTATGTTTATGTTGTCTGTCTGGCGGTTTGACGTGGGTGTTTTAAGTTAGTGTTTGTTTTTGGTGATTGGTTGTTTTCAGTGTGCTGTGTTTGTGTGGCTTTAATTCGTTTGCCGGTTGTTTACAAGTTCGTTGTTATCGAAGCCTAGACCTCGAGGACGCAAGTCGTAATAACACTAAACCGCACAGCCACGCAAGCTTGAGAGTATTCAAATTATATTTTTAAACTTCCTATTTTGAATTATTACGATAGGATAACATAAACTGTGATATAATAATGAATTCACTGTATAATATAATTTTATTTAAAAGCAAAAAATTATTATAAATATATTATGTTTTCTATATTTTTATATACGATTTTAACAAGGTACAATTACCATATTAATTAATAGGTTGTTTTGTAGCATTAAAAAATATGGGTAAAAATTAAGTTTATTTAATTTATTTATTTAAAATATTAATAATAGAAAAATGTATGTATTGTTTACATTTAAAATATTTTTTTAAATTTTATATATTAATAATCTCATAATAGTTAAAAATAATTAATTAAATGATAATTTATTATTATTTATGATATATACCTATTAATTAATAATATGTTAAATTAAGTGTTTGGACGTTATTGTTGATGAATAATGTTTTTAAAAATCTTGGAAAAATATTTTAATAGTTAATAAATCAAACGATGTTTGTTATTAATAGTGGCCGGTTTTAAATGCCCATTATAACGAAAGTTTGTTTATTTTTTTATAACTCCCTTCGCAGTACTGAATTTGGTGTTAGTGCCAAGTTTCTGCCAGTACTGATTTTAACACTTTTTTAACTCCGTCATATTACTAGATTCGGTTTTGGAGTCAAGTTATACTCCCAGTATCTGATCGGGTTTCGAAAAGTCAGTACCGGACGGTCAGTTTACTGAGTCAGTACCATTCTAGATGTTTAAGCTCCGTCATAACTTCCGGGACATTTTCTACTTGGGAACTTACGTGGATTTCTAAAACAAACGTGTGGAAGATAGGTAAACTTCCAATATGGTTTTTTAAACATCTAAGTACATTGTACTTGGGAAGTGAACGAAATATTTTTTCAATTATAGTAAATTTATAAATGTAGGAGTGAGCAGAATTAGAAAGTTAGAGCCTTATAAAAATAAATAAGTAAATGTAGGCTGAGCGGATTGAAAGTAGGTGTGGCATCTGGCATCAGTGCCTAGTGAATTTTTATAGGGAATTTTAAATTCTATATAAACGAACTAGGAATTTTGATTGTCATCTTGGAGGTAGTTCAAATTTAAAAATATCTTAAAGTTATATTTATATTACAATTAATACATTATTATTATTATTGTTATTTTTACTATTAATATATTATTACTATTATTTGATCTAGAAATTGAAAAGACCTTTTATTTGACATTTATTCTTTTCTCTTTCTCTTCTCTATCCGTATTGTATTAATCATTAAGTTAACAATTTATTTTTATTATTTAATGGTTCTAATTAATTAAGGGTGGATCTATAGTATTAACTATATTTTTGTAACTTATTACTTGAAAAAAATAGAACGAAACTATGATTATGAAATACTTGAATTTGTACTTCTTATTATTGATTAAGTAGAAAAAATGCAAAATTATATTGTTAAATCTTCGGTATAACTACATCAGAACAAACCAATTCAACATTCTCTAAATTCAAATTTTTTCATGCAGTCGCTGTAAATTATTTTTAAAACCCGAAATGTCACGTAATATACCCAACCTTTGACGGTAAAAAACCCGCCAGTAAAAAATGTTTATCAGTCATTGCAGTATCGGCTATTGCTATATATATATAATATATATATATATATATATTTATATATATATAAATATATATATATATTATATAGTATATATTATATATATATATATATATTTAAATAGTATATATATATTATATATATTATATATTGTCTTCAAAGAGTTATCGATATTCCCCATGTTTCTTTTACACTAAAAATAATTGGAGGATCGGCTAGGGGATTCATATTTTTTGGATCGAATTATGGGTAGTGGGTATAAACGAGAAATTTTAACAACTTTAGAGACAAGTTTATTCTATCAATAGAAGATTAAAAGGGGGCCCCCCAAAATTCAATGCAAACAGTTGTTGTCACTCAAACAAGATTCTGATGAAAAACAATTTCTAAATTCAGATGTAGGAACTAACATAATGTTGGTAAAGGGGACACAATTGATTAAAAGAAAGAGGAGATCAACCCTTTTTCAAAAAACTTGACTTGGGATCAGCACAACAGTGGCGACGAGTTGCTGGCCCAAAGGACGCAGAATCCCCAACAAAGAATGAGTTCAATCTCCAGTTTAAGAGAAACAGACAGAAAAGGAAGAAAAAACTACCTCAAAATAAATTTGGAAAATGTTTCATTTTCAAATAAAAAGGCAAATTTTTTAATAGATTACCGGTTTCATTCAGTAAAAATTTGATTTAAAAATAATGCTTTTAAAACTTGACACATTTATTGATAAAACCAAATTTTTTTAAACTTGATTGGAATTAATCCAAATATGACAAAAACTTTAGGGGAAACAAAAATTTATATTCATGGAATTGAGACCTTATTTCAGGTCTGTTACATCGATATGCCATTATAAATATCAGGGTATCTTGGGAATAAAATTTTCTTAAAACAACATAGAAATATTTTAAAACTTTATTGACAATTATATTAGAATCAAATAACGTAGATATGGCCTTTTGAAGAAAAAAACAAAAAAATTTCAATTATCCCCGCAATCATAAAACCTTAGTAGAATTAACCCATAAAATCCACTAACTTAACCGAGGGAATATAATCCGAAGGATTTTTTGTGGTCCTGAGAGTATTTTCAGGGGAAGTATTAGTTAAAGAATAATAAATGGCCCTAGTTAAATTATTCGTCGTTAATTCGACCTAGTGAAAAGGTGGGGAAACTAACAGAAAAACCCCCCCCCCAAGAAAACAATACCACCATTAGAAATTACAGGATTTCGCAAACCCCTTTTATTTCAGACGAGTACCCAAAAAAACTAAAAAAACAAAGTTTAAATTTTAATTGGCTTAAATGATGAGGAAAAGGAAAAAGTTTATCTAAAGATTTTTAATGATTTTCACACACCAATTCTATTTTACCAGGATATATATTTAGGGTTCCACAAATGTTTTGCAAACATAAAAATCATCACAAATACAGAAAAACCCGATTTCTTTGTACATAACAATATATATACCCACGTTATTCATAATGAAGAAATAAAATATAACAATTAAATAAATCGTTTTATCAGCAAATATAATTATAAAGCCAATCTACATTCCCTTACCTTTCGACCTCTGCCCCCTCTGGATTGTGCCCAAAAAGCCCCAGAATTGTTCAAAGGGGTCTAATGAAGCGGTGTGGAGAATGGTTAATTGAATTTACCGAAAATTTATAAATGAAGTCACAGTGGGGAGTCGTTTATCCGATACCTAGTATTCATCGCGGTATTAATCGATCAATGTGGTGGCGCTAAGTAATTTTCTGTGTTGGATTGATAGCCTGTTAGATTTCATCGCATAATTCCTCTTGATCCAGTGAGAAGTGAAGAAAAAACCGCTTTTAGTGCTCTCTATGGTCATTACCAAAATACCGCGCATGCCTTTTGGATTGAGAAAAACTGCCCTAAGTTACCTTTCCAGAGATTAATGGCATCACGTTTTGTTAGGTCTTACAAGGGTTTGATAGTGTTTAGTCTATATGGATGGACATTGTTATATATGCATCAAGTTAGGAGGAACATTTCTTAAAAAATTCTAAGAAAACTGTTGGGAAGACTTAAGCTCTTCTGGTCTTACTCTCCAACCAGATACAATGTCATTTTCTTCGTAAAGAAATCACCTTATTTAGGGCATTTAGTGACTGAAGAAGGAGTGAAACCAGATCCTCGAAAAAGCTTGGATCAGCAGTGCAAAGTTTCCCTATACTAAAACAAAGAAGAAAAATATTAAACAATTTCTTGGTCTGTGTAGTTACTATAGGAGGTTTATTAATGAATATTCCAGAATTAACTAAACCACTTACTTTATTGTTAAAAAAGAGATATCCACATTTGTTTGGGAACTTCTCTAACATCAAAAAGTTCTTTTGAAATATTGAGGGGATCAGATTTTGCAAAACCTTCCTATTCTGCCATTACCCAGATTTTTTCATAAACCATTCGTTTTGACCACTGATGCTTCTTCTGGAATATGCTATTGGAGGAGTTTTCAGTCAAGGTCCAATTGGACAGGATCTACACCATAGCATATGCTTCCAGAGGTCCTGCAGATGGGCTGAAATTAAATTATTTCTACCATTGAAAAGAAAAGATTACTAGCTATTGGTTTTTTGTAACTAAAACATTTCCGTCTACTATTTATATGGTAGAGGGAGTTTACACCTCGTTACAGACCACAGCATATGTGGGGGGCACGCCAATGTGTTATTTGCGTACAACTAATAGCGAAGTTCTTGTCACTAACTGCCAGGAGCTTACTCAGAGCCACTCAGCGCCCTCTGCAGGCTTAGTGACAAAGAACTTCCGCTATTAGTGTACGCAATATAACACCATTGGCGTGTGCCCCCACTATGGGACCACAGGCCGTAGTTTGGTTGAAACGGATTAAAAAAAAGACCCAGTTTCTTAAATTTAGCAAGAGTGAGCGTATAAAATTGAGTGAATACGATTACAAAAATTATTTATAAGCCTCGGTAAAATTTAATGGCAAATGCTGTGATGCCTTTGTCGAGAAATCTACGCTTTCGTGAAAACAATGCATGTTGTTGAAATGGAAACAGTAAGAGCTATTGATATACATGGTTCTGGTGGTTGATCGGGCTTTTTGGACTGAGCGGCTGTGATTTCTCTCTGGACGGTATCACCGGGGGGAATTGTTTAGGGGAATAAGGGAGCTCTACCTAAAATATCTGCCAGAGGGTAATAGTTCTCTTGGGGGAACTCAAAATTTCCCATACTGGGATCGGAGAGTTGTTTGGATTGTTCATTGTTTATTGGGTAATTTCCTCTTGGGTGCTCTGCGACCAACTTAATGGAGTGAGAGGAAAAAATGTCCTTGGCCAAGGTGATGTTTTGGATTAGTGCTCCCCGTCCTTGCCGGATTGATCAACATTGAATGACATATTTTGATGAAACTTGAATGGATTTTTGTGTTCCAGTGGTCGATAATGCATTGCTTATGTGATATATATAGTAAAAGATTGATTTGGTTGTGTTCCACATGGAGAAAAACTGGTATCGGTCATATTGTTGCACGTTTTGTCTCAGAAGATTGTTCGTCATTTTTTGACGTTCTTAAGACTATTTATTAGTAAATGGGACAACTGAGATATAAAAGAAAAAAACTTAGGGGGTTAAATACTTGATTACGATTAAAAAAGATGATTTTTAAGGTTGGAAGATGATAATCGTATATCCCTCATGGATAATGTTGCGATATATTTTTTCATGATAGTACGTTAAAAGAAAACTTTTAATGGTAAGTCATATTTGAATAAAGTGTACTCTCAGTGCTATTCTTGGACTTTAAAAATGCCATGGAACCACATTGATGTACATTTTGCTAGAGTTTCAAAAATATGGAAATAATCTAGACGAAATATCTGCTGGTTTATTCTATTGAAAAAATTATTTTGTCAGCATTTTTCTAATTCATCAATTAATAAATTATGGTTTGTCTCAGGTGAAAACAAATAAAACCCAAAAAGTAGCAAAGAAGACATCACAATTATCCAAAGAAATTTCATGATGTCGAACTGTAGGAGGTCACAAATAGGTGTTTTCAAAAAAATATTCTAGAAATTAGATCAAAATAATTTTTGGTGTCCCAACGCATGAAAATTGAAATACAAAATATTAATTAAAATCCTGCTATAACAAAATTGCCAAAGAAATAAAATTATAAATTTAACGAACAAACAACCTATGGAGGAAATTACCGATACTCCCAAAGAGTCCTTTTGAAAAAAAGACAAATAGATATAGTTGGCCCTTTGCCAATTACTCCTCGTGAAAATAGGTATATTTTGACTATACAATGTGTATTTTCAAAGATATGCTGACGCAATTCCATTAAATATTATTAGATGTCGGTTACAATAGCCCAAGCTCTTGCTGAAAAAATTTATTTCTCGCCTTCGGTTGTCCTAAAATAATTCATACTGAATCAAGGGGAGAAATTTCGATGAGTTAAAGTTATGAATTTAGTATAACGCTCAATCTTTGGGACGAAAAATTGCGATTTTGCATTATTTTCGATATAATACTTCTTTTTACGAAATCAACGGGATTCGCACGCTTATACTTTAGTTCTTTGGAAAAGAAAAGCTGTAATTCCGTCAAGTTTTCCCTCAAGAATTACCCGACAAAACTTATCAACAATACTTACAAGAGTTTTTTTATAAATATGGATAACGTCCAGTCCAATCAGTCAGCTCATGAAAACTTGGAAAAATCTAATATGAAAAAAACAAAAATTATTAAGACAAAAATGTCCATCCTGTTAATTATAAAATTGATGATGTAGTTAATTGTTTAAAAAAATAAACATTCGCGATGAATGATAAAAAAATTTGACCCCTTTTTGTAAGGACCTTACAAAATAATCGAACATTAATTGTGCGTAATTTTTAATGTTAAAATTAAGATAAATCAGTTAATTAATATAGATTAGAATGAGTACATCGCGACCAATTACAGTTAAACCAACCTGTTAATTACCATTTTAACGTAATGACACACAATTTCAAGTTATTAATGCTTCCCAGCCATGATCCTTATCATGGTTAATTCAGCCCTTTGTTTACTAAAAGTCACGTAGAACATTGTTGGGTCAGCTCTCCTTCTCTCGTTCGCGCTACACTGGTAAAGATAAAAAGGTGGTGGAGCGAAACATGCAGCAAATAATCTTTCCTGATTACTATCACCGGGTGCGAACCACATTTATTTTATTACAAGGGATGAAGAATGGGGGAAAACAGGTAATTCACTAGTATTAATTCTTCCAGTTGTAAAGTATTAACGATTAAATAGAAAACTGGAGGGAAAAATGAAAAAAAGTGTTAATGGGATTCCTTCTTCTCTTTAACCGGATCATCAAGTGAAGATTTCATCACCTACATAAATATGGGATTTAAAATGTCTGTTTTACCTATTCCCCTTTCTTATTTTTCCTCACACTTTTAAACAACTTTTCTTTTATGTGAGTTCGTATGGGTGACTCTATGAATATATGTGTATATGCATATTTATACTGATATTAAATACATTAAGTTCCCTTTTCATTTTTATGTGGCGGTGTTCTGGTTTGCTACATCCAGGACAGGTTGCCAGCTTGATCAACCTGGAACCGTCGTCGAGCGCCACTTTTTGAACGACAACCCGTTGAAATGGCAATCGAGCGAGGATGTCCGGGATGCAATAGAGACAACACCATTTTTTAAGTTATCGTCCGGCAGGACAGTGCTGGCAGTGTTCTTGTGGGCACATTCTGTCGCTAAAATTTAGTGATTGCGTCACCCTAGGACAATTTGCTAGTGCAAATTATAGAGAGACAGGAATGTCCCCTATCTCCGATGCTCTGGTTTCCGGGACGACAGCACGATACCCTCCTGCAAAGACAAACTATTTTTAATAAAAATATAATATTGTAAATAATGAAATTTTCTACGAAACCTGATGAGTAGGAAGAAAATATAGTGGCCAACAATGACAACATTGCCCAGTTACTTTTGATTGGTGAGGGGGATGATGAGTGAGGACAACCCCTCTCTCACTTGGTCGTTAAATCACTGATGAAGTACCAATGGAAAGAAGAAATGGAGATATTGTTGATCGGTTTAAAATTGACCAATTCCTTTTTTTCTCTCTCTCTTCTTCTTCGTCTCTTTACGTTTAAAAAAAATAAGAGAAGAAGTTTTGTTTATATTTTATTTTTTTAATTATTATTTACTTACGTTTAAAAAAATAAGAGAAGAAGTTTTGTTTATATTTTATTTTTTATTATTATTTACTTACGTTTAAATAAAAATTATAATTATATACATTTCGTTGAGAATAAATATTTAAAACATTACAAAATACTTTAAAAAATAAACAAAACACTTAATTATATGTTTTTATAATAAAATAAATTTCAAAGTGGACACAAGTGTAGGGCGTTGTGCCACATTTTTGAGTGGGGATGGGTGTTGCATCTGGCATCCGTGCCTAGTAAATTTTTATAGAGAATTTTAAATTCTATATAAACGAACTACGAATTTTGATTGTTCATCTTGGAGGATTCAAATTTAAATATCTACAAGTTATATTTATATTACAATTAAAACATTATTATTTATTATTATTATTATTAAATATTATTACTATTATTTGATCTAGAAATTGAAGAAGACCTTTTATTTGACATTTATTCTTTCTTCTTTCTCTCTCTATCGTATTGTATTAATTATTAAAGTTAAATTTATTTTTTGAGTATTTAATGTTTAATTAAGTTTAAGGACTATGTATTTATACTATGTTTTACTTAATACTTGAAAAAAAAACAATTCGAACGAAACTATGTATGATTATGAAATACTGAATTCTCTGTACTTCTTCATTATTGATCAAGGGGAAAAAATGCAAAATTATATTGTAAATCTTCGTATAACGGTTATTTTATTGCGCAGTTGAAAAAACTGCGCAGTAGAATATATTTTTAAAACGACTTAGTTTTGTATTTGTAATGATACGTAATAAATTTAACCTTGAGATCTGTTGATTTTAACCTCTTGAACACGTGTCATTTTTGCCACTTAAGTGTGAAAAACGCGCAATAACTTGACCTTTGAATGTTGAACGCTTATTGGTCAAGTGTCACGTCATCAAACGCTCTGACTTGGTTATTAAACAAAGATGAGGAGGGTAAACCCCCCCTTTTTGGTTTCGTATTATATAAAGAGAGCGCCTCTAAGACCAAAGTTTCAGCACAATTTTCGAGACTTAAGACAGACGTCTGCTAATTATTAACGAAATCTTAATAAAGGTGCGAATAAAATCAAACTTCAACAACAATAAAATACTTGTTTAAAAACACATTATTTGTATAAAACAGGAATTGTAAAGTGTATATTTAAAAACAATCATTCGAACTTAAATAAAATTTGGTTTTTTTTACCCGAAAGGGGGTTTTTTTTCCAATCAATGTTATGAGTTGCTTTTTTATTTATCCCTTCTTCAATCTAAAACTAACAAATCTCAAAATGTTAAATTCAGTGCCCGTTTTACAGCGGCGGTTACAAACAGTAAAAAAGTAACTCAGTTATTAGTTATTGGTGAATATCCAACGGAAATAAACGTAAATATATAACCTGTTGACGCGACAGTAGGGTTTTACAGGTTGAATAAATAGGGTTAAACGGATTAAGTAGGGTGGAAACGGATTGTAAAGTAGGGTTTTAGAGGTTTAATAAATGATTAAAGGGGTGAACATAATTAAAAAAGGAGGGTTCTAATAGGTTAAAAAGGGGTGGGGGGGGGAAAGGAGTCAAAAGTAGGTTCTGGATCTATAAGTTTCTTGAAAGCATGATTAGAACCTGTAGATTAAAGAATAGTATCAGTGTAAGAATAGATGCTAAAGGCTCGTTAATAGCAGTAAAGGAGACTCTATTCAGTGTTTAAAAAATCCTCAAAGTAGGGTGCTTTAAATTTCCGACTCGGGTTAATGCAAAGGGTGGAAGCTTGTTTTTATGTTTGATGGCTATAGGCTTGGCTCAAAGCTTCATCTTGGTCTCAAGGCCTTGATCATGTCTCGAAACTCCATTATGACTTCAATGCTTGATAATTGTTCCAAAGGTATGAATTATGTGCTCAAAAACTCGCGATTATGGATCAAGGCTTCATCATGGGATTAAAGCTTGAATTATAGCTCAAACAGTTAATCATGGCATGAAACTCGATTATGGATCAAGGCTTGATCGTGGATTAAGACTTGATTACGGCTCGAAGCTCTAATATGGATCAAGGCTCTGATATTTTTATTATTATGTATTCTAGTTTCGAGCCGATAATCAAAGCCTTGATCTATATTCGAGTTTTGAGCCATAATTAAGCATTTAGCAATTATCAAGCTTGTGAGTGTATGGAGTTTTCGAGACATGATCAAGCCTTGAACCAAGAATTAAAAAACCTTGAGCCAAGCCTATAGCCATCAACAAGGTTCCACCCTTTGCATTAAGTTTTGAGGGCTTGAGCCATGAGCAAGCTTTGCTATTTTTCACTCAGTTTTTGAGGCGCAACTTAATGTAACTAAAAAACTATTGATTTTTCGGCGATTTTTTCCCCTTAACATTTTTTTGTTTGAGGAGATTAATAAAGCTACAAAACTTCGAAGTTTGAACAAAATTGACCGAAACTTTTTTCAATGTATTTTGGGCGGTGGTCCTTTGGAATTGGGAACCGAGTAAAATTAAACTTATAAGAGCACTTCCAAGTTGTTTTCATGTAGGGGCGTTTTTGGGTCGTTTTTGAAATATCAATGTTAAGCTTATTAAAAAACATTGTTTAAATAAAAGCATTTGGTAAATTAAAAATGCTTTATTTCAACACTTCGGAATTGATAGTGTCGAGAAACATTAAGTTTTAAAAAAACATTTTCAAATTGTTTTTAAGTAAAGGACGTTGATGATTATTAATCTCATTCCAGAATGGAATACGACGATTTATTTATAGTTAATAAGGTTGTTGTAGTTAATCACTTGTACACTTGTTTCATCAAAATAAATTATAGATGGAACTCCAAAATGAAATGTTTCTGAACATCTTTTATAAACAATTATCACAAGTAGAAACAATATTAACATCTTTTACATTTTCTGAATTTTTTTCTGTCTTAGGTAGGTTTTTATTGACGTTTATTAGAAGAGTACCAAATCTGAGTTTGAAACAAAATTAATTTTCAAAAATAAGCCTTTCAGCATCATTTCAATATTAAGTGTTTAAAAGGTTAAGACATACTCTAATTAAAAGCAAAACAATATTCGCTTATTTAAATATAAAAAAACTCGCTTTACGGATTGATGTAAAGATAAATAATGTTTTGTAGATTATGGATAAATTTTTTTTGAAATTTATACTCATACAAGATTAATCAATAAAAAGTTAATGCAATTCACTTATATAACTTCTTAATGTACTGTAAATGTTAAATATAATAGGGTAATAGTTATAGTACGTCACAAATAAATTAAATATTTTAAGGCAATAGATTATTCTGCGAAGAATTGTATTACTTTTAAAAATAATTGAACTTTCTACTAATTATTTTGTTAAACTACTCATAAATAAATATTAGATCTGTAGGTAACCTTTTTTAATAGAATAGAGGGTTTACTGCCCTAGCATTGTTTTACTATACTTCACAAGGAAACAGTATTATATTATGTCTAACAATAACCATAAAAAATATACTATGAAAATTTTGATATAAAACTTATCGGAAGTCACACGAAAACTTGAAGATAATAATCATTTTTGTTTCGGCTATTCATTTTTAAGGTGCTCATTGAACATGATGCTATACCGAAAATCATTTTTTTTTACAATTGTTTTCTTTATAAAGCGGCTTAGACGAGGATACAGTATGTTTGAAATATCACAGTTTGTTACGCTAAATTTTTTTTTCAAATTTTTCAGAATGTCGGCGAAAAACGAATCGATGAATATTTGGGACGCTCTTTTATAACGTAAAATGTTTGTTTTTTCACACGTGTTAATTCTTGAGAAATAATATGACAAAATTTTTTTATTAATTAATTTACTGATAAAATTTTTTTAAATTTTTTAAATATGGAAATTTTATCTTTTACCAAATATGAAATCATTTGATTACCTCCATCAATTTATTCCAGGAATTTTTTATGTAATGAAATAATACTTATCAGACTATCACTAAACATTGAAACAATTATGAATCTTGTATGATATGTCGGATAAAACTTCAATAAAGCGCTCATGGACGTATCCTATTTGCGTGTAGACATTACTAACTATTACCATATAAATGTTTGGTTTTCATTTCCCTTATAACGTGTATGGAAAAGACTTCAAAAACATTAGTAAAGGTTTTTACTTGTCTCCAATACTTTTTAATTTTTAAATGTTTCCACTTTCTGAAACATCTTCTGTATTTCCTAATGAATTATTTTTTATTCGGCCATCTATTTTTGATCCAAACTTTTTGAATTAAATCCTCGGTCACCTTGCTTCTCTTACAATCCGTTACGGCCCATCACAATTATTTTTGAAATGATTAATGTCAAAATAAACCCAAATTATAGTTCAATCTATTTGCAATTTCTCCCTGTACGTTCGAGTCCTACCCACTGCAGGAAAAACATGATGGAAAATTTATGGACCAAACCCTCGGTCCATTGACAATAAATTGATACTAGATTAAATTAATTAGTTTGCGCTTTGATTGTTATGATACTAAAAAATGTTTGGTTCTTTTGTAATAATATGAAATAGACTTAATCTTTTATAAATTATAAATAAAGAATAGATAGTAATATAGAAAAGACTTTGTATTTTGTTTTTGAATAATTATAATTTTAACCTGTCATATGGTTTACTTCACATTCAACATGTGCGACGAAAACGCTATTAACGGCTAGAAGAGTTGGATTGCGTGTACTACTAAGCTTCATTAATCGCAATGCAAGTTGACATAGGTTGTGTTATGTAATTGCCCCAGTACCAATCTGTACTACTTCCAAAAAACGTTAACTGGGCACCAAAGATTGGCAATAGAAAACGCCAATTGTAGAGAAAAGTTTCATGAATTAACGATAGTGCCTTGAAGAATATTTTTAAAATCTATATACAATTAGAAAAATTTCCTATAATCTTGACTTAATAACAACATTTTTGATTGTCACTGCGCGATTAGTATCAAAATTACCGTAATTTCGTATGGAGAAACAAAATATATCATTTATTAGATTCTTAAAATTATTTTTCCTATGCTTCGGATTTTCACTGCGAACCTTAATATTAACACTTAATTGCAACGAATTGGATAACCAAAAATTGAATATCAAATCAAGGATCTCAAGTTTTCATTATCATTTTAATTCAAAATGGGTGTCCAATATGATAGTATTTTGGAAAACTGTCTTATATTAAACGCAAATGTTAAATGTCTTGTGATTTCTAATCCATAGAACCTCAAAGATTTTCTGCGCTACAAATTATTTATAGAACTATAAATATTTTTATCTAATTTGTAAAAAATCAAAAATTGGTTTACTTACTTAATCGCCCTCGCGACTCTAATAACTGGAGACTGGAGATCATGCGTTAAGAGTTAAACTCATTATCAATTTCCTTTAAATCGTTTTTTTAAAACTCTGGATGTTTGGGGATCAAATATGGATACCATGCCCGCATGTGTTAGCAAACCAAAATCCTCACGATTTCTATATTATTTATGGGGCGATCAAGCTCATTACGTTTGTCTTGGTTGTAATTTTAATGAGATTGCATTACTGTTGAAACACTTTAACACCTCAATGACGGCAAAGGTTTAAACTTTAAACAATACACATTTAGAAAATTATTATTAGGCATAGTGAATAATTTTTTGTAAACAGTTTATAAAATTTAAAAAGTTTATACAGTTTTCTACAAACGATGTTTATTTGGATAAACCTTTAAATTAGTTTTAAATATTTTAAGCTCTAGTTGAATCACTGTTTAATCAATAAAATAAACTAAAAAAAAATAGGCTAAAATATGCTAATAAAGTCAATCTTTACAAGTCACTCTTATTAATTGCGTAGATATAAGTTCTACATTAGAACAAACTATATTAAAGATCTATAATAAATATATTTACAGATGTACCTGCACCATAGGTATCGCGACACAGACCACACAGTATTTTATTCAGAGGTTAATTTATTTGCTTTGTAATATAGAATCGATGCGACCAAAACACGATGAAGCAACCAGCAAGTTGTCTCACAAAGAATCAAAAACATAATAAGCGTAAGCTAAAAACAAATATGCAAATATTTATAAATTAATTAATCTATTATAGAATATGTTTCTAAAAATTATATAATCTTTATTTGTTTTGTTTTTTATAAATATAAAAATGTATTAAATTGCAAAACACACGCAGGGATCGGTAATCTGATTAGCCAGAGTAGTTTTAAAAAGAATTTATAAGTGAATATATTATAATTATAGGACTAATAATTTAAATTTGACTGAAATATACAAGAAAAAGAAGTAAAATTTATACATAAACCGTACTCCATCGCATTGGAGCATCGTGCAATTTATCTGATACTCAAAATAGGGAAACGTTAAAATTCCGTAAAAGCAGCAATCTAACTGTGACGAAACCAACGTGAAAAATAACATAGGGACCAATTAAAATCTTGTTATCCCGAGAAAATGTTCCTCTCCTCTTTCAAATAAAAAAATTTACTGTTTTCATCTTAAGCGTCTTTATGCAAGCTATCACTTGCTGTTGCTGTCCGTTATTGTCTGAAATTCATTTTTTTGTATCACCAATTGTTTCTACACGGAGGGAAAAAAACCTCTTTAGTATGATAAAGCGATTTTCACGCGTTCCTAGCGCGCTAAATTTTTCTACGCTAAAAGCAAGAATTCAATACGTGTTCATCCTGTGCGACGTTGTCAGACTTTTCTAACCCTGTCAATACGCACGCATCTGCTTCGTTTTTAGAAGACTGCTGAGAATCTTACTTTCCGTGTAAGATTGCAAGAGTTTCATGCTTTTTCAGGTATGTGCATAGACTTCTGGAAACTGACGATTAAGCCACTTGCCCACATTTACTTTGCGCGAAAAGGTGACCAGCGCATGGTCTTAATATTCTCTTATAAGTGCGAATATTGTTCAATTAAAAATGTTTTTGCTTTTTCTTTCTTTTTTTTTACTCTAATGTATATCGATCAGAACTAGTTTTTTGCACAGTTAGCGTTTTTTCAGCCGTCCTTAATAATTGTGCATATTATTATGTATTAAAATTTATATTATGAATGAAAAACTTTAAGATGTAAACATCGGGTTTCAGAGTCGACGGAGTTCAGGCTTTAGTGCCTGAAGCACACTGTTCTTTGGCATCATTTATTGCGGTATGTAATTACTTTTATATTTTCTGTTACTAAAAAAAAGATGAAAAAAAAAGTTGGCTGTGCGGCTTTATATAGATGCGTTTACACGGCATGCGGTTTTATGCGTTAGGGGCAGGGGGTCGTGAGTTCCGATCCCACATGGGAGCGAATATTTTTCATTCTTTCGTTTTAATCTATATATAACAATAATAAAATTGTGTGTTGTATTGTGAATAAAAACTGTGTAAACATTTTTGTAAAAAAAAACTAAATATTTTAATAAAATTTTTTGTCATTAAATATAACATAATTTTTCATAATTGGTTCAAATAATTATTTCTTAGCTTGAAATATTACATTTATTTGATTTAATTACTTTGTACTTGATTCAAACTAAATTTGTATTTTGTTCAAATTACACATTTATTGGAATATAACCAAATAAATGATTCATTTGGATAAGATAAATTTTATTTGATTCAAATAAATTTTATTTTCAGTGTAATAGTTATTAGGGGAGAGTGTGGGCAAACCGGACCCCCTAACGGTTTTTTCGGTGCGAGGGCTTGTTTGAAAGATCATTCAATTGCGATCAATTTTTCCCTGAGACCATCTATACTTCATTTTTTATTGGTTAGTTGCTGTGTTAACTTTAAAAAATTTTAAAAAACGGTCCGGTTTGCCCCACCGCCTGGGGTGGCAGGAGGTGTTGCGGTGGTGGCTGGTTGTGGGGGGGTGGAGGGCGGGAGGGTTTAGGGGGGGGGGGGGGGGTGGAGTTGGTGGGGGGGTGGGGTGGGGGGCCCGGGGGGGGTTGGGGTGTGGTGGGGGGTATGGGGGGGGGGGGCGGGGGGGTGGGGGGGTGTTTGGGGGGGGTGGGCGGAGTTGGGGGTTACGGGGGGGGGGGGGGGTGGTGGTGGGGGTGGGCGCGTGGGGTTGCGGGCCCGGGTGGTGGGGTGTGGGGCGGTGGTGGGTTGTTGGGGGGAGCGGGGGTTCGGGGGGTAAAAGGGTGGGTTGTGGGGTGGAGTGAGGGGCGGCGGTGCGTGGGTGGGGGGGAGGGAGGTGGGTTGTGACGGGGGGGGTGTTGGGTGGGAGGGGGTGGGGGAAGGAGTGGTGGGAGTGGTTGTGGTTGGTCGGGGCGTTGCCGGGGTGGGGGGGTGGGGGGTGGGGGGTAAAGGGGGGGGTGGGGTGGGCGGGGGGGGGGGGGGGGGTTGGGGTAAACCGGACCCCCATTGGGGCAAACCGGACCATTGGTTTTTGTATTTATAATATTGCATTTTAATAATCATACAATAATAAAAAACATAAAGAATCATGCAAAACAATGGCTGTAGTAATGAAAAATAATAATTCAGGATTGAATTTTAATTAAATAAAAATTTTTTTTAAACTAAAAAAAATTAAATGTTTGTCATTCTCAGAGAAACAATATTAAAGGGTGCTCAATTCTCATTGAAAGACAATTATTTTTCATCTGTAAGTAAATATTTTAATGAAAGAAACATTTTATTTAAAAATAATTTTTTGTGCAAACTTTAATTCAATGGAAATATCCTATGGCCGGTTTGCCTCACAGGCCCATTTTGAGAATAATTGTTTGTCAAAAAGAAACGCCTTTGCAAAATCACCAAAGTTTTTGGTGGTAAATTTTCCTGAAGTGTGTTCCTTCAAAACCCATAGACCTAATATTTGGAAATATTACACGATCTCCTCAGAAATTTCCTTAAGGAAAAAATTCGTAAAAGTGTAGAAAAAAACTAAAAAAAAGATTTTGGTCCCAGCGTTGCTACAAACAAAAGTAAAAAATGTGAAATTTGGAAAAATAGGTTATACTACACAATTGGTTGTTTATCAAATTTCTAAATAGCACTTTTTGCCAATTTACGCCATTTCGAAAATATTGAGGTGGGTCCGGTTTGTCCCACTTTCCCCCTAAGTAGGGGAGACCGAGGGTGGGGGTCTCGAACGCGGCTCCGAGTCCAGCGACGTGCCTCCCCGCGCGTAATGGCTAAGGGGTGTCATGGATAATTGTTAATTTATTTAAAAATTGGTAAATCGAAATAATTTCGCGTCTTTAGTCAAGTTATTGTACTTGGTACACTGCAACTTTGTACGAAGTTGTGATAATATTCATTCACTATTGTAAGAAATATTAGTAGAAAAACTTTTTTTTGAGATTACGAATGTAACTGATTCAAAATTTTTATTTTTTCGTTCTCATTCCTTTCAAAAATAGCTTTAAAAAACAAAAATCAAATTGGCTTTTGAGCTTGATACATTTGTTTTTAAGGGCCAATTAGAGATTTTTCATTTACACTTTCTGTCCATTGACTAGAAAATTACAAAATATTGGCCAAGTACCTCTGGGGCGTAATGGCTAGTTTTTCCGGGGGCGCGATGGATAATGCCACCTCGCTCTGTATAAGTAGAAACCAGGGTAAAGTAAAAATTCTTTTTTAAATTTTTTTTTTTTCTGTTTTTGTCTAGCAAAATATAACCTAAAAAACAAAAAATATGACTTTTGGCGCTTTTTTCTTCGATTTATTACTAGACTAAGAAAAGTGTTTCGAAAATTCTTATTTAATTGTTATCATTTTATAAATTAAAATAAATTTACATTACATTTACTTGCTTTTCTTAAAGATTAC